>JAHRIK010000009.1:1065000-1452685 GCA_020085045.1 Pythium oligandrum
TCGGTTTGGGCAAGATCGTAGAGACCGCCAAGTCGCTGTCTCCAGGCATGCGTAGTGCGCTTCGCAAGGTGCGTCCACCTCCAACTCTACTCTGGCTTATGTGTCTCATCGTTGTGCGTCCTGAAGACGGTGCCATTCATTGCTGTCGCGAGCGCTGGTGCCTTCAACGCCGTGTCCATGCGTTTCAACGAGTTCGTCGAAGGCATCGACATCCTCGACGAGGAAGGAGAGGTGCGCGGTCGCTCGGTTGCCGCTGGTCGTCAGTCGCTTGGTCAAGTCGCCTTGACACGTGTGGCCCTGCCAATGCCTAGTACGTCTGCGTGCTGTGAACTGTGATGGTATTCGGGAGACTGACATGAATTTCTAGTTTTGTTGCTGCCTCCGTACATCATCGAGGGTCTGAACAAGGCGCGCCTCATGCCGAAGACCAAGTACCCTCGACTCATCACCGAGATCAGTACGTTGTACGCGTTCCATAAGCGGATTTCTGTTTGTTCTAATCTCCTCTCGTCGAGCGTAGCTGTCGTCACTCTTTGCTTGTGGGGTGCACTTCCTGCTGCCGTCGCTTTGTTCCCACAGAAGGGCTCGATCTCCGCTGACAAGGTGGAAGATGCGTTCAAGAACTTGACAGATCGCCAGGGTAAGCGCATCGAGCACTTCACGTACAACAAGGGCATCTAGATGGGTATGTAGCATCCCAAATTACAACTCCCATTCTGTTCACCATGGTATTATTGTTAATGATCCTGGTGCTTAATAACCGGGGTGCGATGCCTCAGGCCATGGTAATTGCAGCAGTAACGAGTCCGATGAATACCGATACGCCTGCACTGACGAGTTCACCTGCACCGTCGGGCGTGGTGGGTCCATTTCCCGAACGTTCACAGTATTCGATCGTCGACTCGACGGCCCCCTTGACAACTGGGCCATCGTTAAAGATGCATTCAGGCAGAAAAGGAATGAACTTCTCCTTTGCGTAAGCGATACAAACAGGCGTACAAATTTCTGGACCCTGCATTGCATACTGACTCGCAATCCCCATGCCAGACTCTTGTTCGTCGCCACATGCCTTGACCATATTTGGATCGGAACGCATGGCAGACACCTGGAGCATTTGAGCCGGAGTACACTGGGTCCAGCCCGACTGGGAGCTGTCTGCAACAACCGTGGTGGCTCCAAGTTTGCAATCGTGGAGGGAGCTGGCGATGATCTCGGTGAAACTGGCTCCGCTGATGGTGCAGTTGGGGAGATCGTCGATGATACGGCCAACAGCGTTGACACATGCTGGCTCTTTGCATAGTGGCAAAGACATCGAGCCCGTAAAGGTGAGTCTGGCATCAATGCCGCATACCGTCTCCACCTTCGTATTGTTGCCGATTCCCTCGGCCTGTGCGATCTCTTGGCTTGAGCACTCGGTGGCTTGGATACAACCGAGAGATCCAGCGAATATGGTACAGATGAACGCACTGGGCTTCATATTTGGTGTCGACTGGTTTGGAGAGATTGAAGAGTGACTAACCACCTACGAGTTTTCTGAAAAGATTGGTAGGACCGCTATCTCTTTCTGTTCGAAATTATCAGAACTCGGCAGCTCGCCCCATTACCTCGTTGTTTCAAGGTTGAGGAGCGCCTTCTTCTCAAATAATCTGGGCACCTACACACCTTGGTTTAACACGACAAAGCAACAGCATGATCCCCCAAACGACTTGCTCAGCTGACACGGTGGCAGGTGCTCTGACGGATAGGGATGTTTTTGGACGAGTAAAGAACTGTCCAAATTCCCCGGGAAATTGTCCAAATCCCGTCCAAAACTCCAAAATGTCCAAAAGTCTGTCAGTGTCCAGAAGTCCATCGCCATCCACAAGTGACACCTGCCCTAAGAGCATCCGCACCGGTCACGCTACATTTCGGGACATTATTCCGTGTACTACGGTTCTAGTGGGGACAAAGACACGAAGAAGAATAGCGTTCTCCCACCGACGAGTCCTACAGAACGCTACTTGGAAGGACATGAGCGAGGCATCGGTCGACGTATGGGTCTTCACATCAGCAACAAGCTGATCGAACAGCTGAATAGGAAGCTTGAAATTAGTCCGAAATCTGTCTTTGTTGTAGTGCGGAGAATCCCCCCAGTAGTCGTTGAAGAGAAGCTTCGCGTACAAAGCACGCTGACGTTCGACGTTCGGACTTTTACCAGGAAGCGATCCCCGTCGCGCACCTCGTGCGGGCTCTCTCTGGCGCCGTCGCTGGGTTATGTACAGCACAACAGCTTCCGCAGCATCGTCCTCCATCAGCTCGTCGTTCATGTTCTTCGGCCACGCCAAATTTGTGTACCACGCTAGACGCTACTTGCCTCATTAGATCTACATGATGGGTAGCGTTCTGGCGTGAACGCTAAAATTTAGCGTTGATTGGTGGGAAACATAGAAACGCTAAAATTTGGCGAAAAACGCCAGAATCTAGCGTTTAGCGTGACCGGTGGGGATGCTCTAAGTGAATCAGTGGCAATAGTAGTCATTAAAGCGAGGTTTTAGCACTTTTAGACTTTTGGACATTTCCGTGTGGACTTGTGGACTTTTGGACGTTTTGGACCTTCTGAACTGTCCCATTCCCAAACCATCTCTACTGACGGATCGTCAGGAGTTACCACTGAAACCATACCAGGGCCTTTGAGCTGGTCTTCAGCTCAATGAACTGAGGGTGCATCTCGACTTAAATGATAAAAACATAGAATATATTCCTCTATAACCAATCTAACGTTTTAAGCCATCGCCAACACAGCCGCCACCAATCCGACCAAGGCTGCGACACTGGCACTCGTCAAGGAACCAGCTGCATCAGGTGTCACATCACAGTACGCCATCAGCATCTTGACCGAAGTCTTGACGTTGACACCTTGGTAGGTGCAATCTGGGAGAGCTGGGACAAACGTCTCCTTCGTGTACTTGACGCAGTCGGCCGAGCAGATCTTGGAGCTAGCCACTTCAGCGGTCGAGACCTGCTCTGCACCACAAGCCTTGATCATGGCGGACTCGGAGCGCAGACTCGCGACCTGCGAGATATCAAACGACGAGCAGTAAGTGCTGCCGGCGGAGACGGATGTTGACTGCGAGCCATCCGTCGTGGTGGTAGAGTTGGCTTCGTTGTCACAGAGCTGCGCGGTGGCCTCAATCACCGCAGGCAGGCTGAGTCCGCCGATAGTGCAGTCTGGGAGATCGTCGGTAGCACCGCGAATGGCTTCGACACACGCTGGCTTCTTGCACAGCGCCAGCGACGAGGATCCCGTCGAGGTGAAGAGCGACTGTGCGTCGCTCCCACACACAGCCTCGAGCTTGGCGTTGAGACTGCTGGTGCCCGCGAGGTCCTTGTTGGAGCACTCCCCAGCGTTGACAACCGAGCCAATGGTAGCGAACAGCAGGGTGCAGACGATGGTGTTGAGCTTCATACTTGGCAAAAAGGCTGGTAGATGGAGTGTGCGGAAGTGAGGATATTCGCAAATGCGATATGCTAGCGAGCCTTCCACTGGTGGCCATCCACTCGATGACATGTTGCGCGTGACTTGTGCCTCACTATCGAACCCATCACTTGTTCACCAGCTGTCACCGAAGTGACCAATTACACGCTGAATCTGTATAGTCTATTTCCCAAAACAAGGTGTATCTATAGGGACGGTTTGGTGGAGAAGATGGTGGTCACTAGCCTGAAATTGAAGAGTTGACGCTACTCTTACCTGTCTCTAATATTCGAACATAAAGAGATATCAGTCATCGGTGGTCAGAAATTCGAATATTTGGATTAGGGTGCAAAAGAAAAGAAACGAAGCCCAGTTTGTGCCATTACGGTAAACAGATTCACCCAAAGTACCCTATCACGCCATCACGAGAGCAGCAACTGCGAGGCCAGCCAAAGCGACTGTACCAGCAATACCAGCAATCATGAGCGAGCCAGCCGCGTCAGGCAGCGGTTGATCTTGGCCCATGCCTTCACATCGACACCCTCGATCGAGCAATCGGGGAGCTCTGGGACGTACTTGTCCTTGATGTATGCCGAGCAGTCGGAGGTGCATACCTTGGTGACATTCTCTGTGGTGTCGTAGTCTCCGCACACCTGCTTCATGGCAGGATCGGATCGCAGATTCGTTATCTTGGTTTGCTCTGAATATTTTAGAAACACTTTCATACATACAAGGAGAGCACTCGGAGTCCCCCACCGACATCGAACCCGAATTCAAGCTCTCGTGAAGTTGTATTCTCTCTCACAGTGCTGAGAGATGGCCTTGGACATATTGGAATAGGTCCGCCCATTGATGATGCAATCCGGAAAGTACTTGGCCGCGTACTCGACGGTCTCAACGCACCGAGAGCACAGATAACCTGATGGCGTTTGGTCATCGTAGGCGAAGAGTCCCGCAATATCGCTGCCACAGTCTCCCCGGGCGTCTGAATTGAAGACATATATCGAGTTACGAAGTTGCTCCTTGGAACATTCACTGGCGAAGACGACGAAGCTACTGGCTATAGCGACGGTGCCGATGATCGTGTTAAGCTTCATACTGGGAAACGGAGATTGTCAGATGGCGGCCGATTGGAAGCACATCACGCAGCAAACGCCGGTGGATAAGCGAGTCCTTGACGAGTTCTTCAAGAAGCTAGGCAGCGTGGCACCACGGCCCGGAATAGGAAAGCTCTTGGGGGCATTCCTTCCAAGCGAAGTCTCAGCAGCCATTCGCAGTTGCCCACGGGGCAAGTCCAGTGGACCCGACGGATTGCCGAACGATTGGTACAGAGAGCACGAGGAAATGCTTGCTCCAATCCTGGCCGAGGTGTACAGCAAATGGTTCGAGCGCGGAATCGTCCCGGACAGTTTCCAGCAAGCCATCATCTGCTGCCTGCCCAAGACGACGAACCCCAAAAGCGGACTCGACTTCAGACCGATTGCTCTACTGAACACCGACTACAAGATCTACAGCAGGCTACTCTTGAACAGAGTGCGACCACTGCTTGCGAACTTGGTCAGCCCACTGCAGTTTGGATTCGTACCGGACCGACAAGTGCACGACGCGATTGACGTCTGGACGGCAGTCCAGCGTCTTGTAACCCAAGGAAAAGGGCCGAGAGATTCAGTGGCGCTGCTCCTGGACTTTGCGAAAGCTTACGACACACTCGACAGGGAATTTCTTTACGCGGTTCTCACCAGATTCGGCTTTCCTGACCAATTCGTGACAACAGTCCGTCAGATGCACCGAAACACTACGGCAGCCTATCTTGTTGACGGCGAGCTGTCGACGGACCATCCGGTGACCAACGGTATTCGTCAGGGATGCCCGCTTGCGCCAGTTCTGTTCATTCTAGCTGTCGATACGCTGCACGAGATCTTCTCACGAAGCACCGACTTGAGCGGAATTGAGATCAACGCGGGTCTGCGGATCAAGAGCGCTGGGTTTGCGGACGACACAACTGTGTATATCCAAGGTCCTCACGAAGAGAAGCCGGTGCTCGAGATTCTGCAGGAGTTTGGGGATGCCTCTGGCCTACGCATCAACATGGGGAAATGTATCGCGGTCTGCCTCGACAGCGCCGACCCACGGGGACATCACAACGACATGCAGATTCAGCCGATTAAGGCAGGACAGCATGTGCGGTATCTGGGGATGCAAGTGGCGAGTCGAGTGGACAAAGACTATGTGTGGACACTCACGTTGCAGCAAATACGATCCAGGCTTCACCTAGCGGAAATGAAGACAACAAACATCCGGCAGCGAGCCAAGATCGTGAAAGCGGTAGTATCGCCGAAGGTCCTCTTCGTCGCTCGACACCAGTGCCCAACGGCAGGCATCATCACACAGATACAGCGGTTCATCAGCAATTATGTGTGGCAAGGATCACTAACGGCAGATGCACGAACAGGCAAACCATGGATGAGCAGACAGACAGCGGCACTCCCTGGAGCGGCCGGAGGTCTCGGCCTACCCCTGGTTCACGAGGAATGCTTACTCACCAGCGCAAAGATGGTTCTGCGGTGGGCTCGGCCGATCTCTGGCATCAGAGGAGCGATCGGGACCGCGCTGCTGAACGGCACGCCGGCAGGAGGCTCAGCAACAAACGTGGTATCG
This sequence comes from Pythium oligandrum, assembly GCA_020085045.1. Classification (NCBI taxonomy): domain Eukaryota; phylum Oomycota; class Peronosporomycetes; order Pythiales; family Pythiaceae; genus Pythium; species Pythium oligandrum. The sequence continues at coordinate 1,071,113 of JAHRIK010000009.1, forward strand.
ATCACGCGAGATCTAGCAACCGCTCCAAGGCTCAACAGCAAGAATTTTGCAACCACTGGTGTATCGACGCTGCGCAGCATCACAGCCCAGCCCCGCGGAGACGAAGAGAACAGAATCCAGGCAACACTGTGCGCCAAGCCGGTGACGACGCGCACAGACAGGAGATGGTGGAACGACGGATGGTATCACGCAGACTTCAGCGAAGATCAAGCCCTGCTGTTCGCACTTTTGAATGAACAAAATGCGGGGCACGGATCATTCAACAAGGGTGGCCTCATGATTGCGCGCGCCCTCGGCGATGGTGTACTGGCGACTGTGGACAAGAAGAGTGGAAGCAGCCGACAGATTGAGAAGTCTGATTTCCCGAACTTGCTTCAGGCGCATGACCGCATACAAGACGTTCTAGACGTGGCATGGCACAGGAACTACACTCTCCGATTCAAGGCACGCCGACACGACTACCCCATGTCACCGGTACTCGTCCGAGAATTTCGGCGTCTCTGCGAGATCCTAGTCTACAACTACCCGGCCTTACTCTACGCACGTGAGGAACCAGAAGACCTCTGTCTACACTCACCCAGCCATGACACCTGGAGACTCGAGGAGGCAGATGACGGATTCATACTCGAAGTGGTCACTCTGAATGGCAAAAGCACACAACTTGGACAAGTGACGACACGAATCGAGGCACAGAAGCTGGCGCGGATGCACTTGGACGACAGGAGGGCGACCTTCGAGCTCCATCCATTGCTGGACGCGTTTGTACCGATCTGGAACCAGCCCTCGATGGAGCGGAGACCCACCCTCAAACAGAAGATCTATCGCAGCACGACGGAGCGAGCGGAACGGGAAGCAGCTTCAAGAACGGAACGGTTACGCGCGGAAGACGACACGGTCGGCAACGCACTGGCCGAATTAGAGTGGACCACGATCATGAGGTTGCGACACGCTACAGAGGGACAGAAGCTACTCATGCAGAGGATCAAGGGTGGTCGCATCTCAGGGTGGGATCGCCTACATCGGAAGCCCGGCTGCCCCCACTGTGAGGAAGACGTCGACGGTGGCAGAGTTTCTCATATCTTCTGGTACTGTCCAAAGGCAAAGGCGCTGTGGTCACAGCTGGAAGATGCTTGGACTCCAAGCGGCAAGGGATGGGAGCGAAGCTACCCACGCCAGTTCTGCCACGAAGTATTCAGCCTAAGCATGTCAGCCAACCCCGCTGGGCTGTGGGATTGGGAAAAGCTCCACCCGAGCACAGTTGACGCACCAGAAGTCACCATAGCACGAACGAAGATTGTGGACCTCTGGAAACAGCATGTGCTGGTCACCCTGAACGTGTTATGGCGATGGAGAAACGGTATGCACGACGAAGACAACAGGTGGTCTGACGACCAGGCCTCAGCGATCCACATCGGAGCGATCCGAACGGAAACTCAGTGCCTACAGCGCGACCTACACCAGACACGCGCCTCGAGACGGCTCGGATGGAACATTCTTAAGAAGCTGAAGACCCAGAACACTCTCGAGCTTGACCCAAGATCCACCGATAGAGCAACGACACGGTACATACTGTACTTCAACGGCCACACCGACCAGAAATCCAAACGGAGCAGAGCTGGAACCGTCATGGTCAAGAGCACTGAAACGGCGACGGAAGCAGACATCGTATGGAGCACAAGCATGAGCCTCTCTGGCACAACCAACAATCAAGTCATGTACGAAGGCCTGATCGCAGGACTGAAGGAAGCTCAGAAGAAGGGATGGACACCACTTGAGGTGGTTGGCAGCAGCTCGCTCGTCCACCAGCAAATGAGCAAATACAAACCGCCCAGAAAGAAGAGACTACTCGGATTCTATGCGGTGGCACGACGATTGGCGGACTGTTTAGGCGTCCGACATTGGCACCATCATCAGAGTGAGTTCAACCGAATGGCGAGAGCAGCAGCGGCCCACGGGGCGACCACCCGAACGAGTGCAGCGACACTCCACCCAACCGATCGACCAGGCATACCAACACTGGCAACGTATCTTTCGGGAGACCACGCGCGCTGGCAAAGCAACTACTGGAGTAGAACTTTAGCGGTAAATTGACAGGGTGTAGTTCAAACAGCTATAGAGCACGTGTAAAACGACTCAATAGACTTCAATGAGAGAGGGGAGAGGGGAAACGGAGATTGTGAGAAAGCGAGGATTTTCAAGAGTGAGTCAAGAGGGTTGGCTAGGGTGCTGTGAGAAGGCCATCATGGCCACGCATTTCGTGGCGCATTGTCGTGTATCCACCAGATCAAATCATGTGGATGGGCTTTGGAACACGTTAGTGGATGGATTCTCTCATGCTACTACCGTGATCTGGAGGTTATCAGATCTTTCTATCACCAGTGAGTGAAGCCAGTGCGTGTGGGTCGCAATCGCAATGGGTTGGGAGATTCAGGGGCCAGCGACATCAATCCACCCAGTTATTGCGAATCCATCGGCAGGCCCTTCATTCCACTATACCGCATTCTCTTTCCGGCTGCAAACTAGAACTGACGAGTATGATTTCGTCTGATGACCGAGGCCGGTTCTCGTGGGATTTGCCACCAGATGCACGAAAGTGTCGGATGCGAATAGCCAGTTGCTGCACAAGAGGGAACGAATGTCATACCTCGGGCGACGCGCTGTCTCTGGTACACTTTTTAAATCTTGGATTGTATTGCACAGATTTAGCGACTAGGCATCGACCTACTCAAGCGTCGGATAGCTCACTGTCGGTGACGAGAGCAAAAGCCAATGTATCTTTTCACTCATTCAGCATCTCGTATTACAGTTCAATTGTAGCGCATCAAACATGCTCATTGACCCGCCGCTGTGACTGGTATTTGTGTGCATGCGATTAGAGGGTGTTGGAATTCGGGTTATGACACAAGGATAAAAGCAAACGAGTCTAGTTTGTGTCATTATGCCAAGCAGATTTACCCAGCTATTCTATCACACCATCACAAGAGCAGCAACTGCGAGGCCAGCCAAAGCGACTGTACCAGCAATCGTGAGCGAGCCAGCCGTGTCAGGTGGTAGTTCGCAGTACGTGACCTTGATTATGGCCCATGCCTTCACATCGACACCATCCAACGAGCAATCGGGGAGCTCTGGGATATACTTGTCCTTGATGTACGCAGAGCAGTCGGAGGTGCATACCTTGGTGATGTTTCCTGTAGTGTCATAATCTCCGCACGCCTGCTTCATAGCAGGGTCGGACCGAAGATTCGTAATCTTGGTCTTCTCGGAAGACGAGCAATCGGGCTTCTCCGTCGAGATCGAGCCTGAATTCGAGCCGTCTGTCGAGTTGTATTCGTTCTCACAATACTGGGCAATGGCCATGGACATATTGGAAAAACTCGCACCATTGATGGTGCAATCCGGAAAGTACTTGGCGATGGAGTCAAGAGTTTCAACACACTTGGAGCACAAAATAATCGATGACGAACCGGAATAGGCAAAGAGCCCCTTAATATCGCTACCACAATCAGACGTGGCAGAGGGTTCGAAAGGACGGATTGCTGTGAGATGTTCGTTGGAGCACTCCTCAGCGTAAGCAGCCGAGCCAACGGTAATAGCGAGGGTGGAGACGATCGTGCTGAGCTTCATACTTGATATCAAAGAACGTGTGTGGAAGCGAGAATGGCCACAAGTGAGTCGATCGTTGAGAAACCCGTTTGCATCTTTCATCACAACAAACTGACTCGGAAGTGTATCCACGTCATCCAATCAACTTCCTCTGTTTCAGAACACGACAGTATAATGATCGAGCTCTGCGACAAGTAACAATCCTGTGTTTTGGAGAACACCAAAGTTCTTCGTCATCGCGATAGAGTGGGAGATTCGGCGAACCACCTCGATCCACTTGATCATCTGTGTCGTAAAGTCATACATGCAGTTTACACCTTTGAATCAATTGCTGTACCATACGATTAAAATTCGACAGTGCTCTCGACATCTATACAATTGTAGCTTCTTATGACATTCGTATTCTTATGTATAGTTCCTCGTGCACTGGCAACTCGAACCTGACTTTGTCGTTTATTCGATGCCATATCTCATGTCAGCGTCGACATCATTGTCCACTTTGCCGACACCTTGACGACATCTACGCCTCTAAGAACCACGCATGGAGGTGCTTCAAGGTTACTCTGTGAAGTGAGGTCCGTGTCGGTGCTGGTCGATTTGAAGTCCAACACCCGTGCAAGCTGGGATCGACAAAACAGCATGTGTAGCTATTGCTGTGTCTCTGGGTACGTCGAACACTCCTATTTCTTGGCTAATCCAGATACATTGCATGTAATCTTTGATCGCTAACATTACGAATACGAGCTATTCTGGACGAGACGAAACTAATTTGTTGTGCATAAAACAATATTACCTACGTGTAGGAGCTACATCATGACGCATTTTGCAGCAAGCGGGAATCCGAACTAACATCATCAAGCCATAGCAAGCATGGCCACAGCGAGACTTGCCAGGGCTGCAACGCCCGCACTCGTGAGCGCACCAGCTGCATCAGGTGGCAGTTCACAGTAAGTGAGCATGATCTTGGCCGAAACCTTGACATCTGCACCATTAACGCTGCAGTCTGGGAGTGCTGGAATGTATTTCTCCTTGATGTACGCAGTACAGTCCGGCTCGCAGATCTTCGCGATAGCTTTGCTACCTCCCATGGCTTCATAAGGTCCGCATACCTTCGTCATAGCTGGCTCGGATCGCATATCTGTCATCTTGTTTTGCTGGGAAAGCGAGCACTCTGGCTTCTCAATCGCGACGGAACCTGAGTGCGAGCTGTTGCCTTCCGCCTTGCAGTACTGGGCGATGGCATCAAACATGTTGGGGAGGCTCAAGCCTCCGAGCGTACAGTCGGGAAGATCGTCAGCGACCGAATCAATGGCCTCGACACACTTTGTTTCCTTGCACAAAGCAATCGAAGTCGTCCCTGTCGAGGCGTAGAGGCCCTGGATGTCGCTTCCACAGGCTGCCGTGAGCTTGGAGTCGTATTTGCCGAGTTTTTCGAGCTGCTTCATGGAGCACTCGCCCGCGTAGGCAATCGAGCCGCTGGCGAACGCAAGGAGGGAGACGGCGGTGCTGAGCTTCATACTGGGGAAGGACGGGTGTGTGGAAGCGAGGATTTTCGTAAGTGAGACCGAGTGTACGCCCACGAGGCCGTGAACACCATCCCCCAAGCCACCGGAAACCGTGTGACTCGCTGTGTATCCATCGACCAGATCAGACAGATTCGTTTCAAAACACGATGATATACCCATTGAGCTCTGCGGTAAGATAGCTGATACTACCGTGTTTTGGGAAAAGATCAAAATTTCGCATCGGAAGTGAGTGAACCCAGTGCTTGTGGATCACGATGGACTCGGCGATCCTGGAACCGCTTCTGTGCCAGAATTCTGGATGAGTACACTCGTGTCCAGTAGCAGATGTCGCAACTGCCGACCTAGTGCCTGCTATGCAGCTTTGCTCAGATGCAAGCCTCGTGGAATGTAGGGCACTTATGGCGGATGCGTCAACTTCTTCCTGATGAGAACACCCTGCTACTCCAAGGTTTTGTGTGACGAGAGATGGATGAGACGCTTTGACGTCCGTTTCAGGCGTTTTCAAAGCTATTTAGTCGAATCTTGAACCAGTTGTAGCGACGCAACAATGTATTCGATTCCTTGTAGTCGAGGGCATCCAGCAACATCGTCTTACATCGTGGGGACAGCCTTTACGTCTGTGGAACCAACGGCGCGGTCAGGGAGGGCTGGGATTTACCTCTCCTTGATGTACACAAAACAGTCGGATGCGCCTTGTGGTTCAGCTGCTTGGCTACATCAGAGTGTATCGAGTACACATGACTGGAGCTGGTCGTGGAGGCGGAAAACAATCAATGCCTTCTTGGCTGGCGACTGTTGTTGTGGTTACACGTGTTGTCGGACGACACATGTCCTATTTGAATGAGGCACAGTGCATCGCGTCCAAGTGCTGGGATCACGCAGTAGTTGTAGCAAAAAAGCCGATGTTGCAAAGGCGACGTATTTGTAACAGGACTCGCCGCCTGTACTGGCACCGACTGTTGCCCTAGCTCTTCAGATGCCGTGGAGACCAAGAGACGAAGGACACAGCACGGACGCTCAGATTCTCCTCTGACCTGGCTCATGATGCAAGCTATGAACTCCATTTTAAACCAACCATTGATGTGCATGTGATAGAACGCGTAACATTACTGGTCAAAATCATAGGTCTCCGCTAATAAAGTCGTGTGAGTGAGGATGGAGTGGCTGCATGCGGTCAATTTTGACGAGCGTGGCGCGTTCCTCGCCTCATACGCGCACGAAGGCATCGCAGATGCACACCAGCCGTCTGCGCATGACCTCGACGCGCAACTGTCGATAGATGCTCGTGAGGGTCATCCTCACAGCGGCAGTAGCGGCTCGGAACTCTCTTCGTTGCCAGATCCAAACAGTGTCTCGCCTTCGACGCCGTCGTTCGAGTCTTGGCTCGGCGTCCCGCGGTCTCTGCTGGTTCATTACGCTTCTGAGCTCAGTCGGACTGAAGCTGCATTGCTCTTCGAGATCACCAACGTTGCGGTGGAGATGGATGTGATCGTCGAGAGTGTGTTCGAGCAGCTGCAGGACCGCCAGTCCATTGAACGCTCACTGCGCTTGGGAAGGGCACTGCAGTCTCGTGAAGCTTTCCAGACGACGCTGGTGGCCATGCACCGTAAGTGAGCGATGTGGAGTCCCGTGCTGTGTCTTGTGGGGTTGAATGAGCATCTCGTGCTCGTGATGACAGGACAGGCTGAGATGACCAACTCGGACAACATCTCTATGCTGCTTCATCGTCTTGATAACTGTCTGAACACGCTACGAGATACCAAGGTACGTTACTCATGGTTATTATGTTGCGTGGTTCGTAGCAGCTGACACGAGGTGTTTGACTGTGTGTCAGTACCATTTGGCGCAATGCATCGAGCATCACGCCATGCAAGCCGAGTTTTTAGAGGAGTCCCAGCTGCAAAACGAAAGCAACGCCAAGACGAGGACCGAAGCACGAAGAGAGATGTAAGTGCTGGAGATGGTCATGGGAAGGACAGCACGGCTGACAGAGAGGTTATGAAGTGCTCGAGTCGAAGAACAACTGCTGGATCGACTGTACAACCTCGAAGATACCGCGACACCGTTCGCCATGTCACCACTACGAGTGCCCAACAACCGACAGAGTAATGATCGCGGACCGCAAGTCTGTTGGCCGGCATCTTCAGCAACTACGTCACCAACGCCCGAGCAGCACTTACACTTCGATATGTCTGCAAGCTATTCGCATCAGTTGTCAACCATCGCGTCGGCATCTTCTTCCTCCGTGGCGTCCTCCGTGACGGAAACAAGCTCCCTTCGAGTGTCACTTGGTTCTCAAGCGTGCACGCCACGCGCTACCGAAGACGCTGGTGGAGTGCAAACGAGCGCCTCCGGTAGTAGTGGGAATGGCAGTGGGAACAGTGAACACGACCACTCACAGCCAGTGTTGTGATATTAGTGTGCAAGTGTCCTGCACCTCAGCAAGTCTTGCTGTCTTGACGCTCGTAACGGAATAGAAAAATACCAAAGAAGAAAGAGAATTCTGTTCTCCTCGTCCAAGGACTAGCATTTTATAACCTCGATGGCGTCGGAGTCTACTTCGTGCGACTCGGCTGTCTCCGCCTGGGACAAACAATCTTGCTTGTCGGTGTCCTTCAATGCGAAATGGCGCTTGCCTCGCTGACTTTCCATATAGAGCAACATATTCTTGCGCGCTTCTACTTTCTTTGCGTCACGAGTCTTGAAGAGATCGCGCTATGAGGTCAAGTCAACAGAAGCCAAAATGTTAGTCACATATTAGTCCATATACGGGATTTCCACGTACATCTTTGACTTGACTCGTCTGTACTTCATCATAATGGCGCTCTTCGAGCTCCCAACAGTACCGTTGCCACCGCTCCTTCTCGTTTACTTGGCTATGGTATTGGTAAAGATCATCGCGCGTTCCATATGTCCGTAAGCACTCAATACGTACTCTTCTACCAGCACACGGAGATCCTGGATCGCAGTCATGGCTGCTTGTAGCTCGCTCTTGGTCTTATGTAGATCTGTCGACATGACCGAGACTATACCAGCGCTCTTAGCTTATACCCGACCAGGTCCTATCACCGTGATGGAGCGTACCTGCGTCCTTGGTTCCACGCAGCTCTTGGTCGACAAGCGAGCGGCGATGTTCGACCTGTCGAATCTCACAGTCCTTGGAATCGAGTGTCATTTTCACCTCAGCAAAGCCTTCACGAAGTCGAGTGGTCGTCCGCTACAGTTGTCACAATTCCAAACCTCAGACATCCCATCAGGCTACAACACAGGATAGATACGCACATTCTTCTCGTTCAGCTCATCACGTAGCTCGCGAAGATCCCCCAATAGAAGCTATAACCGCCGTCAGATGTGTACAAGCCAGGACTTTTGTATCACAACGAACACTGACCTGGGCTTCGTGGGCAAAGGCAGCTACATTCTCCGTTGTCGTCGTTATGCTTTCGCACACTTCGTCATTCTTACCTACAAAATACCAGCACGACGTAAGGAATTCATCGCGCAAGACCTACGTTGCGTGTTGTAACGTGCCCAAACAGATGCCAAGAGTGCGAAGGTCGCTCATCAGACTTGCAGCGCCACGTTTACTGTACGCCAGCAGCAGCTGGTCGAGTGAAACTCCGTCTTGTACATCAAAAAGACTCTTCATCTCCTCGTCGCTCTTCTTGAGTGCAGTTTGAAGTTGCTTTAGCTCCTGCAGGCTGAGTTTACCGTCATGATCCGAATCAAATTGATAGAAAACCAACTGAAACGCGCAACGACTCGATCGTGGCAGGCCACTAAGATTCGTTGACTGCTGAAAATCATACACTCACACACAATGAGCAGGGTTCATAAGTGTAGCAATCAATTGTTTCGTACATGTGGCTGTCGACTACCTGGGCGAAGCTGAGGTAGCCTCGCAATTTGACGCGTGATGAGCTCTAGTGCCTGGTCTTTCTCCACCTAAGACATGTAGAACATGAGCTCACGCTCTATTACACAGGAAGAATTACCAAGGACCATTTGCGCCTCCATATCGCGAATGCGTCGCGTTTGCTCGTATACCGTGGCCTTGAGCGTCTCCATCTCTTGTTGCATCGCCTTTGTGGTCGCGTAGAATGTCTACTCAAGCCAGCATACTCAGTATAACTGCACTCGAACCTCATACCAACCCGACAGACCTTGAGATTGTCAATATGACGACATCCTTTCTACTCACACAGAAAACATACGCGTTATCTAGCTGTTCTCTTGGTCATTTTGATAGCAAAACCCACCCAGCAGTAGAGATAGAGCTCTTTCCCACCGCATTCCTGACATGCGTAGCGAGACAGCGCCTTCACGGCCGCCCTGACAATCCACATACACATCAGAGCTCACGCTTTCTCCCCATCTATCCAGCGTTGACGTACGACGGCGAGCGTGGTGTCGTCATCTCTCGTGAGCTCGACTTCGGGTGTGATGCCAGCTAGGGCGGTTACGCTCGGGTTACGCTGGTCTAAATTGAAGGACCAACACTCTGGTCTCTTGATTACCAACTCATGCTTTGAATAGAGCACGGCGTAACCTGGGTATACAGTCGATTATGGTATACAATAACGTATATTTCTGCCGTAATCACGACGAAGTATACACTGCGCAATGGGTGTCTGCACGATCATTGTACAAGTTGCTGTGAAGTGCCAACGCAGATCGCCATGGTGGCCGTGTTACTCAAGAAAGAGCATGGATATATCCTTCTCCTTGTGCTCCTCATGGTGTGTGTGAACACGTGGGCCGCGGAGAAGGTGGACAAGGCCCGCAAGCACTACGGAATCCACTATCCGCAGGTTTGTGCGTCTTTACAATGATCACGCCCTCCTTTCGGCACTAATGCTGTGTGGATGATGTAGATGTATGCTGAGAAGGGCCACCCCTTTGAGAAGGAGTTCAATTGTGTCCAGCGAGCGCATCAAAACATGCTCGAGGCCCTTCCACTGTTTCTGGCATTGCTCTTCACGTCCTCGTAAGTGATGACACGCTTCCAAGACGAAAGGGCCTTGTTTTGACGTCGCGTGCATTGCGCTATAGGATCTACCGACCAGGTGTTGCAGCCATTTGCGGATTGGTCCGAATCCTTGGCTTCATTGTCTACGTCCATGGCTACTCAAGTGGAGACCCGGAGAAACGTGTCTGGGGCGCGTTCGGTACGTACCTCGCCACCAATGTGTACTTTTGATGCATCCTCTCATTGATCTATATGCAGGCTACCTTGGCTTTCTTGGTTTCCTTGGGTTGACGTTCGAAGGGGCATTGAAGCTCCTGTAGGTTTGTCTACAAGCTGGGAATTTCAGAATCTATTAGCACCAGCTCTATCAGCATCAACAAACGAACAACTCGTTCGGTTATAGTGCGCGTGAGTAATCGTCAACGCTATCGATTATATGAAGAGATCCGTCAAATTTATTCGTATGCACGCTGTCAGCTTAAGCCAGAAGCTTGATGCCAGCTTCAATCGCCAAGACGAGCCCACCGAGCATGCCAATGTAGCCTTTACAGAGACAGCAAGAGTGAGCACCAATGTCAGTATCATCTAGACCACTAGGACGCACCGAAAGCACCCTGGAAACGCTTCTTTGGGTTACCGCTCGCGTAGCCCTGAACGTAGGCAATGAAACCCAGCACACGAACGAGCCCGAAGATCGCAGCATATCCAGGACGGAAGATGCTATTTCAACACCGAGATGACACATGTCAAACGTTAGGAGGTACATTGGAGTATCAATCATTCCAAACAAGCACATACGCTGAGACGAAGAGTGTCGCGAGGAAGATCGGCACGTTTTCGAGCATGTTCTGATGCGCGCGCTGCACACAGTTGAATGCCCATGCGTCTCGATCGCTCTTCTCCGCGTACATCTATTCAACAGTTTCTTCGTCAGCTTCAGCGTCTCTCAACACGTCATCCAAGATCTCACGTACCTGTGGATACTCGATGCCGTACTGCTTGCGGGCGCGGCCGACCTTGCCGCCAGCCCAGAGGTTGACAAAGGTGAGGAGGACCACCACGAAGACCACGTAGCCGTGTTCCTTCTCGAGCATCACTGGGACGGCCATTGCGATGGACGGAGGAGAAGAAGGAGGAGGCGTGAAGAGAAGACGGCGAGTCGGCAAATGAGCTCCTTCCTTCCACCACCGGCACCATGGACACGCTCTGAATAGAGCGCGTTGGCTAGTCAGAGTGTTGATCGAAAACTTCGTTCACTGATGATGGCACGGATGCTTTGAATAGTGCGCCTAGGTAATCTTCAAGCAGCTCCGCTCATGAAGGGCATCACAGTTTACTGTATTGTTGCCTTCAGGACGCATTTCTCCATTTACTTCTACCAGAAGCAGCCAATCTCCTTCTTTTCTCAAGCTTCTACGATGACTTTTCCAGTGATGCAACCGGAACATGGCTATGTCGTGCTCTTACTAGCGCCCATGACCATCATCCACGTGTGGGCGGGCATGAAGGTCGTCAAGGCTCGTAAATTGTACAACGTGCCGTTGCCTCAGGTTTGTTCTAGTGCACGTATTCAGTTTTGTTAGGATCGAGCTCATGTATATGCTAATGTGTTGCAGATGTACGCTGACAAGGACAACAAGCACGCGCGGGAGTTCAACTGCGTCCAGCGTGCGCACCAGAACACACTTGAACACATGCCACTGTTCCTTGCTACTCTCGTGGCGTCATCGTACGTTTAAATAGGTTGCAGTGCAGGGACCATCGTTGCCTCATGGTTGCGGTGTTTCAGGTTGTACCGCCCTGGTCTCGCTGCCATGTTTGGTTTGATCCGGGAGCTAGGATTCATCGTATACATTCGCGGCTACTCGACTGGAGAGCCTAAGAAGCGCATGGCTGGAAGTTTCGGTGAGTTGGTTCTGATCTGAGTACTATGAATGACTGGCACGGCTCATGCGATATGGCGCTCGCAGGTTACATCGCCATGCTTGGCGGATTCGTCCTGACGGTTGAAGCTGGCCTCAAGCTTCTCAACGTGATGTAAAGCAGTATACAGCGCAGTTGACGCAACAGAGTAGAGGACGCCGCGCATAACCCAACATATAACCTCGGGTAACCCAGCGTAACCCTTCACGATGCACGACGTTCCTGTTGACGCGAAACCAACCTCAATAGAGGGCGGGGTAAGCAAACCAATCCTCAATTGTCCTAGGTGCCCGTGGTGGAGTGAGAGGAGCTCATTCTTCAATTGACAGTCTTCGAAGCAGCAGAAATGGGCGTCCCAGTGATCCTCGAAAGTGGCCACGGCTACATAATGCTTGTGGTTGTGCTGCTCTTTGCTGTGAGCATGTGGGCGGGAATCAAGGTTGCCAAGGCACGTACGCTCTACGATGTCCCATACCCCGAGGTTTGCTGTGTTATTGATTAGCACATGCTTGGTCTATGGGCGCTGACGTGATTGATGGTATTCCCAGATGTACGCCGAAAGAAGCCACAAAAACGCTAAAGCGTTCAACTGTGTCCAGCGTGCGCACCAGAATATGCTGGAAAATGTCCCAATCTTCCTCGCCTTTCTCTTCACGTCCTCGTAAGTTTACCCAGCACAGAGCGCGTAAGCTGTTGCAGATATCCGATTGATTGCCCGCGTACCTGCCGTTGCCTAGGATCTTCCGACCTCGAGTGGCTGCGATCTGCGGTTTGATTCGCGTCCTCGGTTTCATCGTCTACGTCATCAGCTACTCGAGCGGTGACCCAACCAAGCGCGTTCGTGCTGTCTTTGGTACGGACAAATGAACTACCCACTACTCACTAGTTTGGATCAATCTCATCATTGTGTGTGTTGGTAGGCTACATCGGCGCCCTAGGTTCGATCGGCTTGACGATTGAGGCAGCATTCCGCCTTCTTATGGCCATTTAGAACAAGAACAAGACCACTAAATGGCTCTCCTGTTTCCTCTTAGAGAACTCACAACCTACATATACGCAACAGATACCCAATAACACGTGTATTAACGAGGAGATGTGTTATTACGAATATATTCAGTGACCAAATCGTAATTTCGATGGATGCCCTCGATGATTGTGCATGGGTGCTTTCAATACAGCGCTGCGTAAACCGTCAAATCGTAGGCTTTTGGATGGCCCGGTGTGTCATCACTCTCGATGATAACGCCCCAAAGGCTCTCATTCCCCATTAATCGAGATCAGAGAACCATCCAAGCAACCATGGGCATCCCAGTCATCCTTGAGAAGGAGCACGGTTATCTTCTACTGGTCGTTGTTCTTCTTTTCATCGTCAACATGTGGGCGGGTCTCAAGGTCGGCAAAGCCCGCAAGCTCTACGATGTGCCGTACCCAGAGGTATTATACCTGTTTGTGATGGCGTGAAAGAACGAAATCTCATCTAGATGCGATCTTGTGTGTAGATGTACGCGGACAAGAGCAACAAGAATGCCAAGATCTTCAACTGTGTGCAGCGTGCGCACCAGAATATGCTTGAGAGTATCCCGCTCTTCCTCACGTGCCTCTTTACATCCGCGTACGTTGGCAGCCACTATTATTCCTTGAGCAGTGTCTTGTCTAAACGACAGTGTAACAGCATCTATCGCCCTCAAGCCGCCGCGATCATCGGGTTCATCCGCGTACTTGGTTTCGTTGCCTATATTCAGGGGTATGCCACCGGCGATCCAGCCAAGCGTTACCGTGGCTCTTTCGGTATGTAGTACGGTTCTCTAGATCCCCGTCCTTCGCTACCCAACTCACGCTCCTTACTACCCGTGTTAGGCAACGTTGTTAACCTCGGCACTGTCATTTTGACGCTTGAAGCAGCGCTCAAGCTCCTTGATATTGTGGAATAACAGAAGACTTTGGGTCGTACAAAGCGTGCAGAAAAGCCAAATCTCTCTCCACCTAGCCTCGTATAACCTCCACTTCGGCGGACGAAATGCAATTCACCTAAACGAACGCCTGGGTTGGTAATCTATGTATCAGATTATGATTAATGGCATGGGCACATGCACCCATCCTTCACTTGCTGGTAATGCAGTTATTGCTTCTATGCGCTCCCGATATTGGACGCGAACGGATGGGTATGTAGATGAGGTTCTGCTGTATGTGAGCCGCCATCAACTCGGTACAGTCAATACAGTAGTCATGCCCTTCCAACTTCATGCAAAGACTGGCACACAGCATCATAGATCGTATCGTTATCTTACGACCGCAATTGTGACATAGAATGTTCTCGAAGCGCTCCAAGAGTCCATACAACCAAGGCCGTGTTAACGACGGACGTGTGGTCACAAACGCATTTACCATCATTCCGCCTTGTGATGATGCATGGAATGCTTTCAATACTGGGCCGGTAAACCGTCCAATCGCACCTGGCTTCGTGGTTCCGGTGTGGCAATGCCAATGCCCCTGCAACTCATTCCTCATTTTACCAGCATCAAACCAGCATCTACAACAACCATGGGAGTCCCAATCATCCTCGAGAAAGAACACGGCTACTTGCTGTTCGTGGTCGTGGTCCTCTTTATCGTCAACGCGTGGGCCGGTGTGAAGGTTGGCAAAGCCCGCAAGCTCTACGATGTGCCATACCCAGAGGTTCGTTGGGTTTGATTTGATTTCGCCACCGTGTGAGGGACGCGTGGTGACTGATGCTCTTTGTGGTTATGTGCAGATGTATGCGGAGAAGACCAACAAGAATGCCAAGGCCTTTAACTGTGTGCAGCGAGCTCACCAGAACATGCTCGAGAACATGCCGCTCTTCCTCGTTCTCCTTTTCACGTCGGCGTAAGTTTTCCTCCTCAATGGATCTCATCCGATGCCGTGACTAATGGATGATGATAGCATCTTCCGTCCGCAAGCCGCCGCCATCTTTGGTTTGATCCGCGTGCTCGGCTTCGCTGTCTACGTCCAGAGCTACGCCAGCGGTGACCCAACCAAGCGTTTCCGCGGTGCTTTCGGTACGAAATCTACTCGACCTTGACGCAAGCTATCTCCCCGACACGACCCAACTCACTCTGTGTCGCTTGCGTAGGTTACATCGGTCTCTTAGGCAGCTTGTACTTGACCATCGAGGCCGCCCTCACCCTCCTCGCTCTCCTATAAACGACCATACGCAAGGGACCCAACAGACATCCTATAGAGCACGTAGAACTTGTCGTATTCCCCTAATAACTTGGTATCAATCCCCATCAACGCCTTCGTTCCTCGTCTGTTACCTGTGTACCCATGTCGGTGACGCGGTGACCATCACTCTGCTGTGATGATGGCCCAAATGCTTTCAATAGTGGACGGCGTAAACCGACCAATCACACGTGGCCTTGGGGGCCGGTACATTGCTGGGACGGACGAGCAGCTCACTCGCCAAGTCGCCACGCCAGACTCGCACTCATCTCGCCATGTGGCCACTCTCGTTCGCCTCCGTCTTGTCCTTTAATGCCAGTCCATCGACCGGCGTACCGGTCGTCCTCCACCAGGACCACGCCTACCTCTTGCTCGTGATTGTGCTGCTCTTCATTGTCAACACGTGGGCGGCCATCAAGGTCGGCAAGGCTCGTAAGCTCTACGATGTGCCATACCCAGAGGTGCGTCTATCGAAACGAAGGAGGGCGATCAGCGACTTGTACTAATATGGTGGTGTGTGTGCGTAGATGTATGCGGAGAAGAGCAACAAGAACGCCAAGGCCTTCAACTGTGTGCAGCGTGCACACCAGAACGTCCTCGAAAACATCCCGCTTTTCCTCGTCTTCCTCTTCACCTCGGCGTACGTTGTCTGCTGCTACGCAGCTATGTGGATGTCTAATCTAACTGCGTGTGACCCAACGACAGCATCTTCCGTCCACAGTTCGCCGCCATTTTCGGTTTGATCCGCGTGCTCGGCTTCGTCGCCTACGTCCAGGGCTACGCCAGCGGTGACCCAACCAAGCGCTACCGTGGCGCCATTGGTACGTTCCTCCATGCGTTTTGCAACTGCATTGAATCAACACCACTCACGTCGTTTCGTCTACGTAGGTTACATTGGTCTTCTCGGCGGCCTCGTCTTGACCATTGAAGCCGCGCTCAAGCTCCTCACCGTGCTCTAAGCCACGAGAACGTTCCTATCCATACAGATGTCGTTAGATCCTGAGCAGATGGAGTAGCGCCATACATTCCCAAATGCTGTGCACACTTCCCGCATCCCCCTCTCATTTCCTTGATGGCATCTGCGTCCACCCACTTTTACAAAACAATACCACCGTGTTTTGCGACAGCGTACCGTACTAGACACTATACACAAACGGTCCGCCCCGCCTTTGCGCCAATCAGCTGGGGGCGTACCACCCAATCGCGCGTTCTCATTGGTCCCCACTCGATGTTCTACGCACATATGATTGGCTGTTATTCAATGGTGTCGAGCAGCCATGTGCGGTGCCGCACGAGTGGAGTGGATCCGCTCACTTGGTCTCTCGCCTCTTCACCGCCTCCTCCTCCGCTTCCTCCGCTGGGTCGCCATGAGCCACATCCTCCACGCCGTGTCCTCCTCCGCCTCGCAGGCGTCGCTCGTGCCCATCCGCCGCGCGCTGCTCTCCGTCTCGGACAAGACCGGCGTCATCGACCTCGCCAAGTTCCTCTCGCAGCATGGCGTCGAGCTCCTCTCCACGGGCGGCACGGCCAAGGCCATCCGCGACGCCAACTTGCCTGTGATTGACGTATCGGCGTACACGGGCTCGCCGGAAATCATGGACGGCCGCGTCAAGACGCTGCACCCAAAGATCCACGGTGGTCTCCTTGGAGTGCGTGGCAACGCCCAGCACGAGCAGGACATGGAGGCCAACGGCATTAAGCCAATTGACTTGGTCGTGCTCAACCTCTACGCGTTCGAAGCCGCCGTCGCCACGGGCGCCAACTTTGACACGTGTATTGAGAACATTGACATTGGCGGTCCCTCGATGCTCCGCTCGTCGGCCAAGAACCACAAGTCGGTCGTGATCATGACGAGCCCCGCGCAGTACCCTGCCTTGATGGAGGAGCTCAAGACGAACGACTTCCAGACCACCATCGAGTTCCGTCGCAAGTGCGCCGCCGCCGCCTTTGCGCTCTCGTCGTCGTACGACTCGGCCATTTCCAACTGGATCAACGGCGAGTTGGGCCAGAACGCGCCGACGGTCACGCGGGTGTACCAGCACGAGATGCAGCTCAAGTACGGCTGCAACCCACACCAGAAGCCGTCGTCCATCCTCAGTCTCACGGGTGCCAAGCTCCCTTTCAAGGTGCTCAACGGCACGCCTGGTTACATCAACCTCTTGGACGCCGCCAACGCCTATCAGCTTGTGCGCGAGTTGCGCATCTCGCTCGACTTGCCTGCGGCTGCGTCGTTCAAGCACGTGAGTCCAGCTGGTGCTGCTGTCGCTGTGGACCTCGAGGAATCGCTCCACTCGGCGTACGAGGTCGGCAACGTCAAGCTCACACCGCTCTCGTTGGCGTACTTGCGTGCTCGTAACGCGGATCCATTGAGTTCGTTTGGCGACTTTGTCGCTGTCAGCGACGTTGTGGACGAGGCGACCGCCAAGATCCTCAAGCGTGAGGTCAGCGACGGTATCATCGCCCCAGGCTACGAGCCAGCGGCCTTGGAGATCCTCAAGAGCAAGAAGAACGGCGGCTTCATTGTCTTGGAAGCCGACGCGAGCTTCAAGCTCCCAGAAGTCGAATACCGCGAAGTCGCGGGCATCACGTTCGCTCAGAAGCGCAACGACGTGATCTTCAACGACGAGCACTTGAAGGACGTCAAGACCACTGGCGCCGGTGAGCTCGACGCTGCCAAGAAGCGCGACTTGACCCTCGCGGCCATCACGCTCAAGTACACGCAGTCCAACTCGGTGGGTTACGCCAAGGACGGTCAGATGGTCGGTGTCGGCGCCGGTCAGCAGTCGCGTGTCGACTGTGTCAAGCTCGCTGGTCGCAAGGTCGCGATCTGGCACTTGCGTCAGCACCCAAAGGTGCAAGGCCTTGCGTTCAAGAGCTCGGTCAAGCGTCAGGAGCGCGTGAACGCCCGTGTGCGCTACATCGAAGGCGACATGGCGCCAGCCGAGTTGGCCACCTTCAACGAGCTCTTTGAAGTGGCGCCAGAGCCATTGACGAGCGAGGAGAAGGACGCCTTCTTGAAGACGCTCTCGGGCGTCAGTCTCGCCTCGGACGCGTTCTTCCCATTCCGGGACTCGATCGACCACGCCGTCAAGCTCGGTGTCAAGTTCATCACCCAGCCAGGCGGCAGCACGCGCGACGTCGACGTCATTGGTGCCTGTGAGGAGTACGGCATCACGATGGCCTTCTCCAACTTGCGTCTCTTCCACCACTAAGCTCGTTCGTCGGCTTTGATCCCGTGCAGCGCCCGTCGATCGGTAGGCTGGTGTTCCACGCACTCACTTTGTTGTTACTTGCTACTACTATAATATAAACACCATCTCGCATTTGTGCATCTAATACTGTGGGCTCTATTGGCGCATATCCGTTTGTCTCTTTCTATGGCGATGGTGTGTGTTCACTGCGTCTTGGTCTTGGTCTTGGCTTCGTCGTCGGCCTTGTTGATACACGCAAAGTAGATCGTGGAACCAAAAACAATGAGCGAGAAGATGATCGCCCAGCCCACCTTGACAAACATGGGGAACGGCTCGGTGAACATGCCCTTGCCGTGCTTGACGATCACACACACCTCGGTGATCACAACGAGCACACCGAGCCAAGCACGTGGACCGAGCTTCTTCACGGGCTGGGTGCCCACACCTTCGTAGTGCAGAGTAAACGTCGAGAAGATGTACCACTCCGCAACGGCGTAGCTACCAGCCGAGTACCAGATACAGAGACGCCAGACGTTCAACGAGCTCGACTCGGGCACCCAGAGCACCGTCTTGAGGAAAAACGAGTTGAGCATCATGACCGAGAGGATCACGATCATGCCGATGACACGCCAGAAGCGATCTGCCGAACGGAAGATCTTCCAGTCGTACGCGAGCCAGTACGCAGGCGTGAACTGGGCGGGCGCGCGCTTGGCCTTGCCCGTGAGGTTCGGGATCTTGCGGATGCCGACCCAGTTGAACTTTTGAATCTCAAACCAGCGACAGACCTTCATGCCGAAGTAAATGCCCAAGGCGTTGCAGAAGAAAATGTCGAGGAAGAGGGAGTCCCACCAGCACTCGTAGAAGTTGGGGAGCCAGTGACGGAATGTGAGCTCGTACCACTCGTACATGACACTGAGGATCCAGCAGATCAAACTACTGCGGATCATCAACGCCGCGATGAACCAGCCGACAAAGTGCATGACCACAAAACGATCGAAAAACGTGTTGCGGAAGTTAATAAACGATGATTCTGGGTTCTCCGGCGTGTAGAGACGACAGTCGGACGCGTAGGAGCGCTCTGGTAGCTGCACACCGAGCTTTGGGTCGAAAATGGTCATGAACTGACGAGCGTCGGACGTGCGGAGAAAGAGCAGCAGGATCAACAGCATCTCGTACAGGATGAACGCGCCCGTGAGGAACCGCCAGACGATCGGATGCGGACGAATAAAGTGTCCATCGGGCAACTGCAACGTGCAGTACGTGAGGAAGAAGATGCTGGCGTACTTCATGCCGCGCTTGAGATCTTGCGAGTACGCGTCTTCCTCGGCAGTTGGCGCGCTCATTGGGTCATGGAACGCGGCGTAGATGATCCACGCCATGAGGAAGAAGCCGCCCGTGATCGTGTGCGGATTGCTCGTCCATTGGTTTTCGTTCTCGTCGTCGACAGCGACCGTCTCTTCAATGCTCCACTTGCGGTTCTCGTAGTTGCTGCTGCGACGCTCCTCGGCGACGCTCTCGTTGCCGTAGACCGCCAAGTCCGAGCCCTTGCGCACACGCAGCACCTGGCGCTGCTGCTCGTCCGCCACGGCGTTGTCGTCCACGCTTCTTGTCATCTTCGTCGGCAAATGCGCTAGTGGCCACTCGCCTTGGTCGTAATCCAAGAGCTCCGTGGACGGAATGATGGTCCTCGTCTTCTTTGGCGGCCACTAAAAAGTGTCACAGATCGAAGACACCGGTACAGAAACCGGTAACTTAGACCAGCCGCTTCAACATGGGAAAACGGTTTGATTGGCGGAAATAGAAAACCTGATGTGATCTGATTGGTGGAAAAGAGCACCACCGACGTCATCGCGTACTCCATTGATGTCATCGACAAGATGGAGATTCGAGACGAATATGGACTGTATGCACGTGTTGGAGCGAGTGTAAGGTGTAAAGGTGCCTAGTGGGCCATGAGATGCACGGCGTCGTTGATCTTGGTGGTCGTGGTGTTCAATGCGACGGTGATGAGCTTGCAGAACTTGTCGCTGGCTTCGTCGTCCGACAAGTCGAGCATGAGCGTGCGATGCACCCACTTGATGTCGTCTTCGCAGCTGAGTTCGGGGATGCCACAGCTCAAGGCGAGCACCAAGAGCGTGATGATGAGGTTCGAGTGACTGCGGAGCACCTTGAACGCGTCGCATGCTAGCAGCTCGAACTGTGCGTACGTCTCGCTCCCTTTGCCGCCGATGACATGGAGCATGGAAGGAGTGAAGACAAACGGTGCTCGCTCGCGCTTGAAGCCGAACTTCGACTTGAAGTTGCCCAGGAAGTGGCCAAAGTCAATGTGGAAGAACTTACCCGAGCGCTGCAGCATGATGTTGTCGTTGTGGCGATCGCCAATGCCGAGAACGTAGGTGGCGACACAGTAGCCGGCACACGAGCGGATAAAGTTGTCGGTGATCTCAGCATCGCGACTCAGAGTCTTCTTACGTCGGCGTGTGGAAGGTGAGAGAGGAAGGCAGGACGTCACCGGCGCAATTTCCACTTGCTCCAAGTGCACGGTATCAAGGTCGCGTTGTGGTGGGCTCGAAGGCGGACTCACCGGAGGCTTGGGCTTGTCACCAGATGAGGAGTCTTGGTTAATCGACTCATCTCGGCCATTCGATGCGTCTCCGTCAGATGCATTTCGGGGACTTGTAGTTGGTGGCACCTCATCAAAGAGCCATTCTGATATGACGTAGTCGCGCACAAGAGCATCTCGTGCTGATCGAATCTTCCGTCCTATCTTGGTGAACGAGTTTTCATGGCGGTCGTAGATGATCTTGGCCAAGGTCGCTGAGTCTGGGACCACTTCGATCAAACCGATCTCGTCCCCAGTCGACACACATGCGTATGGAATCAGGCAAAGGTTCATTCCTGCCTCACGCCAGAGATCGTCCATGACGCGAAGAATCTGAAGCACGAGCTGATCTTGACGTAGATCGTCGCCTGACTTGAAAATCACGTAGGGATTTCCGTACTGTGCCTTGGCGTTCTCCAACTGCATGAACAATGGTCGCTTCTTTGATTCCATGACACGACACTTTTCGATGATAATCCGGTTGCAGTAGAGACGCGGATGGAGCGGTAACTGGAACGTATCGGGTAGCACTGTCGTATTTAGGACCTCATGCAGCTTGGCTAGTCGGTCAGATGAGGATTTCTCTCGCTTGACAATTGCTGCGCTCTCTTCTAACTTCTTCATGACGAAGACAGACTGTCGAATCTCGAGCTTGTACGCACCGCAAGACTGAAGATACTGACTCATGATGAGCTCGAAGCGCTCAGACGTCTGATCGGCATGAGCCTCAGCCTTGAGGAACCAATACAAAGAGTACCCGATTTCTGCAGGGTTCTGTAGGGCTCGCATGAGCAGAAATCTTGCCAACGCAGAGTCGTGGTACCGTTCGTTCTTGAGAGCCTGAACCAATTGGAGCAGATAGAGTCGCAAACGATGATCAGGTAGCGAATGCATGCACCGAACAGCATAGGCCCGAACTTTTGGGTCTGGATATAATGGGCTCAGCAACTGAAGGGCCTGGAGGTACGTTGGCTGGCGCCACTGAATCAGCAAACGATAAGCTTCCATCACTTGCGGGCGTTTCCCCCAATCCACAGAAAGCAGGAACGCCGGAAGCAAAGCAGAATCCTCAGCCAGGTTGTGGCGGTTCTCCCAGATGAAGGTACGAACTTCTGGTGTGAGATCAGCAAGCGGATCGCCACGCAGGAGAGTGAGGAGCTTGGCTTGCTCGTCGGAGAAAGCGTTCAGACTGTTTGGGTGGCCTTCAACGTGGGATTCCGAGCTCTTCTCGAGGAAAATAGAAGCGCGGAATGTGATACTTCGCGTCTTTGTTGGTCTACTGGAAAATGAAAACACCCGCGACTGATCCCCCGAGCTCTCCAGAACCAGCTCCAAGCTGCCTTTTATATTGGACTTGTTCGCTCGATCGCGCTTGGTACAGTTTTCGATTGACAGCGACGTCTGGGATGAAACTGGCGAGGAAAATACGTCAAGCACTTGCGGCCCAATTCTTAGGCCATGACCAAAGTCGAACAAGTGAATACCGCTCCATGCTGCGACTTCCGACTTCGAACGGAAGTAAAGCATAAGGTGGGCGCCATGCGGGATATCACCAAGTCGGATTCCCACATCGACTGCTGAATCGAATGCATATTGTCGAGGAGCGGATTTATCTCTTGAAGGTGATGTTGATCTTGGGGTGAGGTTCTTTGAGCAGAGTGCCGTCTTCCCCATGTACACGCTTACCCCCACCTCTGTAAGAGGTGATTCCATCGCATCTAGTGTCAGCGAACTGATTCTAACTGAAAGATCTTGTGGAGTCTCGTCTGCAGACATATCTGGAGCAGGAAAGACCTCAATTGCTGGTGTTGAAATGATACCTTCACTCGTGGTGATTGGCGACGGGATAGTGAAGAAATCCTCGTAGTGAAAGTAGAGATATCGGCCAAGTTCTTGTGTGGTCACCTCGAGAATCAGCATGTCATTGTCACTCGATCTGTCTATCGTCGCTGAATCACCAGTGGCGGGCATGACAATTTCCAAAATCCCGACAATTTCGGTCGAATCGAAGGCTGCACTGGTCGCTCCCGTTGGGTCAAATTGGAAGAACGGTGCTGACAGAACACGATCGGTACGACTGTATAGTTCCTTCATGATTGACGATGCTGGTGTACCGCCACTTTCGTCAAGGAATGAAGCCATGGAGGGAGAGTACACGGAACCATTCTTTTCCAGCACCTGCTGCGCGATACTGGTCTTCAAGTCAATAAAGCCACTTGACGGATGCTCATCTGCAAACTATAACCAACAAGCGCATTTCTGTCAGTCAGTTGACACTGAAACCATTCCATCTAGAATATGTATTCGCACCTTTACGAGCAACTGGTTGTTGACACGGTCCACGAGGTATATCCTCACACTCTTCGCGTCGAATGCGCCAATGAGAGCGTTCTTCATTGACTCCAGCGTGTGATCGAGCTCGTTTTCAGGAGATAGATGAAGCAAGAGGTCTTTGCTGAACTGTTTTGTCGAGACTTTGGCAAGTCCTGTCGACGTGGGAGACGGCAACTCACTCGCTGCATTCGTGCGTTGCGCAGCAAGTGTGAACTGCAGCGCCCACTGCTTGAAACTCTCCGCCTCTGCTTCTTCGCACACCAGGTCACCCTTGTCCGCTTCGATTTGCGCCTTGGTGGAAGGGCTGATTCGGTGGATGACGTCCATGGAAATCACGAGGTACTCGACCGGCTCCATGGCAATGACCTTGACATTAGACTGACTGTGGATCGCGAAGTAGTCACCAATACCGAGCTTGAACTTTGGACAGGCGTCGGCCAGCTGAATAGCTCGAGGGTTCTCCACACACATGTTGGCGAGCGCGAGATGGCCGCTAGCAACAATGAAGAACTTTTGATCCTCAATCTTTTCTGCTTGTAATAGTGCAATGGTGTCGCCTGGACGAAGCTTGACGCGCTGGCTGGCGTCCACGAGCGCCTGGATCTCACTCGAGTTGAAGGCATTGAAGAACGGGACACTGCAGATCAACGACAGCGGCTAGCAAATCACACCCCACAAGTCAGCAACACTCTCTCTATCACTCATATAGCAACGTACCGTGATGTTTTGCTGCCGCAGCTCAATCTCGTTCTTGTTGCGGTCATTCACCTGCATGTTCATACCCTTCATGAACATAAGCTGTCTGAACGCGAGTTTCCATCGGTTCTCCTTCACGGGCGCGTCGACAATCGGCGCCGCCGTCTCCACCGCACGCATCTCCTCCCCATTCTCCGCCGTGTGCCCTCCATCCACCTCTGGTTTCTTTCCTTGTGTTGCCTCGACACGCCCCACCGTCTCCGTCGGCTCGACGGTCTCCATGTTGCTCCAGAGCGCCTCTGACGCTCACCAAGACACCAAACGACGCCGCTTTCTTCGCACGACTCAGCCGACCGCTTCCGTTTCTCCCTGCAGCGCTCAGAATCGCTCGTAATACACGCAACGTCGGTTCATCCCAGTCTCCATTTTCAGCTTCGGTGTCGTTTCCGCCCTTTGTGAAACCGCAGGTTCAACTTGCACTTCAATTAATCTGTCTCGTACAATACTACGTTCGTACTTAGTGCATGCAGAACGGTACCACCACCCAATGAAGAGATGACGATGATGGCCGTGAAGACATCCGTCCGTCCGTCCATGGCCCTCGAGTGTCCTCGCGAGTCGCCTGTCGCACGCCCTGAGCTCTCCGTCTCACCATGGGTCTCCACACGCCCTTTGTGAGTCTTGGCATTGACGCCTGGACTGGCAAGCCATATCACTTGTGCTCCAAGAAGGTGAGCTCGTCGTCTTGCGGTTGGTCGGGTTGCGATCTTTTGACTGACTAAACGTGTTCGACTGCGTGTATCTTGCAGTCGCTGCTGTCGTTCGGCATCGTGATCCTGCTGATCCTCGCCATGGCGTCCGAGCGACTCATGTTCAAAGCCATGGTGGACCGAATGCAGTCGTATCGGTGAGGAGCTACGCTCGACCGGAGACCCTGGCAAAGTGGACCGACTGACTGACCGACTGACTATCGATGCTGCGTGTAGCTACTTTCTCTGCCAACTCATGACGTTTCTGTACATCCCGCCGCTCTTTTGTATCGTCGGGTACAAGTCCACGCAAGACGTACGGTGCTTGCATGTGGAGGTGGTGGCTAAGCGAAGTCTCATGCGAATCTATGTCGACTAGGAATTTATCGAAGAAGAACTGACCGAGTTCCCCAAGTACCATTTCTTTGTCATGGGCATCCTCGACCTCCTCTATGTACGTCTGCTCCGATGCCCTGCGTGCGTGTGGGATCTCCTCGTTTGATGCTAATGCTGTGATGACATACCGAAAGGCCATGATGTTGTTCATCGCTGGCGGCAACACAGAGCCCATGCAGACGCTGCTGCTGATGCAAGCCTCCATCCCGCTCACAGCGTGTCTCTCGGCGGTCTTTTATCGGACAAGGTGCGTGACGAATCGGAATCAGGGTGGAGATTCAAAGCTAACGTGTCAGTAGCTACTCTCGTGTGCAGCTCTTGGGCAACTTTGTCATGGCCGCTGGGCTTGTGGTCGCATTTTTGCCATCTCTGAACGAGTAAGTGGGCAAGATCGATTCCTCTGGGAACTAGCGCTCACTCTGGGCGTCTGTAGCTTCAACAGCGACGATTTTGAAGACCGAGAAGTCGCTTGGAACACGTACGTGCCTTGATCTTGTCCGTTGGTATCTCTGAACCTAACGATTAAGCGATGACTTGCCGCAGTCTTGTCTACTTGCTCGCTGCTGTGCCCGGCGCTTTGTCGATGCTGTACAAGGAGCGCGCCATTCGTGATCAGCCCATGGACATGATCTACTTGAACGCGTGGGTGACTGTCTACCAGTTCATCGTTGGTCTCATGGTGGCACCAGTCGTGTTTGATGCTGATGTAAGATCGCGTCGCGTTACTTCCATTTGTCGGGCAACATGGTCTTACGCAGACGTTTTCTTCCGTAGGTTCTCCATCTCGAGCAAAAGATGAGTGGCCTCGAGTGTTTGATCAACGGCAAAAACGAAGTCGAGACCGATCACTGCGAGGTGCGTCCTTCCGTCTGTTGTGTCTTGCCTGGTCTGTTGAGTATGCTGACAGACTTCTCTCACTTCGTGTAGTTGGGGATTGCCATTCTACTCATCTTCATCTTCTCCAATGTCCTGATCAACTTCTTGCTGCTGCAAGTGCTGCGCCTCACGAGCGTTTCCGTGATGAACGTGACGACAATATTGGGTTTCGTCGCGTCCTTCGTCGTGCTGGCGTGGTACGAACTCGACCCAGACGACTTTGGAGTGCGCATCTTGCGGAATTGGTTCTCGTCCACGACGCTTGTGCTCGATTTCATCGCGTTCGTGGCGATCGTGGTCGGTAAGATCCTCTATCAATGGGAACCGGATCCAGACACGGAAGCCACGACGCGCTCAGCAGAAGACAAGGAAGCGCAGTCGCTACTCAACGAGCTGGACTATGGTTATCGGTACACATAGGGTATAATGAGGGATTACAGAGCGTAAGACGCATAAGCGAAAGCCGAGTTTTGCCAACGACTGCTTGCTTGTGCTGATTCTGATGCAACGAGGGACTCGCACGAAAGGTCACAGCTCTCCGTCATTGTAGGAGACCAAGAGAAGCAACTCCATTGCTCAACGCCATGTCAGTCGCGACAAAGCAGACGACCGCGCGACTCGCCAAGGCGAAGAAGCCGCTGTCTGACATGCATCAGCTGCAACGTGCTGTCAAGGAGCTTCAGCGTGAAGCCGCAGACCAACTGGTGCTGGAAGTCGAGTCACAGGCGACGTTTGAGTTCCTGATGTCACAGATCAAGGCGTTGAAGAGCGCGTTCGACACGCTCTCGGACGTGCTCATGAGCGAGATTGACACAGTCCGCAAGGAGACGACCCGGAAGCTTAGCGAGATGGAAGCCGAGGTTACAAGGCAAGGCGAGATGCACAAAATGACTCACTCGGAAGTGATGCAACTCAAGCGCACGATGGAGATCTGGTCGCTGAAAGAGCGCGACTGGGCCAAGGACAATGAGATCCTCAAAGCTTCACATGCGCACAACATCGAGTGGATGCAGCAGCTGCAACGCGACGTGATGGAGCTGAAAGACAAGACGCATGAGCTCAAGACGGACGTGTCGTACCGGATCACAGATCTCTGTGAGGAGACCAACAACCTACGTGGTCATTGGCAGCGCCAAGTGGATGATATGACTGAGAGGCTACAAGAGTACGATGCGATCGCTCAAAAACAAGCAGCAGAGTCGCGAGCCCTCGCTCAGCAGCGGGCTGATGACTTGGAATTGATGGAGCAGGCCTTGTCGACGGTGCAGAAGCAGCAGCTTCATGTGCGGACGAACTTAGAAGACCATGTGGAGTCGATTACCTCACAATCTGCATTGTTACTCAAGAAGATGGACGCGTTAGAGGCGCAGGCAGGCACGTACAAGGCAGCGTTGGAGCAGTTCCGCCACAAAATATCGTCAATGGAGAAGGAGGAGCGCCGACGGATGGAGAACATCGGCAAAATGTTTACGGTATGTCTATAACCCCTGTTCAATCGCGCCTGGTGGACTGACATGGTGGTGTGTAGGTGTTTTCAGAGGCGCTGAACATTTCTCCGTCGGTCACAAACGCAGTCGGAAGAATAGCTTAGACACGATAGACATCAACGCGGATGATTCATTTTATCACACATCATTCCAAAAGGGTTCCTGTTGGCAGCGTCTAGACTTCGTAGGTCGCTGGTTTAGTGGCCGTTCGCGTTCATTTCGAGCGAGATTTCCTGCACGGCCTTGATGAACGTGTCAACGTGCTCTGGCTTCATGTCAGGGAAGCAGCCGTGGCCGAAGTTGGCCACGTATCGCTGCGTGCCGAACGACTTGAGCATCTTCTTGACCTGCGTACGGATGATATCAGGCGAGGCGTAGATGGTGCTCGAGTCGAAGTTGCCCTGGAGCGAGACACGGCCGTTCACGAGCTTGCGCGCCTCGGCTGGGTCAGTCTGCCAGTCAAGACCCAAGCAGTCGTACTGCGTGTGCGAGAGCTTCTCGTAGGCGTATGGTGTGCCCTTGGAGAAGCACACGATTGGCGTGGATGGCGCGGCGTCCTTGACACGCGCAGCGATTTGCTCCAAGTATGGGAAGCAGAACTCGTAGAAGTGCTCCTGGGTGAGCACTTCGGCCGCGACCGACTCAAAGACCTGCAACGCCTGCGCACCAGCCTTCTGCTGGGCGATGAGGAAGTTGACACAGACATCCGTGATAGCCTGAAGGATGTTGTGCGCAGCCTTTGGCTGTTCGTACAAGAACGTCTTGAAGATGGCCTTGGTGCGCGAGCCACCGCCCTCGATCATGTAGCAGAGGAGTGTGACGGGGGCACCGACGAAGCCGATCAGCGGCACTTCGCCATTGATCTTCTGGCGAGCGAGGTTGAGCGCATCGAGCATGTAGCCGAGCTTCTCTTCGATGTTCGGGTTCAAGTCGAGCTTGTCAATGTCAGCTGGCTCACGGATTGGCGATGGGAGCACAGGGCCGACACCGGCGACCATCTTGACTTCCATGCCCATGGCCTGCGGGATCACGAGGATGTCCGAGAAGATGATGACGGCGTCCATGTGGTAACGACGCAGTGGCTGGAGACTCACTTCCACAGCGAGCTCTGGGACCTCGCACATCTAGAACAAAGCATGGATACAGTGAGTTAACGCCACCAGATTCCCTAACAAAGAGATCTGTCCTACCGTGAAGAAGTTGTAGCCAGCGTTACGGAGAGCACGGAACTCTGGCAAGTGGCTACAAGACAGTAAACACGGTCAGATTGACCTGGATCATCCACACCGAGGCTCGTTCGTAACGTACCGGCCGGCCTGACGCATGCACCACACTGGCACGCGCTCGGTCTTTTCGCCCTTGAGCGCACGCAGCAGCAAGTCGTTCTTAAGCTTTGGGAGCTGGTCGAGCGATACGCGCTTGAGCGGCGTGCGCTTGGATGGGAACGGTCGGGCCTTCTGCAGCGCCTGCTTGCGCGCGAGGACGTAGCGGATGGCCGCGGCGGCCACGCAGGCGATGGCGAGCGAGCGCACGGCCGTTGCAACTTCCACCATGATGCTAAGGATGGAGGTGGGCACGAGCGGGACTCTGAGCATATCGACACAAGCAAACAAGTGAGTGGCGACGTCCAGCGCACGCAACAGGAGCCAGCATTCGTCCTACCTGCTGGAATTCCGTGGATGATGATGACAAAGCACTTGCGTGTCGAACAGCTCAATTCATTTAACACAATCAATTCAAAAACGAATTGAACAGTCCATTGAATTGACTGCACTGGCTGGCGACACAAGGCTAATTAGTCTGTGGGGGGCTAAGATGAAAAGCTAGTTGTTGCCATTGCGGAACAGCATGGGCGGGTACAAGCGGAACCGATGGGATTCTGACTCGGATTCCGAGGAAGAGCGGCGTCGTGAGCGGCGTCGGCGACAGCGAGACCGACAGGAAGAGAGTCGAGGAGATAGTCGCGAAGAAGCGCCCCCTGCAGAGTCTCAGGAGGCCACGTATCAAGCGCGGCAATTGGTGCACAATTTCTACTTGCATGGCTGTCGCAGTGTGGACAACTACGCGCGCATTGGGAAAATCGACGAAGGCACGTACGGTGTGGTCTCGAAAGCGCGCGACAAAGATACGGGGGACATTGTCGCGCTCAAGCAGGTCAAGATGAGTCAGGAAATGTGTCACGAAGGCTTCCCGGTCACGGCGTTGCGTGAAGCTAACGTGTTGCTGGCGCTGGACCACCCCAACATCGTCAAAGTGCGCGAGATGGTGGTGGGGTCCACGCCCGACAAGATCTTCATGGTCATGGACTATGCCGAGAACGACCTCAAGTCGGTCATGGAGACCAAGATGAAGCACCCGTTCCTGCAGTCCGAGGTCAAGTGCTTGATGAAGTCGTTGCTCTCGGCAATTGCGTACATGCACGAGCGCTGGTACATCCACCGCGATCTCAAGACGAGCAACTTGCTCTACGACAGCAAAGGCGTTCTTAAAGTGTGCGATTTTGGTCTGGCACGCAAGTATGGCTCACCCATTCGATCGTACACTCAATTGGTCGTGACGCTGTGGTATCGCTCACCTGAACTGCTCTTGGGAGCCACCGAGTACTCGACGGCGGTGGACATGTGGTCGGTTGGCTGCATTTTTGCGGAGATTCTGCTCATGAAGCCACTGTTTCCTGGACGAGGCGAGATCGATCAGATGGATCAGATCTTCAAAGTGCTTGGCTCACCTTCCGACGAGTCCTGGCCAGGATTCCTCGAACTTCCGAATGCGCAGAACATGAAATGGAAGTGGCCTAAGACAAATAAGTTGCGTGAGAAGTTTCCGCTTGCCGCGTCGTTTTCTGGAGGAGGAAGCTCCCTATCGAACGCTGGATTCGATTTATTGAACCAGCTACTTGCATTTGATCCCAAGAAGCGGATATCGGCAAAGGATGCATTGAAGCACGAGTACTTTCGAGAATCACCACCACCGAAGGCTCAAGAACTCATGCCAACTTTCCCTTCAGGGTCGTAAAACTCTTGCTGCAATAGACTTGTTACGTCGCCTACACTTGACCCATTCGACTTCCTCCTTCCGCAAGCGACCTAATGTAGTGAGCGTCCTCAAAACGGCTTGGGAGGAATGCGTTTACATGCTCTGCGAGCTTCTTGTGTGCAGGCGTCTGTCCCATTACGTGTGCCGCAAGAAGTTGACCAGAAGCACCACTTGACCTACAAAGATGAAAACGTTAGGTCGGCACCAGTGTTAGTCAGCCATTAGACAGGTGATCGTACATGAGACCGATACCGGTCATTGCAGACTGGAGAAAGATGCCTTCAACTGTACTTGGGGCAGGGCCAATCATTGGCATATTATCCAAGGTCTTGCAGTAGTATCCACCATTAACCTGAAGGTATTCAGTCGTTAGCAATCAATGCAGGCGCCCAGTCAAAAATCAAATCCAAGAACTTTCGAACCGTCATAGTGCTGCGAACTCTTGGGTCGGTTAGGTATGACTTCATTTCAGGATACAATCTGCATAGCGCTCGCAGACAAGCCTCGGGATAGCTAGAAGAATACACGTGTAAAAACATCGTCGAGAAGATGGCAATATGTGCATCTGCTTACTGCTGGTCCAAGCAATCTTCGACAGGATACTTGACTGGGACGGGCCCCGTATCGAATGTCCAAACCGACATAAGCTTCGAGTCGAGGTATGGCCGCACATGTACACCTGCCAAATACCAGTTAGGGATGGAATCATCGGTGGGATCGTCGATGCATTCTCACCGGATGGGAACTCCTCTAGCAATCTCTTCGCACTAGGAGTGGCGTTAATAGCCTGACGCTCTTCACTTGTGAACTACAATTCGCAATAGCAGTCAATTATCCAAATATCCTTAATCGAGCCAGCAGCATTTGGAACCTCGAAGAATCCGACCGGATCCGAGTCAAACGTCAGCGGTGTCGTGGTCGTAAAGATATTGGCAGGGTCATCCATAACTGCTCGCATATGCAACTCATTGATAATCGGTACATTAAAGCTGGAGAGATTTCTCTTCTTGAGCAAGCCCATCGTCTCTTCGAAAAGCGGGCCAGTGGCGAAGACAATGTTCGGCGTGGACACGTGATGCGCCTCGCCTTCCGACTCAATCTTGAGGCCACTGATTTTCCCTCCGACCCCAAATATATCCGTCACTTTGCCTCGCATGATTTGCGCCTGGGGGCAGTATTCAATTGCCTTGGTGAGCTCGTAATTGCCCTACAACGGTGGCTGATATCAGCATCTGATCGATGTCAATGCAAGGGGTATTCGTACCAATTTGAATGGATTCATGGAGCCACATCGTCGGACATGAAGCGCACCAACAGCCTTGGAGTCTTTCAATGCAGGGAACGCCTTCTTCAGGTTGTCGATACCCACAAGTAGGTCCGTCCCATCGAGATCATACTCAATCTGAGCCGGGGACGGTCGGTATCCCTTGAGTCCACTCGCTTCGTCATGCACGCGCAAGTGCCCACCGCCATTCTGCTCCAACTTCTTGGCCAGTGTCTTGAATTCCTCTAGCTTCTTGGCGTCTCGCGTCACAAAGAGGTAGCCATTTCGATTCAGTTCGATCATGTTCTTGGTCTCCTTGGCGATCTCGTCGAGTTCATCGATCGAGGACGTCACGAGCTCGCGCATGGGCGTCTCTGCCTCGCTGGGGAACCAATTGCGGTAGCTAAATGACCCATTGGCACTGCACAGCACGGTCCTTTCTCCGTTAAGACTTGGCTCGCAACGATCGCATGAGTCAACACGTCGTACCTGGTCAAGGAGAGCGGCGGGAGCGCATCCACGAGTATGGGCTTGAAGCCGGGATTACGGCGGTTCAGACGCGCCAGGTTGTAGAACGCGGAGCAGCCCGCGACGCCCGCGCCGACGACCACGACGTCGCCCGTCGTCTTGACCAGGCGCTGCATGACGAAGGTTCCGCCGATCTCCCGTGTTGACGCCGGTTGAAGTCAGGGGTAATTACGTCTTGAGGTTCTTGTCGTAAAAAGACGTAAAAACCATCCACCCTCCCAACTTCAACAGAGTGATTGCGCGCCCGCGGCCACACTGTGGACGGCTCTCGCTGTGGACGAACAAGGCGGCCACACAGTGGACAAGTGTGGACGTGGACACCAAGACGATAATGGAGCGATTGACGAAGGCGGCGGGCGCCGCGTACGCGGTGGAAGCGGAGCTCACGTGGACGGGCGAGCGCTTTGAGCGCGACGTGCAAGTGCATGTAGGGGCGGACGGCTGCATTGTGGACGTGACGACCGGCGCCAAGACCAAGGACACGATCGTTCTAAGTGGACACGCGTTGGTGCCGGGTATGGTCAACGCGCACTCGCATGCGTTCCAGCGCGGCCTGCGTGGCCTCGGCGAGACGTATCCCAAGACGGACGCCAGCGGGAACAAGCCGCAGAGCAGCTTCTGGACGTGGCGCGACGAGATGTACAAGCTCGTGGAGCGTATGACGGACGAGCAGATCTACGCGTTGACCAAGCAGTGCTTCTCGGAGATGCTGGACGCCGGTATCACGAGTGTCGGCGAGTTCCATTACTTCCATCATGGCGAGGGCGCCGAGAAGCGCTTTGCGTACGACGAGAAGATCCTGCAGGCGGCGCGGGACGTGGGCATCCGTGTGGTGCTGCTGAATGCGTTCTATGAACATGGCGGATTTAACAAGGCGCCCATGTCGACGCCGCAATTGCGCTTCAAGACGCCGTCGCTCGAGGAATACTGGACGCAGATGGACGCGCTCAAGAGCAAGCTGACGTCGACGCAGTCGCTTGGTGTCGTGGCGCACTCGATGCGTGCGGTGGACCTGGAGGACATGAACAAGCTGCATCAAGAAAGTGTGAAGCGTGGCCTCGTGTTCCACATGCATCTGGAAGAGCAGGTGCGTGGTGGTGGATAGTTGTGACGCGGTCGGGATTCTGGTGATTGACTGGCGCGCTTGTAGACAAAGGAGGTGGAGGACTGCAAGGAAGCCAATGGCGGGAAGACGCCAATGGCACTGTTGCTCGAGAATCTCAAGGTCGACAACAAGTTCACGGCTGTTCACTGCACGTGGACGGAGCCAGAGCAGCTGAAGGAGTACGTTGCTCGAGGCGGCAATGTGTGCATTTGTCCATTGACGGAAGTACGTCCGATTTTTTTTTGTTATTGCTTTGAGCTGCTGGAGTTACTGAGAAGTTATTTGCTCACCAGGGCAACCTTGGTGATGGATTCCCCGCGATCGCTAGCTGTGGCACCAGCATTTGTCTTGGCACGGACTGCAATGCGCGCATCGATATGTGCGAGGAGATGCGATGGCTCGAGTACGCTCACCGTCTGAACCAAAGTCGTCGAGGCGTGTGTACCGACGCAATTGCCGAGACGGATTTGCCTAAGCTACTCTTCCAGTACGCGACAACCAACGGAGCCAAGTCGTTGAATTTGCCAGTGGTAAGTTGAACCGGTGCTGCTCTGAGAGTAATGAGAATTGCTTTACTGATCTGACTGTCTAATTAGGGTGAGATCAAGTCTGGTCTTGGAGCCGACTTTGCCCTGATCGACATTAACGACGAGCAACTCAAGTTTTCGACCCCCGAGTCGCTCCTCGGTGCATTCATCTTTGGTGCGAACGGAAGCAGTGTTGTCACAGCGACTTGTGTTGACGGAAAGTGGCGAAAGACAACACAACGCGCTCCACAGACAACCTCCGAAGCAACTGAAGAGGAATCTCCTGAGTACCTTGCTCAGGTTCAGGTCGCCGCTGGATTGGCTGACGCTAACAGCGACGACGTTGTCAAGCTCACATGTGGATTGATGAATGTGTCTTCCACCTCGGGCGATGAACTTGCGGTTGGTAAGCTCCTGGAGCGCTGGTTGTCTGAACGCGGTTGGAAGGTTGAACGTCAAAAGGTGCCTCCTCAATCAGACTCGCCGGTGAAAGTGGACAGGTACTTTATATCTTCACAACATCCCATCTGAATATGGACTGACGTTTATGGAATACAACAGATACAACATCTACGCAAGCCGTACAGGAAACAAAGCACCTGCCTTGCTGTTCAACTCGCACATGGACACCGTCCCACCTTTCCTTCCAGCTCGGACTGACGGACAGAAAATCTATGGTCGTGGCTCGTGTGACGCCAAAAGTTTGATTGCCGCGCAGATGATCGCTGCTCAAAAGCTTGTGGAATCTGGTTATGAAAACGACGTGAGTGTGTTATACGTGGTTTCGGAAGAAACGGATCACAGTGGCATGAAAAAGGCGAACGAGCTGGGTCTGACGACATCCCATCTGATTGTTGGTGAGCCGACCAAGTTGAAGATGATCAAGCTCCAGAAGGGAATCTTGAAGGTTCGACTGACCCGCAAGGGTATTGCTGCGCACAGTGGCTACCCACACCTGGGTGATTCGGCTATCGATCCGCTCATCGATGTTCTCTACGACCTCAAGCACGAAAAATGGCCGAGTTCGGAGGAGCTTGGTGCGACGACGCTCAATATCGGAATCATCAGCGGTGGTCAGGCAGCTAATGCCCTGGCTGAACATGCCTCAGCGATGCTCATGTTCCGTCTGACGACCAACCCAGACGAAATCCTCGACCGCGTCAACGTAAGTATGCATGTACCAAGCCAAAGTCTTCTTGTTCTAACCCTTGCACATCGTTTCTCTAGTCCATTGTGAACGGACGTGTCGACGTTGAGTTGTACACTTCGAACGCCCCCGTGCATCTATCTGTTGTCGATGGCTACGACACCGACGTTGCGTCTTTCAATACGGATATTCCATACTTCAAGTTCGACGGAAAAGCGTATCTGGTCGGTGCAGGCAGCATCACCGATGCCCACTGCTCTCGTGAGTACATCGACATTGCGGATCTGGAAACGCTCGTGGACTTCTACTTCAACTTGGGCAAGAAGTTGATCAGTGCGAGCAAGTAGTTGTTGTGAAAGGCGTTCTCGACGGAATCAGTCCATCCATTTGAAGTCACTGAGCAATCCGATCTTAATCTGTTGGTGTTGGTGCATAGTGTTTGTTTATATGTAACCAGAATGCCCACCTCTCGATACCCTGCACTGATCATGTAGTCCACTCATGGAGTCAGTAGAGCCAAGAAACTAGCTACCCACCTGCAGGTGTCAATTTTCCAGCGTAGTGAGCAGCTTATTGCCAATGTATTCAGAGGCAAATGACAGCGACGATCGCGTTCGATATGTGGTGGTGTTGGTACCATCTGAAGAAGTCGCTCGCTGAAGTGACTCTGCCTCACCGAGTAGTTGGACTTGACGTACTCGACAACGTCCCCTGCATCACATGATACGATAATTTCTTCAAGTTTCCTGCGCTCCGATTCCGGATCCAATGAGAAAATCGACCGCGGAATCCCGCCAAACACAGTGAAGCCTTCCTCCAACTCGCTATCTGTGAGTGCCAGCCCATCACAGCCGTCTTTCAGCAGAGTATTATACTCTTTGACTTCGTGAAACGTCCACAGTGGCATGATAAAGAGTCTCGGGTTGTCCTTCTCGAGATCCTTGACATCGGCTTCCCCTGGAGAAGAGAAGAGTACGTTCACCCCCGACCACGGCTTAAAGTGATCAGAGTTCCCATTGATAAGACGAACAACACTTCGGCTACTTGAAAGGCCCTGCTCCTTCACATCAGCAAGGGAGAGCGAGGTGAAATCCTTCCGAACATCATCGTAGAGGTGGTACTCGTCCTTGCAGTTCAGCAGCAACTGGAATTCTGGAAGACGCTTCACCATGTCCTGCTGCCGTGTGATCAAGCGGAAGATGCAGTACAAGTAGAAGTGGCTCTTGCCGATGCCAGGATTACCCGTGACTATCACGTTCCCAGAGACTTTCCTCGTCAAGCATCGCGTCACATGCTCTAGCATGCCTTCAAAGATCACACAGTACGACTTTCGCTCCATGATTCGCGTGTTTTGCGGAGCTTCGTGGATCATTGGTGGGAAGCCAGCCATATCAAAGTACGTCGTCTCGTGTGGCGCTTCACTATGATCGACGGCACCAAGTTTGACTTGTTCGACCTGGGTATAAGTGAACCACATATCCTGTCGAACGAGTTCGTGCCTGTAAAGAAAAGAACTTAATTGGGGTCGTCCAGAGACGACCAGTAAGTGAATTAGGTCGAGTGATGGTGGAGGCGTTCCTCCAAGAACCGTCTCGATAAGGCGATGTCATCAAGACATTTCTCTCTGGTGATCAGAGCTTCAATAGCAGCCGTGGTCTCACCACTCCGTAGCTTCCTCCCATCGTCCGAGTCCGCCTTGAGCCACTCCTTCTCGTCTCTTGATCTCGCCAGAAACAACTGCAGTTTATCTGCATCGCATGTGATCGTATTGTCTTTCGTCTTCTTGAGAGCCAACGTCAATTGCGCGACGATCTGGTTGCCCTTGATGTCGACGGAGAACAGACCATCTTTCACCCCAAGGAGCACACAAAGCAGCGTCATCTCTGTCGCCAGTGTGATGTCGTGATTGATCATTCGAGACATCAGTCTTCGAAACGTGATCGCCTGGTCCCATGATCAAGGACAGTCGAAGGCTATCTATCATCTGACCGCATGCCATGCAGAGGACCAAGGGAGGTCGCATCTCAGGGTGGGATCGCCTACATCGGAAGCGCGGCTGCCCCCACTGTGAGGAAGACGCCGACGGTGGCAGAGTTTCTCATATCTTCTGGTACTGTCCAAAGGCACAGGCGCTGTGGTCACAGCTGGAAGAGGCTTGGACTCCAAGCGGCAAGGGATGGGAGCGAAGCTACCCACGCCAGTTCTGCCACGAAGTATTCAGCCTAAGCATGTCAGCCAACCCTACTGGGCTGTGGGATTGGGAAAAGCTCCACCCGAGCACAGTTGACGCACCAGAAGTCACCATAGCACGAACGAAGATTGTGGACCTCTGGAAACAGCATGTGCTGGTCACCCTGAACGTGTTATGGCGATGGAGAAATGGTATGCACGACGAAGACAACAGGTGGTCTGACGACCAGGCCTCAGCGATCCACATCGGAGCGATCCGAACGGAAACTCAGTGCCTACAGCGCGACCTACACCAGACACGCGCCTCGAGACGACTCGGATGGAACATTCTTAAGAAGCTGAAGACCCAGAACACTCTCGAGCGTGACCCAAGATCCACCGATAGAGCAACGACACGGTACATACTGTACTTCAACGGCCACACCGACCAGAAATCCAAACGGAGCAGAGCTGGAACCGTCATGGTCAAGAGCACTGAAACGGCGACGGAAGCAGACATCGTATGGAGCACAAGCATGAGCCTCTCTGGCACAACCAACAATCAAGTCATGTACGAAGGCCTGATCGCAGGACTGAAGGAAGCTCAGAAGAAGGGATGGACACCACTTGAGGTGGTTGGCAGCAGCTCGCTCGTCCACCAGCAAATGAGCAAATACAAACCGCCCAGAAAGAAGAGACTACTCGGATTCTATGCGGTGGCACGACGATTGGCGGACTGTTTAGGCGTCCGACATTGGCACCATCATCAGAGTGAGTTCAACCGAATGGCGAGAGCAGCAGCGACCCACGGGGCGACCACCCGAACGAGTGCAGCGACACTCCACCCAACCGATCGACCAGGCACACCAACACTGGCAACGTATCTTTCGGGAGACCACGCGCGCTGGCAAAGCAACTACTGGAGTAGAACTTTAGCGGTAAATTGACAGGGTGTAGTTCAAACAGCTATAGAGCACGTGTAAAACGACTCAATAGACTTCAATGAGAGAGAGAGAGATCTGACCGCATGCCATTGCTGCATTTGAACAGCCCCGCCCAACGACACACAATGCCACAGAAGCTCTGGTATGTTCTCGTCGACCAAGACGGTAAGACGTATGTGAGTCGCCGCCCGCCGTGTTTACTTCGTCTCGATCCCCCCGAGACGGTCGAACGCTTGAAAGAGAGAGTTCTCCAAACCAACAAGTACATTCCGTCCAACTTTCAACCCAACCAGCTCAGTGTCTACCGGACCACAGCTTGCGCAGGCGACGCCTACACGTGTTGGTACCCGTTGGCGGAGCTAGTGGACGGAGATGACAGCGTCGTCGGTCTTGGCTTCCGGAGACAAAGCCTCTGGCGATCATCGTCCCAACACTTCAAGTGTTATACCAGCTGCTCGACGAACATGGTCATCCGTATCTTGGCTTGGCTATTGCCTCGGTACGTGCGAGACACTATGCCGATACGTTCAACAATCTTCTTGACACCATACACGGAGCATACCCGAGCTTTCTCGATCAGATTCCATTCCACGAAGTCAAGATGTACCGTGATCCGTCCCGTCTTCAAGAGCTCAACAAGACCAGCACGATCGAGCCGATGGAGACAAGCCCAGCCAGCCCTCTCACCGTTGTGATACCCACACAGAAGTTCCATGTCCTCCGAGTGGTCAGCAAGAATGGATGGAACTGTTTTGACTTGTCATGTGGTCCGTTTCCACTCACCTTTGAGCTGAAAATCGTCGGCGATGTGGTGAACACGGTGTACGAGGCCAATCGAGGCCATCGCGTGTTTGCAGACACGTCACCACACGAACTCAAGTTCTATGGTTCCATTAAAACTTTCCATAGTGGTGAGATACCGCTCGACCATGCCGAGTCGAGGCTGGTGTTGGAGCACCGACACTCACACGAGTTCGTGATCATCGTTCTTTCAAACCAGAGGCATCAGCCGTTGGTATGGTACATGTTGCTCGACTCAACCGGCTACCCCTTTCTTGGCTTGCCGGTCTCGCCGATGCCTTGCACAAAAGGATCCACTGTCACAAGGTTTTTGGCTGACGTGCGCCGAGAGCGCAGTGAAATTATGGTGGGAGTCGACTACGAAAAGGATTTAGTCACCTATCCGAACAGGGCTTTACATGCTTTAAAGGAACCCTTGGAGGGATCAGCATCGCCTCATCCATACGGCCAAAACTCATTGGATCCGCTGATTGTCGTTGTCCATTCACGCAAGATGTGGTATACGCTGTATGGAGAAGACAAACAACCGTACTTTGGCAGTTCGCCGAGCTTTCTCCCAGTTAGCAATGAAGTGAAGACGGTGGAAGGTCTTCTCCATGGCATCATCAGTGCCAACTTCGCATATCTTGCTAACGTCGACGTCATCCCGCAGTTGCAGCTCTACAAGACTGAAATTGAGCTATGCACATATCGAGAACCGATGCACTGACACTTTTGGGTGGACTGACTGAGTACGACGCGTTCGCTGTTGTGGTTCCAACTCGATTTTTCTGGTACAGTGTGCTGGACATTGACGGAAACAACTGCTGTGGCATCGAACCAACGTCGATTCCGCTAAAAAAACGGCACGAAGGTTGAACACTTGTGGCGACTGGCTTATGACAAGTACGAGAGCATCCTCTGTCGTATCCATCCGGTCCGAGTGCACATCTACGAGACCAGAGAGGCGCTGCTGGAAGATCGTGGATTGATTCATATCGATTCGCCCATCGTCGAGTTGGGTGTCACTGCGAGCCGAGCACTTGCTTTTGTGGTTCTACCCGACGTTGAGAAGCTTCAGCGGCCACTAAAGAGACGGAAGACGGTCTGGAAAGAGACGATGTCGTTGCCAGACCGATCAGACATGGTGATGATCAATGAGGCGACCGGCAAGGCGTCTTCCGACTACATGAAGATCCGCGCAGCAGTTCTCGATGGTTTCGGAGCCCATCGTGGCCAACATGACTTGATCTTGTATCTCCGAGAAGCAGTCCATTGGGTGTTTGCGTATCTGCAGGAGGACGTGCTGCTCACAGGAGACATTGGTTATATCTCTGGGCCAGCCGGCACGGGGAAGTCGTGTGCTGCGGTGACGTTTGCGGTGGGTCGTGTAGATCAATCGGAATGGGTGGTGACGTGGATTCATTTGGTGCTTGGTGGCTTTCCCATCGCAGTTCGGTTGGAGAGCAACGTGAAGAAGACACTCGAGGTTCGATTTGATGAGTATTTGCGTTTGGTTGACATTCTTGAGCTCGGTTTTGAAGGTGTTGGTAGTACGAAGAAGCACTTGCTGTTCGTTGACAATGTGACGGAAACGAATGATACGTTGGTTCAAGACTGTATTGCATGGGCGAGGAACAACCGGAGCCACCGCTTAGTATTTGTGTCGAGAGTGGTTCAGACATTTTGCGAAAAGGTCCTTAGTAACCTGGATCCTCGTGTTTCTCTTCAACGTCTCTCATGGTGGTGAATCGATGAGTACATGAGTGCCTCGAAGAATCGAGTCTTGCTACATCACATGCTACCTCAACTGGACGCTTCAGAAGAACCGCCACCATCCGTGTCTGCATTGGAACCCTCTCAAATCGAAACGCTGGTGAGAGCCAAGTTCTATTTCACCGGTGGCAACGTACGCTACATGTTCGACAGCACAACGATGGAAGTGGTAGAAGACCTTCTCGACACGCTTGGTCGACGGGGAGAGAGTGCCGTTGTGTCGTTTGTGAAGGAGGGTCCGTTGGAAGTCTTGTGTCCTTTTGTGCCTGTGTTGATCGCGATCGCGTGGAATGTTGCGGCATTCAGTGTTTCGTGGAATTTCATGGCGCTCGATAGTCATTGGGTGTATGCGAAGGCGCCTCTGATGCTCGAGACCTTCTTCTTCTCGCGTCTGAAGAGATCTAGTGGAGTTCGTTTGTACGAGCGACGTGGAGATGAATGGTGTGAGCTGCAGTGGTTGACGACACCGGTGAACATCCTAGGGCGTGACCAAATGGAGGGGTATCTGGAGAAGGACGAGCCTCTGTGGCTCAAGTTGCTGCAGCACAATCGTGGTTCGTTTGACGCCGTCTATCTGGATCGAGGTCGTGGTCTCGTGCGTTTGGTTCGGATTGCCGGTGGTCACGAGAACGTGCTGTCTCTGGAGTACTTTGTGCGGTTCGTACATCGCGTCGCTGCGTCGTGGACGTGGACGGCAGTTGTGAGTGTGGAAGTGGTTGTAGTTGTGGAGCGGAGTGGCTTGTCGGATTTCGAGTTCGCAAGTGTATCTGGTGGCGAGTTGATGCAGGTCTTTCCTGGTTGGGAGCTGAACGAAGGTGCGGTGCGACGAATGTACGCCGCGTTGGTATTGACAGTCCGAAGAAGTGGCGCGACTTTTAGTCGAGCGGTGGTTGATAGTATGTATATGTATGTGGTCGAGTGCTTGGATGTAGTGAAACTATGCGTTTACAGTACATGATTCGTTTGGTTTTCAGCACTTTTTATTGAAAAAAACTCGAGAAAAGGTGAACGGTTGTATATGACTATGTCTTCTCTGCTTTACGCCATGCTTGGGTAAAACGTGCCTTTCTTAACGACGTGTGCAATAGGTGGATCCGCCATCTCGTAGATGAGCTGCTCCCATTGTTCGGCTCGCAAGAGCACGAGGTCGGCCTGCTTGCCGACTTCGAGACTGCCGTGCGTCTCCGAGCGGTGGATCGAGGCTGCGGCGTTGATGGTCGACGCCACCAGGGCCTCCTTCATGGTCATACCAAAGAGCACACACGCCATGTTCATCGTCATGGCCATCGACAAGCAGTGAGCGTTCGGGTTGAAGTCGCTGCCCAGCGCGACTGGCACGCCAGCCTCGATGAGCTTGCGGGTCGGTGGGTTCTGGAGCTTGAGGATGTACTTGGTGGTCGGCAAGAGCACGGCGAAGATCGGAGGCGAGTGTGTAGCCATAGCGTGGATGTCTTCATCGCCCAACATCTCACAGTGCGAGATCGCATGAGCGTCGAGCTTGGCAGCGAGGACACCCGACTGCATGGGATGCAGCTCATCGCCGTGGAAGTTGATCTTGAGACCCGCCTGCCGACCAGCTTCGAGGATACGCTCGCTCTCGTCGCGCTCGAACACGCCCTTCTCACAAAACACATCACTACCACCATACAAACACAGTCAGTTGAGCCCATATCTACAGGAAGACCACGTGACGTACATGAACTCGGGCG
Source organism: Pythium oligandrum (assembly GCA_020085045.1). NCBI lineage: Eukaryota > Oomycota > Peronosporomycetes > Pythiales > Pythiaceae > Pythium > Pythium oligandrum. The sequence continues at coordinate 1,113,651 of JAHRIK010000009.1, forward strand.
AGATCTTGCCTTCCTTCTTGGCCTGCACAACCGCGGGGATCTGGCGCTGGATCAGATCCTCCGTCGCGGCCTCGGCCGTGCTTCCCTCTGGCACCGAGTGCGCGCCGAGAAAGTTGGCGACAATCTCCACGGGATGCGTCGAGTCGTGCAACACCTTGAGCATCTTGACCTCGGTCTCCGCCTCGAGTCCGTATCCGCTCTTGGCTTCAATCAGCGTCGTGCCACTACGCAGGAAGCGGTCCAAGCGCTGCGTGAGCAGCTCGGCCAGCTCCTGTTCCGAGCTCTGACGCGTCGCACGCACCGAGCAATTGATCCCCCCGCCCGCGGCGTGCACTTCCATGTACGTGGCGCCCGCGAGCTTCATGGCAAACTCGTTCACGCGGTTGCCGCTCCACACGGGGTGCGTGTGGCCGTCCACAAGTCCAGGCAGGATGCAGAAGGCGCTGGCGTCCACTTCTTGGTCGAAATGCACGGGCTGGGGCTGTGCGGCGAGCCACTGGTCCACCTCGGCCGTGGTGCCCACGGCGGCGATCTTGCCGTCGTGGCCGATCACGAGCGAGCCATTGCGCACGACAGCCACCTCGCCCTGGCTCTGGCCGGCCTTGAAGAGCTCGCGGTTGCTGCAGACTTGCACGAGCTCCTTGGCATTCACGAGGTGGACGCGGAACGAGCTCATGATGGATGAGGTAGAAGAGTGACGTCCGGGAAGTCATGTGGACGAGCGAATGGCTATTGCCAGTAGTTGAAGTACGAGTGCTTCGAATAGAAGGCGGATGGATGCGTCATTGGGTACGAATCAGACGAGAATCAGATAACCATTCTGCGTCTGAGGCTCGGGCGGGAGTGATGGCCAGCGGCGTTGACATATGGAGAAGAAGACGGTGCTGAATGTGCTCTCGCCGCAGCTACAGGCGCTTGTAGAGGCCTCGCTGGGGACGGCGCTGCCGACGGGTGATACAAGAAAGAAGGAGGATGGTGTGCGGGCCACTGCGGGAGCTGGCGATGCCGTGGAAGCGACGAACGAGACGGCGCAAGATCCTCCTGTGCGGACGCAAACTGATGCCGTTCAAGCCAATACGACCTCGCACATTGGCGTGGACGCGCCGCGCCAAGCCTCAATTGTCAGCACTGTCAAGCTGAATCCGTCCGAGCTCTTTGGTACGTCTGGCTCGGTGTCCAACGACTCGCAGTGATACTAACGACCGAGTCCTCTCTAGTCCTCAAGCATCCGGACTCGCCTGGTTTCATAGTGAAAGACCGCTTTCTCGGCCACTCGGACGCCGCGCGCGTACGCAACGCACTGGTGCAGTTCGCCAAGTCGGCCGAGTTCCACCAGGCCGGCGTTGGCTATGGCGACAACAAGCGGCACGAGCAGGCGGCACGAGGCGATCGCATCCACTGGATCCGGCGACCCCGAGACCTCACACGTCCGGACGCGACGCTGGACGCAGCCATTGTGCATCTGCTGCGTCAAGTGGAGCGCCTGGTGGTTGGCGTCAAGTCGGCGATCCCCGAACTGGATCTACGCAACGTCACGTCCACGCAGTTGGCCATTTTCGTACGTGGGGTGTTCGTTGCCCTGTGGTGTTTCCACTCACCGTACTCTTTGTATGCTAGCCAGGAGACGGGAGTCGCTTCGTCAAGCACACGGACACGTACTCCTCGAACCATCCAAGCGCCAAGGGGAGTGATAACCTCGTTCGCTTGATCACGTGCGTCTACTATCTCAATCCGGACTGGATCCCTGCGCATGGTGGCAGTCTGCGCTTCTTCGTCGATGACAAGCAGCAATGGGATGTGCCGCCTGTTCTCGATACGCTCGCGGTCTTTCGTAGTCGTGACGTCGAGCATGAAGTACTGCCGACGTTCCACGAACGGATGGCACTGACGATTTGGTACTACGGCCCAGCTTCTGCTGCCAATGCACCCAAGATCCCACAGTTGCGCCCAGCGATCAGCTCGTTCCTTGCGCCACCAGCACCACCACAAGTCAAGCCACAGGCATCTACGACGCCCAGCAGTACGCAGGAGATGATCTTTGTGGCGATTCCTAGCTATCGCGATCCAGAATGCCCGCACACGGTGGCTGATCTCCTAGCAAAAGCCACTCATCCAGATCGCATCACCATTGGCATTTGCCTCCAGGACGAAGACGACACGATGCTCGAGCACCTCAAAGAGACATATCCACCGACGACGGTGCGTATCGAGTGGATCCACTATAGTCACGCTGCGGGTCCGTGCGTTGCGCGGGCGATGGCGCAGTCGTTGTGGAAGAACGAGCAATACTATCTCCAGATCGACAGCCACATGCGCTTCCGGCATGGCTGGGACGTGGAGCTGCTCGCGCAGTTGAAGCAGTGTCCTTCTGAGAAAGCGATTCTGACGACGTATCCGCTGGGATACACACTGCCAAACGAGGTATTGTTCGGTTTGTGGGCTGGATTGAGGCAAATGTCTGACGAATTGTGTGTTGCTGTCCTAGATCTCGTCGGATACACGGCCAGCTCTTCTATGCGCCTCGGGCTTCGATGACCAGGGCATGCTTCGTCAAGCCAGCAAGACGTTGACGCGTGTTGCTGACAAGTGAGTGTCCGTTTGTTCTGGATGTTAATTATGTACTGACAGTAATGGAAATGTGTGTGGCAAGACCCATTCCATCGCTCTTTTGGGCCGCAGGCTTTGCATTTTCTTCGGCCGACGTGATCAAGGAGGTTTTGTACGACCAGTCCTTACGTTTCCTCTTCTTTGGCGAAGAAGCGTCCATGAGTGCGCGCCTGTGGACACACGGATGGGACTTTTTCGCGCCTTCCGAAATGTTCATCTATCATCTCTGGACACGCGCGTATCGTCCCGTCTTCCAGGAACTGGAGAGCGAAGACACTAAGAAGAGTCGTTTAGAGTCTTTGAAGAGCGTGAAAGCTATGCTTAGTGGCGAGTGGTCGAATCCTGTCTTTGGACTCGGCTCCGCTCGGAGTCTGAGCGACTACCAGCGACACATTGGCGTGGATTTCGTGGCAAATAGTGTGGAATGGCGTGCCGAGTGGGGGAATCTCGATCCCATTCAGTTCGACCTGTCGTCCAAGATGAGGACAGCTCAGTAAATGGCTGCGTTTCTCGAATCATCTTTGCCGTATCTCAGTATTGACACCTCCGACTCCGGCTTTCTGTTCAGTAGATGTTATCGCAATCTCTCTTGGCGAAAGACCTCTGACCAGCTAGATGCGCTCGAGCGCGTACATCGACCGCTGCTGCGGCGTGTGCTAGATGGGGATCTATCAACTCGAGATCATAGTGATATTCGTGCCGTTCGTTCTTGAGCGCCGAGGAAAACGTCCATTGGACTCGTGTTGGGTCAGACCACGTGATGGTCGTCTGCTTCGTCGTTTCTCGTTTGTTGGTCGTTGGTCTTTGGATTTTGACGGCAGAAGCCGACTTTTGAAGACTGCCGTCAATTCCGTCAACTGTCAATACTGTGTCATCAAAGCGTACTGCGTGTCCATCAACTAGTCTACTACGATGGCAAATGCCGTAGCGCAAATCTGAATTCGTAGTGCTGCGAGGGCGAAAGACGCCGAGTCATGTACTGTAAACGCATAGTTTCACTACATCCAAGCATTCGACCACATACATATACATACTATCAACCACCGCTCGACTAAAAGTCGCGCCACTTCTTCGGACTGTCAATACCAACGCGGCGTACATTCGTCGCACCTTCGTTCAGCTGCCAACCAGGAAAGACCTGCATCAACTCGCCACCAGATACACTTGCGAACTCGAAATCCGACAAGCCACCCGCTCCACAACTACAACCACTTCCACACTCACAACTGCCGTCCACGTCCACGACGCAGCGACGCGATGTACGAACCGCACAAAGTACTCCAGAGACAGCACGTTCTCGTGACCACCGGCAATCTGAACCAAACGCACGAGACCACGACCTCGATCCAGATAGACGGCGTCAAACGAACCACGATTGTGCTGCAGCAACTTGAGCCACAGAGGCTCGTCCTTCTCCAGATACCCCTCCATTTGGTCACGCCCTAGGATGTTCACCGGTGTCGTCAACCACTGCAGCTCACACCATTCATCTCCACGTCGCTCGTACTAACGAACTCCACTAGATCTCTTCAGACGCGAGAAGAAGAAGGTCTCGAGCATCAGAGGCGCCTTCGCATACACCCAATGACTATCGAGCGCCATGAAATTCCACGAAACACTGAATGCCGCAACATTCCAAGCGATCGCGATCAAAACCGGCACAAAAGGACACAAGACTTCCAACGGACCCTCCTTCACAAACGACACAACGGCACTCTCTCCCCGTCGACCAAGCGTATCCAGAAGGTCTTCTACCAGTTCCATCGTTGTGTTGTCGAACATGTAGCGTACGTTGCCACCGGTGAAATAGAACTTGGCTCTCACCAGCGTTTCGATTTGAGAGGGTTCCAATGCAGACACGGATGGTGGCGGTTCTTCTGAAGCGTCCAGTTGAGGTAGCATGTGCTGTAGCAAGACTCGATTCTTCGAGGCACTCATGTACTCATCGATTCACCACCATGAGAGACGTTGAAGAGAAACACGAGGATCCAGGTTACTAAGGACCTTTTCGCAAAATGTCTGAACCACTCTCGACACAAATACTAAGCGGTGGCTCCGGTTGTTCCTCGCCCATGCAATACAGTCTTGAACCAACGTATCATTCGTTTCCGTCACATTGTCAACGAACAACAAGTGCTTCTTCGTACTACCAACACCTTCAAAACCGAGCTCAAGAATGTCAACCAAACGCAAATACTCATCAAATCGAACCTCGAGTGTCTTCTTCACGTTGCTCTCCAACCGAACTGCGATGGGAAAGCCACCAAGCACCAAATGAACCCACGTCACCACCCATTCCGATTGATTTACACGACCCACCGCAAACGCCACCGCAGCACACGACTTCCCCGTGCCGGCTGGCCCAGAGATATAACCAATGTCTCCTGTGAGCAGCACGTCCTCCTGCAGATACGCAAACACCCAATGGACTGCTTCTCGGAGATACAAGGTCAAGTCATGTTGGCCACGATGGGCTCCGAAACCATCGAGAACTGCTGCGCGGATCTTCATGTAGTCGGAAGACGCCTTGCCGGTCGCCTCATTGATCATCACCATGTCTGATCGGTCTGGCAACGACATCGTCTCTTTCCAGACCGTCTTCCGTCTCTTTAGTGGCCGCTGAAGCTTCTCAACGTCGGGTAGAACCACAAAAGCAAGTGCTCGGCTCGCAGTGACACCCAACTCGACGATGGGCGAATCGATATGAATCAATCCACGATCTTCCAGCAGCGCCTCTCTGGTCTCGTAGAAGTGCACTCGGAGCGGATGGATACGACAGAGGATGCTCTCGTACTTGTCACAAGCCAGTCGCCACAAGTGTTCAACCTTCGTGCCGTTTTTTTTAGCGGAATCGACGTTGGCTCGATGTCATAATAGTTCTTGCCGTCAATGTCCAGTACGCAATACCAGAACAAGCGTGTATCTGGCACCAAGACAGCAAACGCCGTGTCCTTGCTCAGTCCACCCAGAAGTGTCGACGATGAAAACTCCATCGGTTCTCGTCGTGCGAACAAGTCTGCGCGAGTCTCGAAAAGCCTAAGCTGTTGGACGTCAATGTCAGCAAGAAGTGATTGATTTGCGTAAACGATGTCATGGAGAAAACCTTTCACCGTCATGACTTGGTCGCCAACTTGGAAAAATGCTGGTGCACCATGCTCGTTGTTGTCTTCCCCGTACAGCGTGTACCACATCTTCCGTGAACGGACAACGACAATCAGCGGATCCAATGAGTTTTGGCCGTATGGATGAGGCGATGCTGATCCCTCCAAGGGTTCCTTTAAAGCATGTAAAGCCCTGTTCGGATAGGCGACTAAATCCTTTTCGTAGTCGACTCCCGCCATAATCGCACTGTGCTCTCGACACAATGCAGCTAGGAAACTAGTGACAGTGGACGCCTTCGTGCAGGGCATCGATGCGAGTGGTGTGCTGAGATAGTGGTAGCCGGTCGAGTCGAGTAGCTCGTACCATACCAACTGCTGATGCCTCTGGTTTGAAGGAACGACGATCACGAACTCGTGTGAGTGTCGGTGCTCCAACACCAGCCTCGACTCGGCATGGTCGAGCGGCTTCTCACCACTATGGAAAGCTCTAATGGAACCATAGAACTTGAGTTCGTGTGGTGACGTGTCTGCAAACACGCGATGGCCTCGATTGGCCTCGTACACCGTGTTCACCACATCGCCGACGGTTTTCAGCTCAAAGGTGAGTGGAAACGGACCACATGACAAGTCAAAACAGTTCCATCCATTCTTGCTGACCACTCGGACATGGAACTTCTGTGTGGGTATCACAACGGTGAGAGGGCTGGCTGGGCTTGTCTCCATCGGCTCGATCGTGCTGGTCTTGTTGAGCTCTTGAAGATGGGACGGATCACGGTACATCTTGACTTCGTGGAATGGAATCTGATCGAGAAAGCTCGGGTATGCTCCATGTATGGTGTCAAGAAGATTGTTGAACGTATCGGCATAGTGTCTCGCACGTACCGAGGCAATAGCCAAGCCAAGATACGGATGACCATGTTCGTCGAGCAGCTGGTATAACACTTGAAGTGTTGGGACGATGATCGCCAGAGGCTTTGTCTCCGGAAGCCAAGACCGACGACGCTGTCATCTCCGTCCACTAGCTCCGCCAACGGGTACCAACACGTGTAGGCGTCGCCTGCGCAAGCTGTGATCCGGTAGACACTGAGCTGGTTGGGTTGAAAGTTGGACGGAATGTACTTGTTGGTTTGGAGAACTCTCTCTTTCAAGCGTTCGACCGTCTCGGGGGGATCGAGACGAAGTAAACACGGCGGGCGGCGACTCACATACGTCTTGCCGTCTTGGTCGACGAGAACATACCAGAGCTCCCGTGGCATGGCACGCGGTCGGATGATAGATAGTCTTCGACTGTCATTAGTTAGTTCGATTGCTCATGAGACCAGGCGATGACATTCAAAGATTGATGACTTGGGCTGTTGAGTACATTCAAGTCATACCATCGTCTTTAGGAGTCGTAATAATGTCGCTTGAATGAGCGATTCCCATACATCCCCAGTTGGGGATGTAGTCGACAGCTTCCATCATCGAATGCATGAGCTTCTTTCAATCGTGCCATTCGGGTCAAAAGCACTCGCAATGTGATCTCGTGGGTCAGCAGAGTGATCGTGACGGCTGTGGACCTGCTCAACTTTTCCATTTTTCGAACGCAATGGAGACGCCGTTGCCACCGCGCACGCGTCGAGCGCGTCACTGGCGTCGCCCAGAGTCGGTGTCAGTGAAAAACAGTCCATCCGTCAAGGCGCCAGTGACGTCGCATCCATTTGAATGTACGGAGGCAACGAAGAGCTACTTGGGCAATTTTAAATGCGACTGACCGCAAATGTGACGCGTAGATCTCGACCATACGGCGGATATCCAGCTGCATGCGTGTACGTGGCGCAATACAAGTCGAGCGATGGAGACGCTTAGTCGTGGTGTGTGCAGGGGGTTCGACACTGGGAGACGCCGTTCGGAGCGTTGTGATGTGCATGTTCCACTACATCACCGACATTGAGACCGTGGCTATTGACCCTTTGCAGAGCATAGAAGTCACCGTGGCTGGTACGCGACTGCGAAGTCCCGACGGATAACCAGACTGACTCTGCGTGGACGCTAGGCCACGACCTCGAATCGCTGCTGTTTGCGTTCATGGACGAGTTTCTCTTTCGCTTTGCCGCCGACAGAATCGTCTGCAAGGACATCGAGTTCCTCCATGTTGACACGCAGCAGTTCGCCATCCAGGCGGTTGGGTAAGACAGCAAAACCTGTTGGAATCTACGTGAGTGCTTGAGCTTGACGTGAGCGTTTTGTAGACGCGGTGAAAAAGCATCCACGGGTGAGTCCGAGGTACACGTGGACACCATGGACGCAGAACTCACTGACTCTGGAGGACGCAGGGCACGGAGATCAAGGCCATCACGTACTCCAACATGCAGGTACGTCCTGTGGCGTATGAGCAGTCGTGAGGGAGTAAATACTCACGACGACTCGTCCAACAGATCCATCATCAACCCAACAGGGTCAGCGTCGACCGTGTATGGGAGGTTTTCGTCATTGTCGACATCTAAAGGCAATGGAAACAGCACTTTGGAGTGAGAAAAAGCACCGCGTGTGGCATTGACGTCCCCTACGTCTACTGCGTCGGTGGCTGGTACGTGTTCTTCTCGTTCCACTCATCCATCTTCTTCTCAATGAACGCGATCACCTTCGGGTCCGGCACAATAAATAAATGCGTCTCATCCAAGTCTTCGATCACAAAGCGGTGCTACACACACATACAGTCGCATACGCATCAGTCCTGCATCCATTCACGGAATACACGAGCCAAACACGTTTCCGTACCTGCACGGCCGTCTCGTTCAAATGCAGCAAGTACTGCTTCGTTGCCGGATCGCTGCACATCGATCGACGCGTCAGTATCTCCTCTATCTTCTGACCAAATATCAACAGCCCACGCGTCCTCTACACTGCATTACATACCATTTCACGAGCACACCCTTGTTCGCGGTCGGCATGTTGGCGTGGCAGAATGTGCAACAAACAAGAGGCACGCTGCTAAGTTCGCATCGAAAACAATCGTACTTAGCGACAACTAATAAGTTCGTTTTTGGGAAGCCGAACTTAACAGAGTGCTGGTCTCAATCCGGCGGTGCATATCCGTTCGGAATGCATGGCGTGCTGCGGAATTCTCGTCTTCTCCGCTTGATCACTCGCCCTACGACGACAACCAGCCCGCCAACGATGCAGCTACGCAGTCGCGTGCGTCTCAGCTCCACACTGGAGGTCTCGGTGGCCACGGAGACCGCCGTCCTCAAGCGCCAGAGTCCGAAAACGACGAGCTCATTGAAGGAAAAAGAGTTTCGCAATGGTCGGAACGCCACACGCAAGCGTCCAGCGACAACAATGAGCACTGGAGATGACGTCGTGCAGATGGCCAAGTCGCCCAAGAAGCGCACGATCGGACGCAACAAGGACGGCACACCAGAGCACTGGCAGACGGTCATGGAAGGGATTCAAGAGATGCGAGCGGCTCAAGTCGCCGACGTGGACGTCGCGGGCATTGAAGTGTTCTACGACGAAGAAGCGTATCCACCGCACATTGCACGCTTCCGAGTGCTCATTTCAGCCATGCTGAGCAGTCAGACCAAGGATCCGGTGAATGCTGCGGCCATGAAGCGCCTGACGACCCATGGCCTGACGGTGCAGTCGATGCTCGAGGTCGACGAAGCGGAACTCGCACAGATCATTCGACCGGTTGGTTTCTTCAACAACAAGGCCAAGTACATCAAGCAGGTGGCGCAGATCCTCAAGGACCGCGCAGAAGAAGACAACGAGGTGATCGATATCCCTAACACGTATGATGACTTGGTCGCATTGCCCGGTGTGGGACCCAAAATGGCACACCTCATCATGAGCTGCGCTTGGAAAACGTACGTATGGCGCTCTATGAGTGTGTGTCTTGAGGGAATGTCTAATGTTTGGCTTGTATGAATAGGACGGTGGGCATTTGCGTCGATACACACGTGCATCGTATCTCGAACCGACTTGGATGGGTCAAGACGTGGAATACGAAGAACCCCAAGTCGCAGGACCCGGAGAAAACACGCCTAGAGCTTGAGGACTGGCTCCCTCGCGAACATTGGAACCCTATCAACGTCTTGCTCGTGGGCTTTGGTCAAACCATCTGTCTTCCGCGAGGTCCCAAGTGCGACGAGTGCAAGGTCGCGCATCTCTGTCCATCGGCACACAGCTCTGCGATCTAAAGCGTAGGAAGGAAAGTGTTCCTTTGCGCATGTTTATAAAGCTATGTGTCTCTGTATGGCGTGTATTTACGGGGAAGGCTCGGCCGGGCGCGTCGTCGAAGGCTTCTTGGGTCGGATGACGCGTGCTTCGACTGGGATGGTGTTGTGGAGACCACGCGGAGCTGGCCGATCCTTCGGAAGCAGACTCATCTTGATGTCTTGCAACCGCTTTGTAGCCTCTGTAGCTTGCTTGGACTCGAGTACTGCCTGGACATTGCGATTCCGCTGCAGTAATCGCTTGGAATCGAGGTTGCGTTGTTTCAAATGCTCCTTTCGTCTTCCATCGATCCGCTTGAGTAATGCCTGCAGCTCCGCTTGCTGCTGTTGTCGTAACTTGGCTTCTTTCCGTGCGAAAATGGCCTGGAATTCCTCGTTCATCTTGTTGCGTTCGTCATCTTCCATCTCGTCTGCGATCTTCTTGATCTTCTGTGCCTCGGTGTAGCTCTTTTGCTGCGCGAGGCGATGCTGACGGCGACGCCACTCGATCAGCTCCTTGGAAAACTTCGGAGGGCGTTCTAGCATTTCGTGTTGCAACTTCTCCTGGAACTCGCGTAGATCCTGAGCGTGTTTCTCCTTCATCTGCTTGACGTAGGCCGCCGCCATGCGATCGTACTCCTCCATATACTGGTCCCAAGCTTGGTTGAAGTCGTTGAACTGCATGTTGTGGGCAATTTGGATGTCTTGGCGTTCAGCAATCTGCTTGGCACGCAGGGACTTTGTCTGTCGCTTGAACTCCTGCTTACGTAGCGCCTGTAGCTGAGTGTCTGCGCGCTGTGCCTCCAGATAATTACCATCTTCCTCGCATTTCGCACGGTATTCTTCGAGAATACTAATGAACTCCATCACCTTCGGATCTGGACCTAGTCGGAATGGATCTAGTTCCTGCCCGGCTTGCTGCAAGTGCCGTTGAACAAGTGTGAGGAAGGGGTCGAAGGCGATGGATTCGTGCTCTCGTGCATACTCGTCTAGGTCATTGAGCAAGTCTAGCACCACAAATCCAGGTGAGGCAGTGAATACTGTGGGATCAGTAAAAAACAACGAACCTTCGGTGAGGTCGCGACCGAGCTTCTCGAGCACAGCTGGAAGATGCTCGGTGGAGATAACGCCACGTCCATCGTCATCATAAACCTGGAAGACAGCTATCAAACCCACATGTGAGCTAGCTCGGAACTCAAAAGCGATCGACCCGAGCTTGTTTACTCACCTCGTAGCGCGCTGACTTCTTCCGCCGTGAGATCGGTCGTCTCGGTCATTCGTCGTCTTGGTCGTGCTGTCACGCACTCACGTTTGCTCAGCCGAGATGATGAATCCGCATCAGACTCGAGTCCGCGACTTGCTATTCCTGTCTGACCACAACACCAGACGCACTAGCGCTGTTTATAGCGAGCTCGACACCGACAGCCTCGAGGGACATTGCGTTCATCACATGCCATTTGATCGCCAACTAGATGTCTACTGCTTCCTAACCTATGCACATACGTCACCTTCGCTTGCCTTGCTGAAGAAGTTACACCTCAAGACTTGGCTGCGAGACCCATGGATGCTCGAGACACTGCTCGGCCGTTGCACGCTTGTTCGGCTCGTAACGGAGCATTGGCTCCAAGAAACTCGTGAGCGAGTGCGCATCTCGTGGCTCGAAATGATACTTTTCGATCAGGACCTCGGCCAGGTTCCAGTACTTGAGCTCACGGATGCGTTTGAGGTCACCCTTGCGGTTGAAAAACTCCTTCACGTGCTTGCCTGAGCTGATAAAACTCTTGGGCATGCGACCCAAGAGCTCCATCATCTGCGCGAGGTGATCTTCGTCGCGGTTGAACTGTCGACCAGACTTAGGGTCGAACAGCAAATCACCCGTCAATAACTCGAAGACAAAGCACGCGAGCGACCAGATATCGGCGGAAGTGTCGTACTTCTTGCCAAGAATCACTTCAGGACTTCGATATTGCCGCGTTTGGATATCGTCCGTGAATCGCTTGTACGTCCAGCAGGCGTTGCCCAAATCGCAAATCTTACCACGCATCGCGAGCATATCAAATGATGACGCGGTACGAAGAGCCTGAAGGTATTCCTCCCACGACCCGAGACGCTTCTCCAACGGATGCAGTTGCGACAAGGCAGATGATGTCAATGTCACGCCCTGGATAATGCGGTTCGCTGGGACAGTTGGCGGGACCTTCGGTAAAAAGAAACCTGGGAATGTTAATGGCGAGGCGCTTGAGAGTGAGAGGAATGCGACGTCTTGAAGTTCGCGCTCAATGTGATCTGAGGAAGCAGAAAACAGTGACATGAGTGGGAAATTCAGCATGATGATAACCAGAACAAACGTACCAAACACCTGGACAGTATAACGAGCGTCAAACTCGAGTCGCCAAACACGATGAGCACTTGGCGAAGGATCCGTCGATACACTCTTGTTTCCACTGACTGAAGACAAATGCTCTTGCCAGGTAGCACCAAAGGCTTCGTCGACACGATCGTAAACGCGCAAGACGAACGAAGTCTGCGTGTCGGCAGTCACAGCAATCGTCACTTCAAGCTCCTTCTGGCGTCTCTTACTCTTGCCATCAAGACGTCCTGGCGGGAGCACAAGCATCACACGGGCACCATGTTCCGACGGGATTGGTACCCACTGGTCTCCATTATCAGCTTCCAGCGAGCCTTCCACGACTGCGATTAAGGTCTCGCTTCGTCCGACCTCGAAATTGGTCAGGAAGATGGAGTCAACTGCATCAGCACCCGATTGTTCCTCCGAAACCTTGAGCTTTTGCATCTCTCGACTGAGAGCATCTTCATTCTCAACTTCGGCTTCATCCTCATCACGGACCTCACCGTCTTCTTCGTCCACACTAGCGGTTGAGGTAGCCGCAGCGCTCGTCTCACCACTCTGCTCCTGCTTCTTCTGCTTCTGTCGCTTCTTCTTGAGCTTTTTCTTGAGTTTCTTCTTCTCCTCCGGCGTCAAAGCGTCTCCCTCGAGCTTGTCTTCGATACGATCATTAGTAGAAGCAGTGCCATTCGACACAGGTGCATTCTCATGAGTCACAGTATCAACCAGCACCTGCTTCGCCTTTGTGGTGGCTCGCACAATCTGCTGGCGTTCCTTCCAGAAAGCTGTGCGACGAAGACGAGGCAGTCGAGGAATCTTGTGCGAGAGCAAGACATTCTCCGGCTTGAGATCCGTGTGGATGATCTGGCACTTGGTGTGCATGAACGCGAGCGCTTCCAGCATGTCTCGAGTGAGCGTCTTCACCAGTGGCATCGGAACACCACGGTAGTTGTAGTGCTTGATCAGCGTGAGCAGATTGTCTCCGAGCATCTCAAACACCATACACACATCTACAACCACCACAACGCAATCAATACAGGTACCCACGCCAGTCACCAGACAGCAGCATGTTACTTACGTCGGCCGTTTGGTCCCGTGATCTCGAACGAGTCAACGAGCTTGACCACTTTGACATCATCGAGTGCGTTCTCGCGTGCCGCCTTGACCGTACACTCGAGCAGGTCAATCTCATCCTCCGCGGCTTCGCGGTAATGGCGCGCGCTCTTCTGCACTTTCATGGCGACAATGTCGTTGGTCTGGCGATCGCGACACTTCCACACGGTCGAGAAATGGCCCCACCCGAGCTTCCCGAGCACTTCAAAGCGATTGTTATACACTTCACCAATCTAGTGCATCAAGTACGAGCATGATGAGCCTCCCAGCGAAGGAGAAAAGAGAGAAAAAAGGGCGTGTACGCACCGTGACGCGATGGTAACCGCCGGTTTTGTAGCTGGTGGCGTCCTCTTCCTCGCTCTCGGAAGAGGACTCGGCGTCGTCCTCGGTCTCTTCGTCGCTCGCGCGGTCGTTGCACGTGTCGGCAGATTCAACGTCGTCGATGCTTTCGGAGAATTCCACCGAGTCCTCGACCGAGTACTGGCCATCGCGACTCGACGCCGCGTCGTCCGCGCGCTCCTTCTTCTTGTTCTTCTTGCGGTTCTTCTTCCGTTTCTTCTTGCCAGCGGCAGCAGGCGCAGCGTCGCCGTCGGCTGCACGACGATCGTCACTTGGGGGATCGACCACTTTGGTACCCATGTCTAGACGGCCACAGCACACACTCGAGTCAGCCACCGGCCTTCTTCGAACGCGCTTGATCTCCTCTTTCCGTCACCTACCTTTGGAGACGCCTCCAGCCACGGGAAGCGCCGCGGAAGCCTCATTCACGGGTGCCATCGCCAGCTTCCGTCAAATGGCGGCGTTGAGGTTTCCGCCGTGTTTACCACGCAACTCACCACCGAATTTCCACGAATCAGCGCGCACTTTTCATCGAAAGACGCCATTTCAGCCAATCAGAGCACGCACACTTCAAATTCGAAGCGCTCGTACCGGTATTGTCGCTTCTAACAAAAGACTCGGACTACACTCTCTGTATCAGGGTACGATGTACCCCCCAAAACGGGTACGTCGTACCTTTTGGTACTGGGTAACCAGCTGACTCGTGGAGATCTCCTCACTTCCTGCACTTCGCTGACTGCTGGATGACGTTGAAGACCGGCAGACTGGACGCAATTGGCTCGTGAGAGGCTTCTTTCTTTGTATGTGTTCACGGCCGACTGGGACTGGCCCGTCTCGCCTTATTGTATTTACTACTAGGAGCTAGCTATCAATGCCGAGGTGCTTGAGATATTTGAAACGGAGGGCATGAGACGTCCTTGCGCGTGGAGTGACTTTGATCTGTGTCGCGATCGGACACAGTTCAAGATTTGGAGGACTCGCGGCTGTGTCGGCCGTGACGCGAACGGGACTGGTAGCAGCAGCCGCCGTTGCGGCGGCGGCCTTGGCCTCGGCGGCTTTCTGGGCTTGAGCTTTGACGTGGGCTTCGTACTCGCGCTGTCGCGCTTCTTCTTGTGCCATGGCGTCGTTCTCAGCCATTTCCATCTCCACTTGTTCTTCATATTCCCGTTCCATTTCCTCGTACACGTCGTCGAGGTTCCGCTCGACCATGGCAATAAACTCGGCACGCGTGTGCCACATGCAGTCACGTTGTCGCTTGGAGTAGTCGCAATGCAGCGGGATGTAAAACAGCTCGGCGTCTTCTACAAACCGCACGGCTTTGCGACGTGGCGAAGAGCTTTCCGAGCTGCCACTGGTGCTTGTCGTCTCTGAGGACGTGTCCGACGCGAGGATCGTCGCTTCGTCGGCACTGTTGCTGCGGGTCGCCGTGTTGGCGCCGTACCAGCTCTTAATCATCTGGAAGATCGTCTTGGACTCGCCACGCTTGGATCGCGAGTCGTTGAGTGCCACCTTGAGACCTTCCCGACGCTGGGTTATTCGTCCTGTGCTTCGCTCGAGGTCCCGACGCGACATGTTGAGACCGAGTTGTTTCATATACTGTTGACGAATCGCCATGGAATCCCGACGGAGCTGTGGCGTCGAGAGCGGCGGTCGTGGCGCCGTCGGTACTGGGGCCTTGGCCCTACCCGCGGGTAAACCCCGACGCGCCGGTGACGGTAAGCTTTCGGCGTCGGCGCAGTTCCGCCGGTTCTGTTTCGCACGCAGCATCCGCATGGATCGCCGTCGTCGTTTCTCTTCTTCCAGTACGAGGTCGTCCGCGGGACACACGGGGAGCCTGGACATGGGTTTGACGCGAAAGTCCTCGCGTCCCACGTCGCCTTCTTCAACGACGGAACCCACTTCTTCTTCTTCGGTTTCATCGTCGTCCTCCTCCTCGTCTTCCTCGTCGTGCTGCGACGTCCGCGAGCTACTCCAGCTCACCCGCGCCACGTCACTCGAGCGCGTGGCACTCGGGCGGTCCGAGGCCGCCGCGAACGTCACCGCCGTCGTTTCGACCGTCAGACTCGCGCGCATGTCGTCTTCCTTCCGTCGTCTTCCGTTACGTACGTCCACTGACTCACGGCCGGGCAGTGTCGCGTTGCGCTTGTGCCACTTGCACTTCCTTCTCCAACCCAGCGAGAAGACGAGAGGACACGAGCTGTACCATAAACAGGGGTACACACTGTACCCCAGTAACTGGTACGTCAAGACGAAGTGTAGCCATTCACTTCCCTTCGTCGTCTGAGAACGAGAATGGAATGGAACGGAAGAAAGGCACAGAAGGAGGGATGCGACAGCCAATCGCGACGAGATGACGCTCGCTGCATCCCCGGCAGGCCATTGGTGCAGCGTGGTACATTATTTATATCATAGTACGTGGTCGGCGTGAAGCGGCGGGACGGACGGAGACAGTCGGGTGACACAGAGGATGACGGGGGCCACGCCGCCCGTGGGGGGGGCCACGCGCTCCAAGTCGCTGAGACAGCAGCGCGCGAACAATGGCGCGGATCTCATCAAGTCATATGTGCAGCACTCGGAGCAGCGACGCGAGCAGGCGCGGTTCAATACGAGCGGCTTTGATGAACGCTGTGAAGACGACACGACGACGGATGTGCGGGCGCTGGATGCGCTGTTTGGAGATCGACGAGTGTATCGAGCGCGACGAGCGTCGGTGGTCACGGTTGTTTCACCGAGGCAATCTGTCATGACGCCGCATACCGAGCACCAAGAGCACGCACATGAGCCGCATACACCCACACGACCGCTTGTCAAGCGACGATTGCTCATGGACGCGGCACATGCGGACCACGGCGTCCATGCGCATCGACCGCCGGTGGTTGTGGTCGCCCCACGATTACGTTACAAGCACAACGTACGTCGTCGTCCTTCGTATTGGTAACAGCATGTAGAAGCTCATTGTTTTGCTGTCCGTAGCTCGCAGCAAAACTCGACGCCGTGACCAAGAACTCGCTCTGGGGACGACGCAAGGTGGTTCTCAATGACGACAAAAACGCGCTCAAGACTGCGCTTCGAAATGGCTCGCCACGACACGCCAGTGTGGCAAATCCAATCATGTCAGCACCAGAATCCAGTCGGTCGAGTGGGGGATACTCGTCGAACAAGGAGCTGTCGGCCTCGGAGCTCGAGATCAAGGTCATGACTGCATTCAGGCAAAGTGAGTGGGTGGGATTGCCTGCTAGGGTTCGCACCACTTGACCTGGACGTGCTTTTGTGTAGTTGTCCGTATCTGGCGCGAGCGTCGCCGCAAAGCCGAAGCCAAGGCGGTGAGTATGATGAACGGCAACTCGAATGGTGCGGCCACAAACAAATTTCGGAGGGATCTGTCGGCACATTCCTCGAATGTGGTTGGAATCGTCAGTCGCCGCTTGATTCGCGAAGTGCCTGCGCTCAAGTTCTTCGATGACGAGACCGAGATCAATCCTGTGACGGTTGCACCAACCACAACGAACAGGGCAAGTGTGCTAGTACCAAACAAGCGTACTAGCACGACTGTGCCTGCGCCACCACCCCAACGCCCACTGTCACCATCTGCTCTGGTTCCTGTAATGGGAACTACGCCACAAGCCGAGCGTGCCAGGCCACGAGGAGTATGCTACACCCTGGATGCGTTCGGTTGCCGGAAGATCAAGATGCGGTCATCCACCTCCACCCCATCACGACGAGAAAACGAGAGTTCGGATCACAACGGCAAGAGCGAGGAGCTCACTCTAGAGAAGGCCATGCGTCGGAGCTTACATCGCAAGTAAGTTCGGACATCCTTGTGACTCATACTATGGATCCTGACAGCAGGTTTGTAACAGGATGACACGTCGACTCCGATCACGACGACAAACAATTTTTCGTCTCTCGCACGAGTTTGCCAAGTCCCGACGCGATCTGGCCATAAAATTACGCTCGCAACTTGGTAATCACCACCTTCTCGCTAAGTGATCGACGCATTGTCTCACAGTGGATTGTAGCCCTTCAACAGGCAGAGACAGAAAAGATGTTCGACACGCGCTCAACGCTTCTCATGGCGGACGACCCAGCTTTACCTCCGTACAACGCGCAAAAGGAGCTCCGCCTCGCACGATTGCGCTGCAAGAAAGCCCACTTACTTGAGAAGTGCCACGTGCGTTTGTATCAAACTTGCTAGTGATGCCTTGAGCTGACGCGTGGGTCTTGCGACATACAGACACTGCAGATTTTGGGCCACATCCTACAGCACGTTGAAAATGCGAGTGCACACACTGGTCATGAGCTTTCGTCTGGCGAAGTTCACTTCCTCGACCTGTTTCGTTGTGTGGTGGAGGAAAATCAAGTCTTGACACCGATTGTCCTGGATGCGATCCGGCAACACCTACGGCCGCAGGATCGACAGCATCCTTCAGTCACGGTGAGTGCGCTGAGTGCACATCGATTCAACGGGCTCTGCTCATGCATTGATTTATCATCGACAGGAACTGTTCACATTGGTTCAGAACGAAATGCATTGCGAAAAATGAGTCGGGTTCAAGACGCACACCAACCTACTTAGAATTGCGAGTTGGCGACGCAGCACGTTGCCTTAGCTCGTGTGAGCTGGAGAGTCGTCGACCTCTGTCCTCGTCGTCCTGGTCTTCAGTAGGATTTTCACTGGGGGTTCCTTCGCTCAGAAGCTCGCCGACGGCTTCATCTTGTTGCGAACGACGGTGTCGAAAGTACACGATTGCGACCGCCAATACTGACCCGACTGCTCCAATGGCACTGCCAACCACGGTCAGCCAGACCGGCCAGTCCATCTCGGACATGTCCTTCGTATACGACTCGCCCTTGAGTTGCAACGCCGTGTCCAGTTTGAGGTAAACACCGTCGCACGTGCCGTTCCTGTGGTTTCGGGTTTGTAGGGAATAGCAGGGCTGGATCTTGGTACTTGTAATGACCGAGCACGAATCACCTTCGCCCAATTTACCACTGTAGAGGAACGTGCCGGGTTTCATACCTCCGTCGGAGCCGTCCACAATAATGCGATACCCGCCGTCGTCTTCTTTCCACGCCACCACCAAGTTGCCACATCCGACGAGGTTGCACTGATCGAATCGACGGATGGCAAGACAGTCATCAGATGTGCAACGCTGCGGCGTCTTGAAATCTACCCAGTCAGCTGCTAGGTTCGCCTTCGAGAGCGCTAGACACAGAGAATCCCATCACGTGAGTATCCTCCTCCAAGTTGCATGTTCATGACTCTCTCCTACCTGTTAATTGCTGGTTCACAGCGCACTTGGCGAATCGCTGCTGGACAGCCGACTCGCCAATACACCGCTTGCGACTCCGCGCCTGGAAAAGGTTCTGGCAGCCCAGGAGCATATTCACACAGTGCCTGTCGGCCGTGCACGCACACTCTTTATCGTTACAAAACACGTCGTCGATCTGGATTTTACCCTGATCATCGCACACGTCGACGGTCGTGGTTATCTTGGTGTCGTCCACCTTCCGTAGTTCGCCCACGCTCTTGACGGCTGTCTCATTGGCTTCGATCAGCGAGCAGTTCCACGCTGCGTAGCTGCAGACTGAGCACTCGTAGCCGGCCGCTCCTGCGATCAGGAGACACGCACTCAGCGCACCGCTGAGCCACCGCATTCTCCTTTGTCTCGGTACGGAGTGTGTCAAATTCTAGCGGCACACGTGGCGTGGTTGCTGCGAAACAGCACGTCGCAGGTCGTCAGGAAGTGGCCAATATTGCCGCTGATCCGGAAATGCGGACGCTGATCACGAGAAGGCAGTGGGACAATCTCAATAGTAACCCCTTCGAACCTAGTGAGACAATGTTCCGAATAGTAACCCCTACTGCGTACTTAGCAAAGGTGTTTCCTTCCTTCGAAAAGGCGGGATTACCAAGATGAGCGCGGCGACGGGCTTCCGCCTGCGCGATGCGAACGCCTCGGACGCCGTGGCGGCGCTGCTGCATCCGAATATGGGATATCGGTATGTTGGCTATGCGTATGTGGAGTTTGGGGCGGTAGAACTCAGCGAGCGGCTGTACAGAGAGCAATTACGACGACGCGGCATTGAGCCCAAGGATTTCGAGAAAGCGAACCGGCTGCAGGTGAAGCGACTGCAGGCGGAGAAGCGAGAGCAGCGGCGGAGAGAGGTATGTGACTTTATGTGTGGCTAGACGAGCGCGGATCTGACGTACCATGGTGTAGGAAGCAGCCAAGCGCGAGCAGTTCAAGTTGACGCGGTTCAAGTCGGTTCAACCACGCGTTTACGAAGAGAAGGTAGTAATGACGGTGCGCAGATTATATGGAGAGGCGGCACGTTCTCACGTTTTGCACATTGTTGTGTAGAAACCGGCAGAAGAGGATCAGCCGCCGAAGCGACACGAGTTCTTGCGACGTGGAGGGTCTGCGTCTGCGTTGTTGAAGAACAAACGGCTTGACCAGCCAGCTTCGACGTTGGATTCCGCACGAACTACCGCTGGAGGCTCTCAGTCGCTTCGATGTCCGTCCCCAGCGCGTCCAAATCGACATGTGAAGCCACCAGTGCCCACTCGAAAAGAACTCGAGGAGCTGAATGAGAAGCTGGCCAAACTGGTACGCGTAGTTAATATGTTCCTCGTGTGAAGCGATGCGCTTACGCCGAGCTGTGCACTGTAGCGCCACAAGGAATCTGTGGACTACGTCAACTCGAATGCATGGGAGGTGATCAAGAAGTCACCACCCAAGCCAATACAGGATGACAACGGACAGAACCAAGTGCACAGCAGCTTTGGTCGCATTCCTGAATATTTACTTCAACGGAAAGAACAGTGGGCTTTCGAAGAAGAAGAGCGTCGTCGTAACGCCCCGGATCCCGACTGCCCACCTGGTATGGTTCGTCTCGACGAAGACGAGCGAGTAAAGACGCTTGGTATCCTGCATCAGAGCTATGAAGCTGCTCGGCGACAGATGAGTGCGCTGCCGCTTCGAATCGAGACATTCAGTCAGATCCGACGCAAGAACGAACTCGAGGCACGTCTCCAAGAGATTGAAGACGCCATCAAGGTGTTTAGCAAGACAAAAGTGTACGTGGCGAAACCTATTGAAGACGAAGCTCCACCAGTATCGTCACCCTCGCCTGTGCGCTCAAATCGACGAAGACCAAGCAATGCAGTGGCCGCATGAGCCGTAAAAGTAATGAATTAGATGCTTACTCGTTCAAGGTGGCAAAGAACTTCTTGACGTCGTCTTCATCAATCGCATCGAACGTCGCTTCGTCGATCACTGGCATCTTCTTGGCTTTCAGCTTGAGGTTGTAGCGATGCCATTCCGAGCGGAAGTGCTCACGGTAGCGCTGCGGGTCATCACCGAAATCACCACCGCACGTGCTGCACTGCTTGCCCTTCTTGGCTGGCTGATCGGCAGCACTGGCAACTTGGACAACGACCTGAGGGGCTGGCGCTGGCTTGGAGGTAGCCGCAGGTTCAGTGGTCAGACCGAGCCGTTCCACCTTTTGCGTGATCTCGTCGTTGATACTGTGCTCTCCTTCCTGGTGGTAGTTGAGATCGAGAACCTCAAGCGAGCCAGCTCCCTTAGCATGCTCTTGCACAAGCGAATCGAGAATTCGGTACGAACCAGGGGCGATAAGCAGGACCATGCGGGCTGGATCATTCCACGAAGCCTCGACAATCTGCGCGTCATGCTGCTTGTCCAACGCTTCCTTGATCGATTTTGCAGCATCAATTGGTGCAGTGACCTGAATCTTCATCTTGGCGCGCTCGATTGGTATGTGCTCTTGCAAGCGCTTGATGACTTCCAAGGCCTGCTGCTTCGCACTGCGGTTAGGAACGACGGCGTAGTGGATCTCCTTCATCAAACGCTCGATCACGCTGAACTGTAAGATACCGTCGTCAGTGCTGTGGTTGACTAGGATCGCACCACATTTGGAATAGAAGGACTTACCGGATATGGACGATTCGAGTTTGGGTTGACGCACTTCTGCGCCACAATCGTAGCGATATCCTTCAGCATGCTGCAAGCACCGCCCGTCAGTTCAACGTCCATGGCTTGAAACCCACGCAGTCATTGCCCACTTACTTTTCATTGTGCGCCTTTCGCTCACCTTCCGAAACTTGCAGCTCGCCTTGATCCAGAATGACTCGACACGCCTGCTCTTCGTCCTTGGTGTTGAATGCCTTGGACCACTCCTGGAACTTGGCGAACTTGCCCTTGGACACGTTCTCGTAGACCTTGGCGATCTGGAGCACCTCGCCAATGTCTTCTTCCACGCCGTTCCGCCAGTTCTGCACCTTGTTCTTGTAGCACGCGATCTCGAAGCGCTTGCCGCCGCGCTTGAGACGCACGACGGCGACATTGGTCATCAAGACCTTGCCCACGGGCTGACCAATCGAAGGGTTTAGCATGGCGTCCTGCTTGGCTACTTGGTGTCTGGATGAGCTTTGTCGAGGAGCTCCATGGCCAGCCACGAGCTATTTCTGATTGGATAAAATAGATGACGTATTTAGCCAATCGAACGAGTGATATCTGATCCGCTCAGACTAGACCAGGTGAGTGATGGTGTGGTCAAAAGCCACATTCCACGAACGTTCCAAAGGTGGAGTGTATGTATGTCACAATCACTCTTGACTGACTGCTGTATTACGAAAGCCGGAGCGCACAATGCAACTCTTCGTGACTGCGGAAGATCCAAACGATCACAGAGAGCGTGGGAGGGGCGAAACGAAGCCATCACGACACATCTGATGATGTTCTCTAACATGTCACGGTTCCTAAACTGCAACGTCATCTTCCGTGTCTAGATCAAACGCAGATTTCCTGCTTGCCGGCGTGGCTCTTTCCCAGGATCTGACAGGATTGTCGCGTTGCTTCAATCGACCACAGTGTGAGTGCCTCACCGGTTGGCCAAAACGCACGGTGCTCGACGATCGTACGGATGTAGTTTGTCGTCGCGGCGACCAGTCGTAGACATGAAAAAGCAAACAGGACAACCCGGGGGTGAGTCTCACGTGGCCCGTTTATCGTTTTTTCTCAAAAAGAACTTGAGAAATTACGAAAAACGAGTCCAACACGTCCAAATCGTTGATTGGAGCCAACCATCATTCCATCCCCCGACTAGTTTTCATGAAAAAAATCGCCGCCTGAGTTGTGCCTTGCTATGGTCTGCCGCCCACCTGAGCAATTCTCCAGATGCCAGTCCCGCCTCATGAAAAACTCATGGAAATGTGGAGCGGTGACCCCTCCGTGCGCAGCTGTTGATCGCGCTTGAACCGTGCGAGCTTCAAGCGACTGCAATCGACAACAAGTCGGCAGCGAAAAAGAGCGGCCGTGAGAAAATCGACCCAACATTTCAGTGGAAGCCACGAGAAATTAAGTCGCAGGGTGGGACATGTGGTCCAATCGTTTCGTGTGCCGCGCCTGGTACCCCTTACCCTCCCCAAATACACTTCTTGGATTGGTGGAAGGCGTGCTGAAACCTAGCCCCGTCTCTTCCGTGGCAACCGCTGCCATGATGCCCATGAGAAAACCAGCGGCGCCGCCCCGGCTTTGGCCACCACGTCGTTGGTTCTCTCGCCCGGCGTTGTTGGATCGGAGTTGGTTTTGTTGGTTTGCTTGCGCACAATCCATTGTTGGTCACCGACGCAAATTAGCTCGTGGGTCCAAGCCTCATGCACACTACCATGTCTTCTCCTCGCGTCGACCATTTTCCAATTCCCTCGCTATCTGCTATGAGCTCGTGTGTGATGCCCGTACCACCGATGACCCCTCGTGCCGTCAAGCGCCCACGCACGCTCTCGGAAGACGCCATGAGTCTCGAGCGCATCCTCAAGGCGCAAAAGCGATCGACTTTCGACTCCCCATGTCCGCTTACCAACGCAACAAACGACCCTGAACATGCTGCGCAGAACGACAAGTCGTGGCCTGTGATCCGAACCTCCAACAGTATCAAGTACGCGTTGGCGTTCTTGCAAGACTCCCGATTCCACGCGCTTTGCCTGCTGGGACAGAACCAGTGGGAACGAGCTGTGAGCGTCCTCGACAAGGTTGAGCGCGCGAATGATATCGTGGTCAAGCAGCGCCGAAAGTCGGTCTTGCGCGATGCGAATGCGCGCGCTTATCCATCCCCAGACACCCCAGACAACCGTCCCCGCAAGATCACGTTCAACGAAGACGTGACCGTGTTCGAAGCCGACGACTTGGACCGCTCTCCGATCCAGTTTCCTACATTCACGCGCGAAGAGATGTTCGTCCTGCGTGCATCGCGCGCCATTCCGACCGAGAACTACTCGGAGTTCTGGAACTAAGATAGAGCTGCTAGGTCAGATTTTTTGGTATTTATGAGGCCTTTGACGAAGAGATCAAAGCCACTCTGTATCATATACACTCAATTGTGCCACTATATTGTTTGCAAGCCTTTGAAAATGTTTTCAGCGTGCTCTATTCCATCAGCTTACACCATTCTCGCCAGCAAAACGGCTCACAACTGGACTAGTTAATCGTTATCGGCCAGCAATGACCACTTTATCTTTCAATTCAGCCGGCAGACGGGCTTGGATCATCTCGACCAGCTCGTCGTTTCCATAGCGCGCAGACGAATGCACAAGAACAAGCGATCCAACGGCTTCGAACTTTTCCACTGACGCAATCAGCTGAGTCAACACCATGGGTACATACGTTAGCCTGTCTTCCTGGATATCTCTCGACACCGTCTGATACGTGATCTCACCTGATCCAAGTGGATGTGACCCTTGGCTATGGCGTCATCACTCGTCTTCTTGTCGTCCACGAAAGTCGCCTAAGTGGACACATCAAAAGAATCACTTCCTGCATTCAGACTACCAGTGCCGTCGTGAGGGGGACGCACCTCGGTGATCAGGACCCGCACACGTAGCAAGTCGGCAAAGTCGCCGTGTTCAGCGTGACTGAACACCTCGATCGTGGTATCCCCAGTGTAAGCGATCTCAGGCGACAATACCACGGACGTCACGACTTCCCCCGCTTGCTTCAACGCCGCAATCTCTTTGCCATCGCGACCGACCAAGTCGTCGCGCAGCTTGGCCTTCTTCTTGTACAGGATATATCCGAGACTCGGCACGCGATGACACGTCGGAAACGCCTTGACGATCCATTTGGAATCGACATGGATGTCTTCGAGGGGTTGCACGGGAATCAGAACGGCTGGGATGGCATCCTACCGTATGACAGATGAGGAGAAGCGTGGGCGAACCAACTCGACTCGTCGTACATACCTCCTGCATTGCCGAAAAGGCGTCTAGAATTTTCTGCATGTGTGCAACCAGATGCGCTGGAACGTAGTATCGCGCTGGCTTCATTCCTTGGAGAGCGCGTCGAGCCGCATGCACCACAAACGCGCCAATATGGTCTGCGTGGCCGTGCGTGATGAACACATGCGACTTGCTCAGCACCTTGCCGAAGCAGCATCCCATGTCAAATGCCACATCCACGCCGTCCACATAGCAGCACGACTGGACGCCCGCCACCGAGCGCACATGAAGCCGATAGCCTTCCACCACCACGCCGTCGTTCCGCATCCTGGTGGGTCTCGTCAACCCATCCAGGTGTGGTCCATCATCCGGATACGGTCACGTATATCCCACCTCAAGTATCCGGATGTTCGCGTCTGGTTTGTTCTTTTCGGTATATCCGGATAGACTTGAGTATACTCTGTGGCTTGTATCCGGAGGTTGAATGCGAAGAGAGTGGGAGTGATTGTCTGTGTGCCTGTCCAGTCCGACGGGGTGCATGGGAAATGTGTGATGGTCAACGGCATCTCACCACTCATTCCTTCGCCACGGACCACGGACCACACACAGCACGCACACACGACTCCAAGACGACCATGGCAGAGACCTACGAGCTCAAGCGCGTGGCGCTCGTGGCCGTCGTGCTGCTCTCGAACCTGCTCTTCTCCGGCCTCGTCTTTGGCTGGGCGCCGCTGTTGCTCATGCTGCAGGAAGAGAACCAGTACGCAGAGCTCTGTGAAGACCCAGAGGACTCGTGCGTGGAGCAGGAGAACAAGCTCAACTTGCTCTTTGCCGCAGCCTCCATGGCGGCCAATGTCGGTGCGTTGCCCATTGGCATGTTCCTCGATTCGTTCGGCCCCAAGATCACGATTGCCATCGCGGCGGTGATTGAGATCATGGGCCTCGTGCTGATGGCGCTGGCTGACTCGCAGACCTTTGATGTCTTCCTGCCTGGCTACTTGCTGTTGGCGTTTGGCGGCTCCGTGACCATGGTGAGTGCTTGTCCATCGAGTTTCTTGATCCTCGAGTACCAGACGGCCATCCTGGCTGCGATCAGTTGCCTCTTTGACGGCAGTAGCTCTGTCTTCCTTGTGCTCTACTCCATCCGCTCCACGTATGGCATCGAGCGTCGCGAGCTCTTCTTCGGACTTGTCGGAGTAGCTGCGTTTGTGTATACTTTGCTCATTGGCCTCTGGCACGTGAATGAAGACGCGTTGAAGCACGCGGTTGCGCCAGTCGAAGCAAAGCCGCTGCTGTCAGAGGTTGTCCACTTGGACTCGGCCGAGTACGAGACGATTGAGATCCGATTGGATAGCTCGACCAGCTTGGCACCAGTATCGCTCATCGATCAGCCATTGCGCAAGCAGATCATGACGTTTGAGTATGGCTACATCCTCACGTTTGCCTTGGTGCAAGTGCTGCGTGCCAACTTGTACATTGGTACAGCCAACAAGCTCTTGGATAACTACGGTGATGGTGAGCACGAGTATCTCTTCACCAAGATCTTCAGCTTCGTCTTGCCATTGGGCTTTTTGTTCATCCCTGTGATCGATTACGTCGTGGAGAAGAAAGGTTTGAGCGTTTCGCTCATTGCAACCAATTTGCTCGGTGTGATTTTCAACACGCTTGAGCTCATTCCGAACCTGCCACTGCAGTGTATCACCTTCTTCGTGTTTGCGGGCTACCGTGCCTTCCTGTACGCGATTACCTCAGCGTTTGCCGCTAAGACGTTCGGTCTCAAGAACATTGGCACGCTGTCGGGTCTGATGTTCACCGCCAGTGCGCTCGTCAGTCTGCTTGAGTACCCTGCTGTGTACATCTCAAACGCCTACTTCGATGGTGATCTTTCGCTTGTGAACAGCATCAGTCTGGGTCTCTGCATCATGCTCTTCCCACTCACTGAGTGCTATCGCAGCCACCAGCAGGTTCGCCGGAAGAAGCTCCAGCGCCTCGGCGAGGACGAGGATGAGGATAATGAAAGTCCTGTTACACACGGCTTGACGTATCTGCGCTCGCCTGTGAATTATACAAAGTCGCCTTTCAAGGCGTAAGCTGACTTACTGTCAAACTACGATAGAAAACTTACTAGTACGTCTATTCAAATAATGAATCGCACAGTTGAAGTGAAAACCTTTGATTTGCAGTCAAAAAGGCTGTATGAAGCTGGCTTGCGATCATTTTGGTTGGGTCATTGATTTCTCTTTCCTCCAAAGATAGCGACCTCGGGATTTGATTCCACTGTCAAGTCCAACACGATGGAGCGAGCACTGATTCACGAGTATGAGCTCTACATTTCCAGTTCGCGCGAGGACATCCGGGACCTACAGCATCACCTTGAGACGACACAGCAGGAGATCAAGACCGCAGAGGACAACATCCAAGATTTGACAATTGAAGCATGTACGCTGCGCGTTCGCATGAAAGAACTCGAGTTGGATGAGGAGGCCGTGAAAAAGGCCGAAGAGGACGCGATTATGGACAAGATCGTGTCCCAGAAACGGCTTGTGGAGATTGGAGGGCACGAATCTGCCGTCCGACGGCTTCAAAAGGCGCTCAAGGACGCGAAACGCGAACTAGACGCGACGAAAGGTACGGATGATGGGGTCTTGAACACCTTTTACCCATCTAACACGCCGATATTGACGCAGAGGAGACGAAACACGTCATGTCGGAGGAGATCAAGCTCCACCAGGAGCTCATCAACCTCAATCGCATCCTGCAACGCAGTCAGCAGAATAGTGGTCGCCTTCAAGAAGAGTATGCCGGCGTGATGCGTGAAAAACGCGAGACCGATTCGAAACTACAGCAACTCTGTATGTTTCTACAGACAGACGCGCCGCCATCCGCGCCCACGAGTCCGTCTGTGGCCTCGACCACCGCGTCGAGTCCATTATCCACCGGCTCAACTTCGTCCATGCTGACAAGTTGAAGTGGATGGACCTAAAGTAAAATAGACTTGTAAAGTACAAATCTAGAAACGGGGTGGCGCTACTTCATATGTTTACTTTTTGTGCCATGCCCGCCGTGTCACGTGTGGATATTTTGCGAGAAAGTCGAAGAAGCAGCGGCGAGCCGACCATGGACAAGTACCGTCGTGTGGAGAAGCCCAAGGCCGAGGACGAGACGCCCGTGGCGCCCAATGAGATCCGCATCACCCACATGGGCAAGGTGCGCAGCTACATCACGTACGCCAACGTGCTGCTCGCGGTATGTAGCCATCTCGTGTCTGTCGGTCGACACGCCCATGACGCGAAGTTGACGTTGCTCTTGCAGGACAAGAAGGAGAAGACGGTGGTGCTCAAGGCCATGGGCAATGCCATTAACAAGGCCGTGACGGTGGCCGAGATCCTCAAGCATCGTGTGGCGCATTTGCATCAGATCACGGAGATCTCGTCGATTGAGACGGTAGATGTGTACGAACCGCTGGAAGAAGGACTGGATCGCTTGGAGACCAAGCGCCATATCCCCAGCATTTCGATCCAGTTGTCGTTGGAGGAGCTGGACAAGAGCAATCCAGGCTATCAGCCGCCGATTCCTGTCGAGCTGGTGACACCACGGGACGATGACAAGGAGCCCGTGAAGAAGTCAGTGCCAAAGGCCAAGAAGCCAGCGAAGGAGAAGACTGCCGCCAAGTCGGACCGCGAAGAAGACGAGGGGGAAGTGAAGCAGGGCTCGGCTGAGGACACGAAGGAGTCGAAAGACGGCAAGGCATCGCGTGGTGGCAATAGCAAGCGTGGTCGTGGCCGTGCCGGAAAGGGCAAGGGTCTGAAGGATGGTGAAGCCAAGGACGGCGAGGCGACGGCTGATAATAACGCTAAGGAAGCAGGAACGGACGCTCCAGCGACTGACGCGGTACCAAAGAAGAAGAAGCCGCAGCGGAAGAAGAAGCCAGCAGCGGACGCGACGGCGACAGAAGGTGACTCGGCCGCCAAGTCAGATGGAGAAGCCGCTAAGGGCGACGATGGTGAGACCCGTGAAGGCAATGGTGGCCGTGGACGCGGTCGAGGCCGTGGACGTGGTCGGGGTCGTGGTCGCGGACGAAGTGGTCGCGGAAACGGAGGCGAGAGCAATGGAGAAGTCGTAGCTGCTGGCGGCGAATGAGCTTCGACCATCCAACCGTAGTGACGAGCCCTGATTAACCTAATACAACCTCCATCATTGACTGACACGCAGACTCAACACGGCAACAAAACACGAAATGCATCATATTATGCCCAAACAGGACAAACACTAGGGCTTTGTAACCCCAAGCTAACTACTCGCTCGCCTCGAGTCGCTGATGACTCTGCCTAACGCTGCTGCTTCTTGCCGCCAAAGCCACCCGTTCGTCGGCCGCCTGGGGCACTGCCACCACCTGGACGGAAGCTACGGTTGCCCTGTTCCTGACGGCGAGCACCACCGGTGAAGCGGCGGTTGTCACGGTCGCCACCGCTCGTCTGGTTACGACGACCAGTGTTGTCACCACGACGGTTGTTCCAGTCGTCCTTACCGGTGCCCGAACGCAAGTCCATCATACGCTCGTTGTTCTCAACGATCGTCGCGAGCTTGTCCGAGTACTGCAAAGCAAGCGTGTGCAAGTTGGAGCGAGTGCTCTTGTGGAGCACAATCGACTGCGACGATTGGTCCCAAGCACCCTGGAGCTCTTCGTTGATCATCATCTTGGACACAACGCTGTGCACGGTCTTCTCGTCCAACTCGAACATCTCCGTCAAGCGAGCGAGCGAGATCGAGTCGTACTCCGAGCTGAAGGCCAAGAGGTACGTGCGCAAAGCCTCCACCTGGATCTTGTGCTGCACGAGCTCACGCACACGCGAAGCCACGTTCTGACCTGGGAACAAATCCCAGACGCTCAAGCCAACGAGGAGCTCCGAGCACTTCTTCCACGAGCCCTGAGCCAACAGCTTGGCCGCAGCCACGACGTGGTCACGTGGGTTCTCTGGAGGACCTTCAAACACCAAGCGCTCGTGGAATTCGAGCAACTTGCGGAACGCCTTGGAGACCATGCGCTTACGGTCCGAGGCACGGGTGTTGACCATGTTTGGCACTTCAAGCAACATGGCGCTAACCAAGTGGCACGTCTCGAGCAAGTCGAGGTTGATGTGCATGTGGTATGGCACCTGGCGACGACGCTCCAAACGCTCCTGTTCTGGGTCGCGCTCCTGGTAACGGAACGATTGCATACCCTGGGCAAGCAACTCCTTGGTGCGGGAGCCCGTGCAGATCTCCGAGAGACACGCGTGGGCCTCCCAGATGAGACCAGCACGGAAGGCAGAGAGACCAAGCTGAGCCATCATACGGTTGAAGAGGATCTGCGTTGGGATGTCGGCGTCCGTGATGTTGTCCTGGATGTGCGACATCAAGAGCAAGTCACGCGCTTCGTGGAAGCGGTCGTGGAGAGCGTGGTGGTAAATGCGGCAAAGCATGGCACGCGTCTTGGCACGGTTGTCGGCGTGCTTGAACACGAACTTGCAGACCTCGCGGAGTTCCTTTTCGGAGTCGATCGCAGTGACCTTGACCGTTGGCTGGCCCCCGAGGGCACCAGGGTGCATCGTCGAAGGGTTGTATTCCGAGGTCGGCGTCTTCTTGGCCGAAGTACTGTTGCAAGCTGGGTGCAACATTGTTGGGTCACCAAAGACACGACGCTTGGCTTGCGACTCGTGCAACGCCTTGGCGATCGACTCGTGCTTGTAGTAGCTGAGTTCGGCGCGGATGAGCGCAACGCTGGACGCGCGGATGTTGTCACCCTTGTGCTCGTAGTACTTCTGCACGCTCTGAGCGACTTCGATCAAGAGACCTTCGTCGAAGAGACGAGTGATGTACTCGCTCGTATGTGGGTCGGTCTGCTGCAAGCTCTTGGTGTACTCTTCCGAGAGACGCTCGACGAACGCCGCGAGATCACCCGAGACCTTGATTGGACCCTTCTCACCAGCCTTAGGGAGCGTGTCGACGAACGAGGTGTCTTCTTCCTCCTCCTCTGCCTGGTTCGCACCACCTTCACGGGCGACACGGAGCATATCGGCCTGGTCTTCCGTCGTGAGTGGCGTCAAGGTGAAGCCAGGGTTCTTCTCCAAGAGCGAGAGGATCGTCGCGAGGTCGTTACGAGCCGACTTCCAGTGCTGGGCCGACATGACACGGTCGATCGTTCGGCTGGCGTCGAACATCTGGGCACCAAGAATGTACATCAAGGCAATAATCTGACGAGCAGGGCCAAGGCGACGCGCGTAGTTGGCGAGCTTGCGCAACGTAGCAACCTGTTCCGCGAGCTCGATACCCTTCTTACCGCGCATGGCAACGATCTCCTTGATACGGCGGTCGAACTGGGCAACGGTAAGCTTGATTTCTTCCTCCACAGGCTTCTTTGGCAATTCAATGCTAGGACGACGAGCCTTGGCCGGCTGACGAGGTTGACGAGGGTCCTTCCTCTTCTTGAACTCCGTCGTCGTTGGCACCTTCTTCAACCACTTGGCACGACCCTTGAGCTCGCCATCATCTTCCGACGAGGAATCGGACGACGATTCCGAGTCGCTCTGCCACTCGTCGCTGTCATCGTCGTCGTCATCGTCGTCCGAATCCTCGTCCGAGTCGTCATCGTCGTCATCGCCCGAGGCCTCGTCGGATTCCTCTTCGTCCGAATCCTCCTCCGACTCTTCGTCGCTGTCTTCCTCCTCCGAGGACTCGCTGGCCTCCGACTCGGAGCTCTCGACCGGGTTGGCGCGGAACTTGGTCACGTCCTTCTCGATCGTCTCAAAGTGCTTCTTGATCTTGCCTTTCATACGGATGAGCGCCTTGCTGTTCTCCTTGCTCATCTTCTTCTGGTCGGCCTTGGCCTTGACCTTTTCGTTGAGGAAATCCTCGAGCTGCACCATCGTGCGGATGTAAAACGTCGGGTTGCCCTGCGCGCTCAGCACGTTCTTGGCCTTGTCCAAGTGCTTGATCATGCCATCGAACTCGGTCTGGATCTTGCTCCAGTCGTTGATCTTCATGTGGTTCTTAATGGCGTCACAGCTTTTCTCCAAGTTGTCGAAGGCCTTGTCCTTGGCCGACTTGACCACACGGACCTCTTCTTCGCTGTCCGAGTCGGACATGACGGCCCATCGCGACGCCGCGCGCGCCTGCGACTGCTGGGAGATCTCCACCTCCGAGGAGCTCGAGTAATCGCTGTCCTCCTCCTCCGAGGACGAGCCTGCCTGCCAGAAACGACTCGCCATCTTGCTGCTTGCTTGACTTGGTCGTGTGTGTGTGGCGGATACCCTCACACGCTTCGGGTGAGTACCCACATAATTGGCTCGGAGCGGGTCCCGTGTATGACGTCCCGAATGGTCCCGAACGCGTTATCTACGTTAGGGACACCATCTCAATACGGAGAAAGCCGTAGATAACAGAGAGAACGTGTGTGAAATACCCCTATATTCGTATACATGGCTAGTTATGGGCATTTCAGCAAAACGAGGAACCTTTACAATTGTATACTGACTGGAAATGGAGGTGAGCTCTTCGTTCTCTACTTCTCGATTTGTGCTGCAAAGATGGCTTGCGCGGGCTCGTGGCCATTTAGAAAGGCGTTGATTGCCTTTGCACAGACTTCGAATTGCTCATGGTGGAGCATGTGGCCGCTTTCCTCCACTTCCACAATGTGCTTGGGGGCGGCATTCGTCATCTTCTCATTGAGGACGGCGAGCGACGAGATGTCGAGAATCCGGTCTTTCTTGCCCCACATGACCAAGGCAGGCACGCGGATCTTGGGGAGATGCTCTTCCAGCAACGTCGGGGTGGTCATCATGTCGTTGAAGATCTTTTTATCCGTCTCGTAGCTGCGTTCCTGACAACACAAAACACAACATAAGCATCCACATCGACGAAACACTGCGCCAGATCGTGTACTCACCCGAAACGCCGCTGCCATCTTGACAATTAGAGACGGGAGCTCTGGCGGGCGAGTCGACATGTATGGACCCATCTCCTCAATCTGCTCTGGTGTGCGTGGGAGCATGAGGTTTTCGCCAGTGGCCTCGAGACGCTGGTACGCATCGCTCTTCTTGGGCATCGTCAGTCCAGCAGGACACATGAGCGTGACAGAGCGGACGCGTTCAGGGTATAAGGCGGCATACAGGCCAGCAATCATGCCGCCCATCGAGACACCTACTAGGTGCACCTTCTGGCCTTCCGGCATCGTCGTTTCCATGAAGGCATGGAGTCGCCGGGTCTGCGCCATGGCGCCGTAATCGGCCAGTGGGTCCTTGGGCTCTGTCCGTCCATGGCCAGGCAAGTCCGGAATCACGATCCGGTATTTTTCATCGACGAGCGACGCGATCCGCACCCAGCTCCCTTTCCACGAGCTAAAGCCAGGGATGAACACAACCGGCTCGGTCGTCTGCGGTTCCGTGCCTTGACGCTCGATGTACGACCACTCAAACGCCGCCGTGTCGACGTTCTTCTGACGGAAGCCGCGCAGATAGTGCGCGAACTCCATCGTTGGTGCCAGCACATTGTCAAAGAGGAAGAGCAGCGACATGGCGTCGTCGGGAGCACTGCGCAAATGGCCACGTACGAACCGAGCTTCGACCTCCTTCGTGACCTCTTCACCTCATCCCGGCCTTTCCCCAACAGAGTGATGGTGATTATGCTTCCGCTTTTACTACCAATCATATCACTTTATAGCATATATTTGACCAATCAGAAGATATACATCAAGACTAATGCGGTCCCCAATTAGCCTAGTAGGCTTGTGACTAGACTAGATCAGTAGCCGTTACCACGCCTATCTGTTTACAGAGGGATCGACTTTGAGAGGGAGCTCTTCAATGGCCAACCACCCAATCTCGTGGGCAGATTCCTCGCGCGGCGTCACTCATCAGTCGATTCCCTCGCTCGCCATCATGTCGCTCGCGTTGCCTGTGCCTCCTACCGACTTCACCAAGGACTCGGCCGTTCTCCTCGGCCTCGGCGGCTACCCAAAGACCAAGCGCTTCGAAGCCTGCGGTCGCGCCTTCCACCGCCGCGCCAAGAACGTGGCCCGTGGCCGCTCGGCCAGCTGCGAGTCCATCGATGAAGATGAGATCAAGCGCGAATCCGTGCGCAAGCAGGAGGAAGCCATCCTCAAGAAGTACCGCAAGAGCATCCGCGGCAAGAA
Organism: Pythium oligandrum; assembly: GCA_020085045.1. Classification (NCBI taxonomy): domain Eukaryota; phylum Oomycota; class Peronosporomycetes; order Pythiales; family Pythiaceae; genus Pythium; species Pythium oligandrum. The sequence goes on from JAHRIK010000009.1 coordinate 1,147,762, forward strand.
CTTCTTGGAGCTCACCATGTACCAGCAGCTCGGTCTGGCCGACATTGGCTTTGACGTGACGGAGGACCAGATCAAGAAGGCGTACCACCGTGTCTTGATCGAGCACCACCCGGACAAGACCGGCAAGACCGAGAACGACCCAAACTACTTGGCGGTCCAGAAGGCGTTCGAGACGCTCACGGACCCACAGAAGAAGCGTGCGTACGACTCGCAGTGCGACTTCGACGAGTGGATCCCAACGGGTGCCGAGAAGATCGCGCAGAACGAGAAGGACGGCAAGGGCAAGGACTTTTACGAACTCTACGGCCCCGTCTTCAAGGCCAACGCTCGTTTCTCGGAGAAGACCCCAGTGCCAGAGCTCGGTGACGACAGCACGCCAATCGAGACCGTGTACGACTTCTACGACTTCTGGCTCAAGTTCGAATCGTGGCGTGACTTCTCGCACGGCCTCGAGCACGACGTCGACAGTGCCGAGCACCGTGACCAGAAGCGTTGGATGGCCAAGAAGAACGAGGTCGTCGCCAAGAAGAAGAAGAAGGACGAGTACCGTCGTCTCACCAACCTCGTGGACCGCGCTCAGGCCGTTGACCCACGTATCCGTCGCGTGAAGCAGGCCGAGAAGGACAAGAAGGAGCGTGCCAAGCGTGAGAAGGAGGAGGCCATCCAGCGTGCTATCGACGAGGAGCGTCGTGCCAAGGAGGAGGCCGAGCGCGCCATTCGTGAGGCCGAGGAGGCGGAGAAGTCTCAGCGCCAGAACGCCAAGATGGCGCGTGAGAAGCAGAAGAAGCTCTTTCGTAAGGTCAAGAAGACTTTCCGTGAGCTCATGGCTGCCGCTGAGGAGCAGGGCCTCGAGGGCGCCATCGACGTGACCAAGACGGAGGACATCTGCGAGGCCGTCGAGATGGAGGAGCTCCAGGCCCTCGTTGACGCCATGGGCGGCAGCGTGGACTCGCTCAAGGCCGCTGGTCTCGCTAAGGTCGCTGAAGTCGCTGCCCGTGTTTAAACTACTCATCAACATGGCTCATCGACTTCTTGTCGTTCGTTTAAAGCTTCCTGAATAGAAGTATCATTCGTGCATGACATGAAACAGTGTTTGTATTTGTTTTGTTTACTCGGCACCTTCGCCGTCCTCTTCATCGCCAGCGTCCTCGTAAATGGCCGAGATGAGCACAAAGCCCTCCTTTTCGGCCTTGGCGTTGACGTACTTCATGAAGCGGAACGAGCCTTCCGGTCGAATAGCGAACATGAGAGTATTGGGCTGCGGTTCAAACGACGCCAAGGTGTCTTCGCCCGCGACGTACACAAGCTCTCCGCCCCATACGTCCTGCCACGACTTGGTCGATGGGATCGACAAGACAACATCGAGACCATTTGGTTCCTGGCAGTGGTCGTGGAGAAGCGAGTACGTGCCATGATTGTAGCGCTGGATATTGGCCGCGAGGAAGCGTCCTGGGATGCTTGTGATGGCCTCAAGGAACGTGATCCACTCGTGCGACGCGTACACTGACGTCATCGTCGAAAAGATGGCGTCTTCAGCCTCTGCCTGCTGCCAGCGACCGACGTTTGGCGTACCCACGGTCTTCCACGTGGTCTGTTGAACCGCAGCTTCGAGCTGGGCGTACACTTCTGGACGCAAGAAGTCCGTCAACTGCGCGACGCCCTGCTCTTCAAAGACGGCGCGAATGCCCTTTGGGTTCTTCAGGTACTCTGGACGCACAAACTTATCCAGAGCCAACGGGTTGGGCAACGGACGCGTAGGCTTCTCAGGACGCGCAAAGTTCTTGGCCTTGCCGTGGAACCAGCCAGTGATGGACACACGCTCGCGATTACCCAGGATCTCCGACACTTGGTGGTAGCTCGTCGGCGTGACTTCGAAAAACGCCAAGCTGTTGAACTTTGGACGCACGGCGCCCTCAATCTCCAGCGGCAAGCGCGTCTTTTCGTCGTGACCAAAGAGCGACAGCTCGCCACCGTCCGCCTCGGTCCAGTCTTCCTCGACAAGGTACATGATGAAAGCGATACGACGACCTTCCAGCTTGTCGTCGTGGCACAACAAGTACCCGTGCGGTGGGTACCGCTGTCCAGCGAGGTCCACCGTGTCGTTGAGCTCGAAGCCACTGATCTTCTCAATGATCTCGCGCACTTCCGAGCTGTACACGGTCTCGCGGAAGCGCTGGAGGAATGGTTTCTCGATCTTCTTGAGGTCGTCCGACTGGTAAAACCAGTAGAGATCGTTCGAGCGCTCCACAAAGTCGAGCGAGAGCAGCTCCTTCTTGACGTTGCGAATGAACTCGCCGTCAAAGACATCGCGCAATTGACATGCTGCAAACGGATGCTTGATCACCTGACTCTGCGTCTTGGCGTCGGTCCACGTGGCCGTGTCGGCGCCCGACTTGTCCTGGAAGTGGCGCGCGATCTCCTCTACCCGTGCGGCCTCCAGGTACTTGTCATTGAGGAGCTGGGCCTCCTTACTGCGCTTCTTGTCGCTCATTGTGGGCACTTGGGGCAATGGAGCTGCTCTGATGGCATTGTGTCTCCCAGTCGATTTTCAGCCAATCAAACGGAAGCTATGCTAATTCCCATAAAACAGTTTTTAAGCTAGACTAGGCTAGTCCATTGACCTTGAAGCCTAACGACAATGGACTCGGATCATGAAGAGCTACCTTAGTGAATGGGGCGGTAGACATAGCGACGCACACGCGCTTTCAACGCCACAAAGCCAATGAACGCAGTGCACGCACAGCCAGCCATGAAGAAAAGCAGTGCGTGGGAGGCGAGCACGCCCTGAGTAGTCGAGCGTTGCACGGCGAGGGCCGCGTCCACCCCGGCAGCCAACGCGATGGCGCCCGTGGTTGGCTTGTCACGCGTGGTAATGTCGTTCGTGTCCTGGATTGGATGCTTTTGCTCTGCGTTGTCGGAAAAAGGGACGATCCCGAAGATGGAACCACCGTACACCGGCTTCTCTTCCCATACGAGCTCTTCGTCCGTAATGTCTGGCTCGACAAAAGCACAGTCGGCCTCGATACCCAGGTTGTTCTTGCCTCGCACGATCTTGAAGAAACCGTTCATGCCCCAGTACGTGCCCCACGAGTTGCGTACGTGCCAGTACTTGACACCGTCCTCTTCGCCCCAGCCGACGATCTCAACGTCGTGGTCGATGTCCATAAAGCCGGTCGTGTCTTCAAAGATCCCAGCTTTGTACTCGTACGTGAACTCGTTGCTGCATGCGATGCCACACGTGATGGGGCCGTTTAGGAGCTCTTTCATCATCGCGTGCTCACCGCTGAGGTGGCCGTAGCGCTTGGCACGATAGCGCACCACCTTCGTCACTGGGAAACACACAGCCTTTGTGGGACTCTGTGGGGTGTACATACAACTGAACATAGCAAGTGAGCACTCAGTTCACTTCCAGCAGGGGATTCCCAGTCAACTCCACGTACTTCATGCAGTAGCCTTCCGGTGGACACGTGCCGTTTGTCGCCTTGAACTTGGTGTGGTCCGTCGCATTGTATGGGAGACACGACTCGTCTGGCAATCCGTACCGCATCATGAACTCATAGACATCCGAGGCTTCTCCACCATCACAGCCGTCTGAGAGTCCATGGCCTGGGGCACAATTAAGGAAACTCTGGCGCCCAAGCATGACATCAGCACCCTTGAAGCCCTTCTTCTGGTTCATGATCTTGATGCGATCCTGAGCACTCGACATGGCTCCGTGTGCGAAGCAGGAACCACAATACTGAGGAATGTGCTGGTTCCATGATGGCACACAGAAGCCTTCCTCGCACCAGTCCAGGTGCTTGGGAAAGCTACTCATCTCTTTCTTCTCAGCGAGCGTCAGTGCTGGCAGCCCTGGGTTTACCTTAGGATGCATATGCTCACGGCCTTTCATGGTTCGATGGCACTTGCACCCAGCGTCCGCCATGACCGAGGAGACAAGCACCATCAGAGCAGCGACATGGACGGCGAGCTTCATTGCTGAGACGAAAGACTTGATATGTCGAAGGCAGACTCAGAAGCGGAATGAGCAGGAGGTGGAGGAGGTATGCAGCAGCGGAATGGGCGTTCGAAAACGGAAGGCAAGCGGTTGCGCATTGCACCACGCAAGTTACATCCGTTATGTGTGACAGAGTTCCCAACGGACGCGTGCTGGTTCAGTGCAAGTCTCAGCTCGTGTTCCTGCAAAAAGAACCTTACTCTGCTAAGGGAAAGCGACCACACAGAAGTCTCTATCCTCACATATCCACGAGTTCCCACCATAGGGACGAAATGCACATGGTTTTCGGCTTATCTACAACGCTCTTCCTATACAGTACCCTAGCGTGATCGGTCATTGAGTCGGCGACGTTGCTCAGCAGCCAGATCTAGCCGTCGCTGGTAAGACGGAAGAAGCTGGTAGCGAAGCGCCTTGCCCTGAATGGCCGCATAGTTGGCACGCTGGCGCCACTCCTCTGATCGCGGGGACAGGATCCCGTCTTGCAAGTCGCAGTCCGAACAAGCAGACGACAATGAAGACCGCGGTGCTGTTGACTCATGTTGACTCTGGGGCTGACGGCGGAAGTCTGTTGGAGATCGGAGCTTAGATGCCATGCAACCATCGTCCGTGGAGAGTAATGTGGCGTTGTTATCACCGCAGTAATTGGCTGTGGTGATCATACTCACCCCGCGCAACTCGAGCAAACGGCGAAAGTCGGTCGGGGGACGAAGCTTCGACACAGCACTGACAGCCTTTGGCACACACTCAGCAGCCATATCATCGTGAACGATGACTGCATCCGCCTCGGTGTCGTCACATTCAGGATCTGGCTCTGCGACATCACCCACTGCAACAGCCTTGTCATCCAACTCATGTAATACGCGATGCCTAGTGAACCAACGCCGCTGGCTTCCACACTTCGACGCATCCTCAAAGAACATGCGAAGCTCTGGCACCGATCGCATGGCGCCAGTCGCGATCACCGTCGCCGTCTTTGTTTCGCCCGCTTGCTCACGCTCGAACCGCGCACATAGTTGACGCACTTTCATCGCCACTCTCAAGATGGATAGGACTGGGTCTGCGGTGGCGAGCACTCATTCGAATCAGCAATGAACACCCATGTGGAGTAAGTTGCCAGCACCGCACGCACCCGTCTGCTCGCTCGTCTGAACTGATCCAAGCGTAATCTTGTGTGGTCAGCTCCATGGGTTCAACGCCTCCATCGACGGCCACTCGGATGGAAGCCGCCCGTTCCAGAAGGTTTCTTTCGACGGTCAGTCGGTTACTGACGGCATTCGCGCCGACCGCCTCTAGCAGCAGACGATCCATGCTGCGTGGTGCTCGCTTCTTCGTCGACTTCCGCCTAAACGTCGTGTCATATAATATGATGGAGGTATTTTAGTTGAACAAGTGCTTTTTCACGAGGTATTCGGTATAAGGAGTGTTGGATGGTATACTTGACTCATATTTGCATTTGTAGACATATTTGGTCGTGGTATATCGTTAAATGTACTGTATTGATTCCTTATTTACCTATTTTATCGGGTAATCATTGCTTTTGATTGGCTATTATTGCGTGAATAATCAGTGATTGTGGCTCTCGCGCGCTGATTATTCGAATAGGAGACCATCACTCTGCAAAGGAACACCAAACCCCACGACCGAAAAGCTACGGTCCGGTCACGCTTGTCAATTGGTTCACATCGCAATTTGAAGCTGAGATGGTGCTGCTCCACGCGTTCGACTACTTGATCGCGCCGACCATCGAGTTCGCGCATTTCTGCCGCGGCTTTCGATACAAGCGCACCACGGTCGCAGCATTCGACTGGCACTACATCCAGCGTGAAGGCTCTGCATCCCAGACGACCGAGCCTGTTGTGTTTGTGCACGGCTTTAGCTCGTGGAAAGGAAGCTGGGTCAAGACAGCATCCCTAGTGGATGAGAAGTACCAGGTTGTCATTCCAGACATGCCAGGCCATGGACGCACAGAACCCAAGGACCATTTGGCGGGCTACGGCGCAAATGAGCAGGCGCAGCGCCTTCACGTCTTCATGGAGAACGCAATTGAACCCGAGCAAAAGGTACATCTGGTCGGGGTCTCCATGGGTGGATTGATCGCCGGAGTCTATGCGGCCATGTACCCAGATCGAGTGCGTTCTCTTACGTTGATTTGCGCGGCTGGTCTCACAATGCCCCAGAAGAGCAATGCCTACAAGCTGATGGAGAATAGCGTCAGCAATCCATTGCTTCCACGAACTGCAGATGAGATCATCGAGCTGACATCGTACATGTCACATCGACCAAAGTTCCCGCGCTTTCTCGCTCCTATCCTCGCGGCATTTCGGGTAGGTATTACCGGCTCATTGGGGGGATTTATAAGCTGGTTGCTGACTTGATCACCGTGCTTTTTACCAGGAACGCAATTTCAAGACTGACGAAATGATATTCAACGACATGACAGCAAAGCCTACTTTGCTGGAAGACTATCTTCCCCACATTCGCGCTAGAACTCTGCTCATGTGGGGGAAGAACGATCGGATCCTCGATCCTTCTTCGCTTTCGGTTCTGGACGAGAAGATAACGAACGCCGAAGCCAAGTACATTTTGCCTATTGACGAGTGTGGTCACATGCTGCACTTTGAACAGTCCGAGGTCTGTGCGAACGCCATCAACGCGTTCATCCATGGCGAGGACCCCACTTCTGTGGTAGAAGCATTCCGTTCTGCATCAAGCAAGGCAGATATCCAAAGATAGAGGTTTAACTATATGTTGGATCGGTATACACGGGGAATCATAATAGACGCTGACCAAGAGGTCCTAAAATTTTGATTTGACACGCATTCTTTCTTTTTTATTGCATAAATAGACTTGTTTACGATAGACCATCAGTCGTGGTCACCATCATTCTGCACCGAGGGATGAAGTCGGTCGAAGCGCCAGACGATCGCCAAGCATAAACATCACGCCCCAGAGCCACTTGGCTTCGTCCTCACACCGCATTTTCACCTCTAACACACAGTTCCCAAGCCACGATGGTGCTGCTCCAGCTCTTCGACTACCTCATTGTGCCGACCATCCAGTTCGCGCGCTTCTGTCGCGGCTTCCACGCCAAGAACGTGTCCATCGACGAGTTCGAGTGGCATTACATTGAACGCGAGGGGTGCGCCCCCAACGAGACCGAGCCGGTCATCTTTGTGCATGGCTTCAGCTCCTGGAAGGAGAGCTGGCTCAATGTGGCCTCGCGAGTTGACAAGAAGTACAAGGTGGTGATCCCTGACTTGCCTGGTCACGGTAAAACCGAGCCAGCGGATCCGCTCATGAGTTACACCATCAAAGAACAGACCGAGCGACTCAGTAAGTTTATTGACAAGACGATCCCAGCCGGCCAGAAGGTGCATGTCGTGGGCTGCTCCATGGGCGGACTGATCGCGGGCATGTACTCGGCCATGTATCCAGATCGCGTTCGCTCGGTGACGTTGATCTGCCCGGCAGGTCTCACAATGCCCAAGAAGAGTGATGCCTACCATGTACTGGAGAACGAGGGCAAGAACTTGCTGATGGCACACACGACCGACGATGTCATCGAAATGAACCAGTATCTCGGCTTCAAGCCGCTCAACATCCCGCGCATGATCGCCTCGACTATTGCGCAGCACCGGGTGAGTCAACCGAATGGTTATTACTCATGGGTCTCAAACGTGATGTACCCACATGCTTGTTATGTGTAGAAACGAACAATCTCGGTAGTGCAGAGAATCTTCGACGACATGTCGACTGAGCCGACGTTGCTCGAGGAATATCTTCATCTCATTCAGGCCAAGACGCTCGTCATGTGGGGCAAGAACGATCGAATTTTGGATTTCTCCTCCTTTCCAATCATCCAAGAGAAACTGAGCAACGCCTCCAAGAAGTACACGATCGCATTTGACGAGTGTGGACACACTGTGCAGCACGAGAGATATCAAGAGTGTGCAAACGCCATCAACGCGATGATCAGCGGCAATGAGCCGACTGCTGTAATGAAGAAATGAGCCTGATATGAATATTGTAAAGCTTCTAAGATGAACAGACTTCCACAACTAAAATGCTCACCAATGTCGCAGTAGTCGCCGCCTGATATCTCATTTTTCTGGAAAATGCCATTGTCCTGCGAACACATGTCGTGATACTAGGAAGAAGCATGAAGCAAACAACAAATCAGATTAATCATTTTTTTTCTTCTTTTCAGGTTAACACTTGAGCAACACACGTAAAGAGTTAAGCGCCACTAAGCAGGTTCTTCACTAGCAATCGCGAGAGCAAATGGCGCATACACGCTTCAGGAATCTTGTCGATATGTGGACTAGATCCAATCCTGGCGCCTTATTCTTGGAGCAAGCTGTTCACAGCGTCGGCTAGGTTACCACCCCATTCGGCCAATGTGCGACGATTCTGGTCCTTATCACCAAAGCCCATGGCTTCCAGGACAACCAAAGCGTCCTTGTAAAGCTCCTCAACGATGTCCTCATCGTCTTCATCTTCGATTTCAGCAGTCTTTTCATCTTCCCTGCCGACTTCAGAATCTTCGTCACTCACTTCAGATGCAGTTGATGCATCATCGATAGCACTAAATGTGTCAGAGGTCACATCACTGCTCGCCACGGATTCAACATCACTCGAAGCAGAGACCAGCACGCCTTCATCATCGTCTTCGTCTTCGTCTTCGTCAGAGGAGGACGAGGACGAGTCGGATTCAGTTACGCACTCCGATTCGTTGACGGTGGCAGTGACTATCTCAGGGACAATGAGATCCTCCGAAACCTCGAGATCAATCCACAGTCGGTGACCGAAGAACTTGCCTTCACCATCGCACATGCGCCAATACGCACGGTGTCGACCAGGCTCTGATGGCGACCGAATCTGCACTTCGGCAATATACTCTTCTCCAGAATTCAGTGGTGGCACAGTAACGTCGACCTCGCCTTCAAATGGAGCCACACCGCAGCGTCCGGTCTGGAGTTTTAACTGGCATCCTTCTGGCCAAGCACTTGCGCCGGTGTTCTTCACCTTCCATGACTTCACGAGGTCCACATCAGGCGCAACAACTGTGCCGTCTGGAAGTGACACATCCTCAACAAATGAAGCCATCAACGAATCGCCAGCTTGAGAACCCCACCACCCGAAACGATCGCCATGATGATGACCATGATGGCGACCATGGTGACGTCTACCGTGGTGGTGGTGATTGCGGTGGTGATGCGGTCCTGGATGAGGATGAGGATGTGGGTGTGGCCCTGGATGAGGGCCCGGATGTGGTCTCGGGTGAGGATGAGGGTGTGGTCCTGGGTGTGGACGAGGATGAGGTCTTGGGTGTGGATGCGGTCCAGGGTGTGGTCCAGGATGAGGATGCGGTCCTGGGTGTGGTCCTGGATGAGGATGCGGGTGAGGATGCGGATGTGGATGGCATCCATCTCCACGGAATGCCTCGAACATTGTCTTCCACACTGGAAGATCTTGGCGTGACTTAATCTCCATGTATGGGGAGTGCGAGTATTCCCACTTCTGCGACCCGTGGCACTTCTCACATAGATCAAAGTCATCCACCTTCAATGACTTGAAGCGCTTTCCGATGATAGGGCTCGCTTCGCATCCATCACAGGTCACAAATGGGTGAACTGTCATAGGGTCTTGCTGCGAAGCCGACGGTCGATCTACAAAAATCTCGACTTGACGCGGAGCACGGGCGGGATGATTGATCTTGATAAACGGCTCGTGAGAGGTCCATTTATTAGTCGCCTCACATGACTCGCACAGATCGAAATCGTGAGCATTGTACGACTTGTACCGAATACCAAGGATCGGAGACGCCTCGCATCCATCACAAACAACTCCAAAATGGATAGGCTTGTACGTGACAACTCGCTCAAAGGGTCCGTGAGTGCTTTCAAATTCAGGTCGACTCTTGTGGCAAGTGTGGCACAAGTCGAAATCCTTGGTGCCCAGCGAGCGGTAACGAGGACCGACAATTGGCCCCACGCTACAGCTATCACACCTGAAGCCCTCGTGCACGACATCCACGACTTCTTCTCCTTCTTTTTCTGTAGTCGCGGATGCAGTCTGCTCATCAGAAGAGTCATCCTTTGGTGGTTGAGGTTCTTCTTGTAGCTTCTTGTTGTACGCAATGACACTCGTGATACAAGCTTCCGTCACATGAACCAACACGCGGCTCAGTTCAGGGCAACGCAAAAGGACTTCTTGGCCGAAGCCAACAGCTTCATCCCAACGTCCGGCGATGACTTCTTCAAGTGGCAGTTCCTTGTGAATAGCCTCAATCAGACGCTGCACAATCCACGCATACTTCTCCGTTTGACTCAGCTCTTCCACCGCAAAAGAAAGTCTCTTGTCCGACAAGAGCTTGATTAGGTCAGCCTTCAACGACGTCAACACTTCCACATCCTTCGATACATCCCACTCCGACACCACCTGCAGCAAGAGCTCGAACGTGCACTTCACCGTCGGCTTCTTCGTCACCGTGAGATCAATCTTCTGCGCCAACTTGGCAACCGCTGCGACAATGCCCTTGACATGTTGCTTCACCAGGTTGCGATGAGGGATCACCTTCACCGCGAGGCGTTCCAGTCCTTCGTCTTGCATGTACTCGGAGGCTTCGCGCACATCCGCGTCACTCGCGATCGTCACCGTGTCTCCATCCGAGTCAACGTACTTCAACGAGCAGCCCGTTTCTTCGCCCAGCAACGCCGAGGCCGCCGCTTTCAACGCGTCGAACACTAGGGGCTGGCCGTTCTCGTCGACGAGCGCGACTTCCACCCGCACTTCCGCGGCGTCCGGCGTCGTCACCGCCAACACCAACGCTCGCATGTTCCCAACTGGCTCGACTTGCGTGTCGTGAAGCAAAATGCGAACTGATCAGGCGAGCACGTTGGACTCTTTCAACCCAAGGGTTTCCCCTCTGATTAGGAAACCAAGGGATAGTGATGGTCACTATTACAACAGACTTGTGATGGACAAGGGGAGCGAGAGAAGAGAGAAGGTTGCTCAAACGGGGTGGCTTCTCCAAAGAGACTGTGCGGAAATGAGAGACCATCATTCCACCCACTGGGTCAAGCGAATGTTGGATCAGGCCCCTTGCTCAAGGTCGATGGTTCGAGAACGCCGGCAAGCAACGGCATCATCGTCATCATCGAGGCGAGTTACGCGATCAGCCCTCTTGATCATCATCGCTCTCCTCAGCTGCTCGCTTTGTTGCTGCTCCTCTCACTCGTTCGATTTGTCCTAAAATTCGAAAAACAAGCGACGGTACAAACGTATTTTTTCGGTTTTCTTTCTGTTTTCTGGCTTTTTCCACAGAAGGGTTTTAACCGTGTCGGAACAGTCGACGACTCGAGAAGCGAGGGAGAAGCCAAGTTGGACGAGAGTGAACATGACGACGCTGAAGATCCTATGGAAGGAGCAGCAAGACATGCGCCGCGTGCAGGTGGCGGCGGTGAACCAGACGCTGGCGGATCTGGATGGCCGCGCCATCCACGACTGGACTTCGCTCAGCTTCCGCAACCTCAAGGACTATGTGCTTCACGTGTTTCCAGACATGCGCGCGTTGGAGCGTGACCTGCTCATGTACTACACGGACGACGACAATGAGCAAGTGCGCGTCACGAACGATGCGGAGCTGGCGGAAGCCTTCCATCTCATGGACGAGATGGCGCGCGCGACGGGCAAGACTGCTGTCGTCAAGGTCACGCTCGTGACGAAGCCCAAGACGCAGCAGCAACTGGAAGCAGACCAAGCGCCCGTGGACAAGCAACAGAAGAAGATGCTGGATCTCTTTATCGATCTGAGCAAGCTGATCGAGCAGTGGGATGCCGGGTCGGCCAATCAGGAGGTCATGAAGCGCGATCTTGTGTCGCTTCTTCACGAGCCAGGCTGCCAGGAGGCGCTGACGGAAATCATGGCCAACCCCAAGTTCGCCACGCTCTTCCAGCAGATTGCCGAGGAGTTCCGCTCGGGTGCTGACTTTACCAAGTGTCTGCGTGCGGTCGCGCAGAGTGGTGACTTTGAGGAAATCGCCAAGATCCTTTTGGTCAAGTGCCCTCATGCGCGAGTTCAGGTCGAACGCGTGCTTCAAATGATTCAGGAGCACCGTAACGTTCAGATGCTGTCGGCTAGTGACGTCTTCGAGCCTATTTCTGTTGAAGAGACCAAGGAAGATATTGGCCCAGTGACGGCTGTATTTGAAGACGATGTCACCTGTCCGGACGGAACAGTCTTGGCTCCTGCGCAGCCTTTCGACAAGGTGTGGCGCATTCGTAATGGTGGCTCCACGGTACGTTGAGTTTCATTGATGATAACATCTTGTTGTGCGTTGGTTCTAATTGCTAGGATGTTGTTCACAGAAATGGCCAGTTGGCTGCAAGCTGTTCTGTGTTGGTGGCGACCGCATGCAAGCTCCAGACAGTGTGCTTATCCCGTCGGTGCAGCCTGGCAGCACAATCGATGTGTCTCTTCGCATGATTGCCCCATCAAAGGCTGGACGCTACACTGGCTACTGGCGCTTGAGCACTGACGACGGCACCCGCTTTGGACAACGTATGTGGGTTGACATCAACGTCGTGGTGCCAGGCTCCACAGGTGCTGAAGTTCGTGTTCCGGCTCCGGCTGCAGTGGTTGAGCAGCACTCTGGTGCTGAACTGCAGATTCCTACGGCGATTCCTGTTACCAGTGCTCCTGCTGAACCAGCGACGCAAGAATTGACGGCTGAAGAAATCAAGTGGCACGAGATGCTCCGTGCTCTTGAGGATATGGGCTTCATGGACAAGAACCGCAACATTGCTCTGCTTGAGCAACATGACGGCGACCTCACTGCCGTCATCAGCGGCCTCTTGTAAACGAACGACCTGGAGATCCTCCTGATTATTTTACTCATTGCATACAAAGCATGTCTTTGACCATTTGTTCAGTTCTATTGATACAAATCCCAACGGATCGTTTCCTACTTCATGAGTTTGTCCAGTTGTGCATCGACTAGTGCTACGAACTGCTGGATCAGCGACTCGTTCGTGTCTGTGCCAGTGCGGATACTCAAATTGGTCTCATTTGTTGCGACGAGAATGTCGATGGAGACGAAGAAATAGTCGGTCGTATCCTTCTGCTTGGCGTACAACACATACTTTTCCACACCATTCACCGTGCCGCTCGCCATGCACACGATGCCCACTGCCTCCATACTGGCGAGGAAAGCCGAAGATGCAGGTCGATGTGCAGCGCGAAACGAGGCGTTATGGCTAGATTAACAGAAAACGACACCACACTTATCAGCGTATGCTTAAAGCCCATCTTGCATCTCGGGTAACGTACCGCTGGACGTATTCTTCCCACATGTTCTCAAGTCGCTTTGGATTCAGCCGTTGGGTGATGTCCAACGCAAGAACGCGTCGGATCGTTGGCCGGTCGCGAGGAAGAGCAGGCTTGCGCCACTGCATCGTAATGGCTGGCATCCTAATGAACGACAAGATGTTGGTGTCAGTTAAAATCCAGGGTACGTACAATCAGCACTTCACTTACTTCTCTCGTTTTGCTTCTTCTTGTCAACCAGCTTCAGCTTGGTGCCGTCAAGTTTGCCTTCCAGTAAGTGTGCCCGTAGTGCACTATGGGCAAAATACAGGCCGTAGTGACGATCCTTTGGTAGATCGACGGCGTGTGCGAGTTTGAGCTGGAAGGCCACCGTTCGTTCCTGGGACGGCTCCAACACAGCGACCGACTCACTCGGCAGCAGCATCACACCGAGGCTTGAAGAGTCCTCAAACGCTTTCACCGTAACCGCAAAGACATGAAGCGGAGAAGAGCCGTCGTTGCGGACCTTGAGCTTGACATTGATCTGATCAGCTTCCGTCCACATCTGCGCCGCTCGAAACTTGAACACGGGCGTGTCCTCCTCCGGCTTGATCAGCTCGTAGCTCTTGGAGATCATCACATTGTCCACATTCGCCATCACATCGCGATAGATCAAGCTTGTATACAGCTTCTGGCGATCTGGCCCTTCGAACAGCTGCTCCAGTTCCTCCTTCACGTGCATCTCTCCCTTGTCTTTGTTGGCTTCCGGCGAGCAAAACTGCAGCACCGTGAACAATCCGATCATTTCTTCGTCCATACGCGTCCCCACACAATCCACGGCCGCGAATGTGCCGCGCACACTTACGGTCTTCTCGATTTCCCGCAGGATCTGCGCGAGTACCGCCGACTTGCCGCAGTTTTTCCCCGTGGTCAGCTCACTGAGCTCTTCGAGCGGCATGGCCTCCTGGCGTGGGAATTGACGGCACTCGCGCTCACCTGCGCCAGCGTCGATCGTCTTCTCCACCGAGCCGTCGGTCAGGTTCAACACGCGGATCTGGCAGTCGAGGGAGCTCGTAACCGCGTGCGTGCCGGCCTTGTTCCCGACGATCGAAATGGTGCCGAGCACATGGCCAGGGTACTGGTGCGAGACGCCAATCGAGTCCTTGGTCACATCCCTAGAGGTCAAACAGGACGAACGACACGTCAGTCCCTCCGCTTATCACTTGCTGTCCATATGAAAAAGGTATTTCCCTGCACATACCAGGACTTGGCGACTTCGTCGACGGAACCCGAGAGGATCTTGTCATTGCTCGGTCTGCGAGGTTTCCTTTGCCACTTCTTATTAGTAAGACGCACTAACAGCAAGTCCGAAAGCATCACATTCGTACTTAATGGCCGTGCGGAAGAAGAAATTGGCCATCAATCATCAAGATGGAAGACGTGGCCAAAGCCGTGTACGAGCGGCTGCGCCTTGTGGCCGAGCACGTCGAGTGGAAGCAGCAGGAGATCTTTGTCTCTCGCGAGATTGGCTGGCCGGATTTCTTGGCAGCGGTCGTTCACGCCTTCCCGGAGGTGAGAGGTGAGAGTTCAACTGCCGCTGCGCAAGTTACGAAGACGTCATCGTTCCTCTTCGCACGATGAGCCATGCGTCGTCCGACCGCGAGACAACGGAAAGAGCAGAAGAACACTACATGGAGGAGGAGAAGGAGGATATGGCTGACGACGAAGTGCACGAGAGCAAAGCGGAGGCAGTGGACGCAACCGCCGTCGTCCTCGAATGGCTTCACAGGAACGGCATGGCAGTCAAGCCTACGGGTGTGAAGGTCCTTCTGTCGCTTGATGACGATGGGCTCGCCATGGTTTCGGAAATTCAACGTGCATTGCCGGATCTGCGCATGCCACCCAAGGCGTGGGGACCTCTTATCAAGTTTGTCCAGGATGGGGTCAAGCAACATGAGAAGGAAGATCCAGTCTCACTGGATTCGAATGCACTCGAATTGCGGAATGAAGAGTTCACCCAGCCGTATGTCAATCAAGAGATCCCTTATCGTTTGGAGGCTTGCATAAACAAGTGTTGGGAGCAATACTGTGCAAAGAGGCCAACACTTTCGAAAGATGCTGTGTTCCCGTACACCACGATTGTGCAGAGTTCAGGCTTTGGAAAGAGCCGACTGGTGCGTGAACTCGCTGTGCTCACCAACAAAAGGATGCCGAACGCTCGTATGAGAGTGCTCTATGTTTGTGTTCGGCAAAGTGGGTCCTCTTCTGGATACCCCACGAAGACCCACATCTGGCCAGATGGGCTGTTCCCAACGGCGTATCCCCAGAATGACCAATCACTCCAGGAAACGTTGAGCGTTCTTCTGCAGACCGTGTTTCACAACGCCATGTTGGATTGGGCCAACATTGGAAACCGCTGTTTCTCGCACTTTGAGAACGCAACGACGGGAAAGGCTACTTACGAAGCGTACACTCGAAAACTCTTTCCGTCCAACCAGCAAAAATACGCCGGCAATCGTGACAAGCCCTGCTCAAGCTATGGGAGTCGGCGCGTACTTGTGTTGGCATTGGATGAGGCACGGTGGCTGCTGGAAACTAGTGCCAATGACCGGACTGGATGGTTTCGGCGCTTTCGACGGGCTCTCAACCACGCGAACGATGCGATTGCTCAGACGTATGGAAATTTCGCGGGGATCTTCTCGGTTCTTATTGACACGAACTCCAAGATCTCCAACTTCACACCACCGTCAACCAGGGACCCGTCAAGTCGTGAGCCGAAAACAGGCAAGAGTATGCTGTTCCCTCCGTTCGTCTTGACTCACACGATGGACATAATGTTGGAGCGTTTGTTGGAGATGAAGTACGGGGAGAGGTATGTGAAGGGGACACTGTCAAGCTCAGATTATTGCAAGTTTCTTCTGATGCCCTTGGAGGAAACGCGAGAAGCTCTTGCGAGCATGGGTCGTCCTTTATGGCAGCAATACAAGATTCGAAAAACTGGTCGACCAGGAAGCCAAGATTCGTCAGACGTTGAGTGGGTCAAGCTTCTCTGGTTGGCTGCAGAGAAACTCGTCGGCGGAGTCGAGCTCGACACGATCGTGAAGGACCAGTCAAACAGTCTACGCGCGGTCACGGCATTGCTGTGTCGTCTTGGTATTCGTCCACATTCATGGTCACCACTTGCGCCAAGTCTTGTTGCAGACTACATGGCCGTGTTGTCTCACATGAATTGCACACACGATCAATTTGTGGGATCATACTCGTCAGAACCCGTCCTCACATTTGGCGCTGCCCGAGTGTGGTACAAGTCAGTCGTAATGCCACGTTCATCAGCAAGTCAACTTCTCGAGTATCGCCTACTTCCTGAGCTACGAAAAATGCTTCATCAAGAGGCGCTCGATACGGGTGAAGTTGGCGAAATCGTCGCACGCATGGTGTTGCTGTTAGCGATGGACGCCACTGGAGTGGTGGCTACTGGCAACGAAGATGAGCGGTGCTACGACGGCAAGTTCTACAGCGTGGCTACTTTTCTGAGAACGCTGAGTGGTGACAGTGAGGATGTGCGGATAGAGAGGGGAGAAATGAGAGACGATGAGACACTGCTGGAGCCGTGGGAGTCATGGAAGGTGGGATTCAGCCATTTTGTGAAGGTGTCCCAGGAGCCGACGAAGGAAGCGTTGTGGGCGATGCTCGCGCACCGCTCCGCTTGCATTTTACCGCGTAATTTCAAGGGTATCAATCTTCTGATCCCGATCTTCACGCCGTCGGACAACTCCAACGAGCCAGCCGTCTCAATGATCGTGATCCAAGTAAAAAACCGTAAGGGTAGGGATGCGGCGTTCCCTGATTCAGCTACGATAAGCACTCGTCCCGAGCTCACATTTAAAGGTGAGCTGAGTAAGTTCGCGATTCATGAAGTTTTGCGTATATATATGAGTCTCCGCGGCGTCAAGCGGATGGAGCAATTTTTCACGGTGGACCCCGGCATCCGAAAGAGTCCACGTTCGATAGAGAAGGAGATAAAAGCGGGGAAGATCGTGAAAACGGAAGGCCCTCCTAAACCAGACGCGGTAGTCCTGTGTATCCGAGGTCTGGGTGGATGGTTCGCGAAGAGTCTGACCAAAGGGACCACATGTATGGAGGGAGATACGGAGGTCGAGACGATGGAGTTGGAGAATTTGAAGACTGTGATATCCAGTGGCGTGGCAACGCAGCTCACGAGCTTCTTGGGTCCATATTGGAAACTGGAAGAGATGGTTTTGGCTGACCTGGATCAGCGTGATAACCTTGGCGAGAGCTACGGTATGGACCGTGACGAAGTGATACAGATTGCAAACCGCCCAATGGTCAAGACTGTGCTTGCGAGAACATGGAAATACCATGCCACAGATGCAGAAGCGTTGTTCTACAACGACGAGTACGATGATGATGATGATGATGATGACGACGACGACATGGATCACAGTTACAAGACCAAAACGAAGCAGCAGTTGGGGAGTTCATCAGCCGAACCAGTCAACAAAAGGTTCAAAGAATCTTAATCGACATCTGCGCTTGCTCCTGCAGTGCTACGCGACCATCTTTGCGTCACCCTACGTATTCGTTTCAATACATTCGCACTCATCTAACGCATCCGAATCACGTCAAACGAGAATGTTGTTGCCTGAGAGATCTCCCTAGGCAACGTACAAAATACATACTGAAAGAGGGGAAGCGCTGCAAGGATGCGACCAAGTACTCGATTGGTGTCTCACACTACATTAGTACCTCTTGTAATAAGCAATCTGGAGATCCTCCTGATTATTTTACGCATTGCATACAAAGCATGTCTTTGACCATTTGTTCAGTTCTATTGATACAAATCCCAACGGATCGTTTCCTACTTCATGAGTTTGTCCAGTTGTGCATCGACTAGTGCTACGAACTGCTGGATCAGCGACTCGTTCGTGTCTGTGCCAGTGCGGATACTCAAATTGGTCTCATTTGTTGCGACGAGAATGTCGATGGAGACGAAGAAATAGTCGGTCGTATCCTTCTGCTTGGCGTACAACACATACTTTTCCACACCATTCACCGTGCCGCTCGCCATGCACACGATGCCCACTGCCTCCATACTGGCGAGGAAAGCCGAAGATGCAGGTCGATGTGCAGCGCGAAACGAGGCGTTATGGCTAGATTAACAGAAAACGACACCACACTCATCAGCGTATGCTTCAAGCCCATCTTGCATCTCGGGTAACGTACCGCTGGACGTATTCTTCCCACATGTTCTCAAATCGCTTTGGATTCAGCCGTTGGGTGTTGTCCAACGCAAGAACGCGTCGGATCGTTGGCCGGTCGCGAGGAAGAGCAGGCTTGCGCCACTGCATCGTAATGGCTGGCATCCTAATGAACGACAAGATGTTGGTGTCAGTTAAAATCCAGGGTACGTACAACCAGCACTTCACTTACTTCTCTCGTTTTGCAGTGGGCGGCTTGACAATTGGCTCGTCGTCCATATCATCGGACAAGAGGCCATCAGACTCTAGCGTCTCGAGATCTGCGAGGTCGAGCGCATCCTCAACAGGGTCGTAAGAAGGCTTTTTGACTGTCATCTCCGTCATTTTGGCATTAGACGTCTTGTATTTGAGCGGCCGAGTCTTGAGGCAGTCCATGGAGCGAATCCATTCGAAGCGGATACGCTTCCGACGGATGAACATAGTTGCGAACAAACCGACACACAATACAACGCCGATCGACATTACTACATACGAAACGAGACATTAGACATCATCCCACTGAGACTTGACGGCGAGATCACTTACCTCGCCACATACTGAATGGGAACGCGCTATATGAACCCTCCAAGGAAGCAGACTCATCGACCTTGAAGCTGATCGAGTCACTCACGGTCTGTAGCTGCGTCTTCTTCTTGTCAACCAGCTTCAGCTTGGTGCCGTCAAGTTTGCCTTCCAGTAAGTGTGCCCGTAGTGCACTATGGGCAAAATACAGGCCGTAGTGACGATCCTTTGGTAGATCGACGGCGTGTGCGAGTTTGAGCTGGAAGGCCACCGTTCGTTCCTGGGACGGCTCCAACACAGCGACCGACTCACTCGGCAGCAGCATCACACCGAGGCTTGAAGAGTCCTCAAACGCTTTCACCGTAACCGCAAAGACATGAAGCGGAGAAGAGCCGTCGTTGCGGACCTTGAGCTTGACATTGATCTGATCAGCTTCCGTCCACATCTGCGCCGCTCGAAACTTGAACACGGGCGTGTCCTCCTCCGGCTTGATCAGCTCGTAGCTCTTGGAGATCATCACATTGTCCACATTCGCCATCACATCGCGATAGATCAAGCTTGTATACAGCTTCTGGCGATCTGGCCCTTCGAACAGCTGCTCCAGTTCCTCCTTCACGTGCATCTCTCCCTTGTCTTTGTTGGCTTCCGGCGAGCAAAACTGCAGCACCGTGAACAATCCGATCATTTCTTCGTCCATACGCGTCCCCACACAATCCACGGCCGCGAATGTGCCGCGCACACTTACGGTCTTCTCGATTTCCCGCAGGATCTGCGCGAGTACCGCCGACTTGCCGCAGTTTTTCCCCGTGGTCAGTTCACTGAGCTCTTCGAGCGGCATGGCCTCCTGGCGTGGGAATTGCATCTGGAAGGCCACATCCGCGCACATGAGCGGGCCAATGGCGCTGCGCAGCGACAGCGCCATTGCGCTGCTCGTCCATAGAAGCGTGGCGAGCGCCACCGAGCGTAGAGTCCGGAGCATCCGACTGCTTTGCCGGCTGATCCCGAGGATTTCCCACTTTCCATGGGTCATCCGCAGTCTATCGCAACACCTTCAATAGAGGACTGTGGAAGGATGGTGTACTGTAGATGATCCAAATAGTGCGCCTTCAATGTGAGCATGGCGATGGAACGAGCAAGAAGCGACAGTCGCGACCATGGAGACGACGGAAGAGGCGCGCGATTTGGAGGAGATAGAGGAACACGACGGCGATGAACAAGAGGCGATCGACTTGGCAGACGAAGAGGAAGCGGATGAAACCGAAGAGGATGCGGTACGTTAAATATTGACGTCGCTAGCGACTCGGGAAGACGATTGACATGCGTATCAGTGCTGTATTTGCCAAGACGTGGTAGCCGTACTCAAGCAGGGCTTTCTCCCCAGTTGCGACCATCGTTTCCACTTTGAGTGCATCTTGTCGTGGTCTAAAGTCACCAATCTCTGTCCATTATGCAAGCAAAAGTTCAATACCATCACACGGCGAGATGAGCAGGGGGCGGTCGTACACACAGAGACAATCGCAGATACCAAGCAAGTCTTTCGCCCAGACCCACGAGACCACGACATCGCCGCGCAACTGCGTCTTGTAAACAATATTCGCTGTGAGATCTGTGGACGAGGTGATGACGAGCATGTGTTGCTCATGTGTGAAGCCCCCGGGTGTGCTCATGGCAGTCACACGTACTGCGTTGGACTGAGCGAAGTGCCGAGTCACTCGTGGTATTGCTCGTTGCATGAAAGTGCTCCACGAAGCGCCAGTGACTTGCTTCCTCGAGGTGCATCCACGGTCTCCTCTAGGAGACGCACTCGACGACTGGCGAGCCTCATGTCCAATGTGCTCACAGGGGGACTCAATTCGCGGACACAACGGTCTCGCACTTCGACAGCATCAAGATCGCGTGCTCGAAGTCGTTTGCTGATTCCAGACGGTGATGGACTGGATCTAAGCAGTGCTCGCCCGATTCGCGGCGTTGCGCTGTCGTACGCTCTCCGCATGTCTCGCGAGCTTCAGGCTGTCCAGCAACGAGCTGACGCGATGTTTGCCCGTGGTGACCTAAGTGGGGCTACTCTTTATGCGAGACCTAGCAGTCGACAACCGCCAGCCAGTTCGACAGAACAGATGTGGCAAGATTATGAGCAAAGTCGGCAACTTCAGGCAAGTTCGACAGCAACAGAGTCGCATACCCAAAGCTCCCCACCAAGACATCCCAACCGGATTTCACCTACATTCTCCACCGAGTACCGCGACCTGGCTAAGCGAATGACGGACGCAGTGAGCCACGACAATTACGCATCAACTGTGTCGTTAACGATCCCCAAGACCGCTCGACTGCGACTTGTTTCTCAAGTCAAATCTTTCTTCACCAAGCTGAATGATCGTGAGAAGACTGCGGCCTTGGACGCTGGGTGCCTCTCATTACTCTTCTCGTGGATCCGGACGGGCGATGATGGAGGTGATTCACAAGGAGACTTGCATCCTCAAGTTCTCGACGGAGTTTTATCCGCTCTGGAAGGGTTGTCTGTGCGAAAAGCGGACCTGATGGAGGTACGTAGGTTTCATGTCTCTCATATCTACCGCTAACTAAGCCATTTATCTGCTGCAGGTTCAAGGCTACCGAGAAACAGTCGATGGCATCACCAATCAGCCCAGTGTCAGTCTAGAATTGCGGGAGCGAGCCATCGTTTTAAGCGAGAAATGGCGGGAAGTTGATCCACCACTCGTTACAGCTGCTCCAGTTCGAACGCACAGAGACTTACCATCCAATTCACAACGAACTATTGAGGAGCGGCCGAGTCTACCGACCATATCCGCTTTTAAGCGACAAAAGCATGGAAAGCGAAAAGCCCCTCCGACCAAAGAAAAACCCAAGGACGATCGGTGAGTGCGGTATGTCCTGTTGATTTTCATGTGTCTGTCATCTAATTTGGTTGTTTGAACATCCAGATGGACGAGTGTTGCGGTGGAGTATGTGAAGGCAAAATTGTACCCTCTCTACAAGCAGAGCAACGGCAAAATCTCGAAGGATCGATTCAAAACAATTGTGAAGCAGGTCGTGGAGCGGTTCAGACGTGATGCTACGTCAATGCAGTCGCACATCCTGGAACCTGGTGACTCTAGACAACTCACAAACGCCGCTAAGACACGACTGAAGAAGCTTTTAGATCAAGAATATCGCTCGACTGGATCAACGTTGCAAGTTGGGCACCAAGCGGTCGCGTCGAGTTACTCCGCACTACCACCCGGTGTCAAGCGTCCGCGTATATCGTGATGAGCAACAAAGGCTATGGCATGATTCCAATTGATCTGGTATAGATAGTTACTCTATATACAAGCAAGCTATCGGGATTTGGTTAAAGCTGGATAAATGCTGTAGTTTCGTCTATTGTACTGACAGCATTCTAGTCCGAACTGGGGCTCTCGAAGATCATGTTCTCTCAGGGACGCCTCGCTGCACTCGTACACTTGATGACTTTTCTTTGTTGGTTTAACTCGGACGCCTGTGGCACTCAGCCACCATGGATTTAGAGTCTCATGAAGCCATGCACACACGCACAGACGCATATACACGCAGCAAAAGACCATCTGGAGAGCGGAGGAAGCGTGACGGCGTGTAGTAGGTTCAGGAAACCGTACATACTTGGAGAGGGAAGCTGGCGCTTCCTGTAAACCCCTCACTGTATTCAATGCTAATTGCAGAGTCCCCATTATCCTACAGCAGTCCGTGGCTATCATGGAGACCCTCCTAGATAGCACGTCCTCGAGTACCTAAGCTGCCAGCTCGTCCTCAGACCTAGCACCTGCAGGACCAGGTGTGGGGACGAGTCTTTCATCCTCAGCCCACTACACGGCGCGAGGTGATGGCGCAACGGCGATTCCCGGATTTAATGACCTGCATAGCCTCAAAGCGATCTGAAACTACGAATATAAGCCGCTTGAATTATATAAATTACATCTGAAACCCCGTGTTGAAGCGCGTGATGGGTTGACCAGCTTTGAACCCATGTGACCCGCCATGGATACGCTGCAAGACCCAAATCGGACAAGGCTGTACACTCCCAGGTCTCCACCACGTAACAAACCAACGTTAGATAACGAACACCCAACAAACCAACAAACCAACAAACCAACCAACGCACCAACTAGCTAAAGGGTCCCAGATGTTCAGCAGCGACAACCCGTTCGTCATCTTCTGCGTGCTGGCGTTCCTCGCCATCTACATCGCGCACAAGATCTACCAGCTCTTCTTCGTGACCTGCACCAGCGACGAGTTCGCGTTCACGCCCAAAGTGGCCACGCCGCGAGCCACGACGCTCGTGCTCACGCCACCACTGCCCCCGGCGGCCCTCGTGCGCTGCGAGACGCCAGCTGATCAGCAAGCGAACCAGCATGTTCACATCGACGTGGACGACGACGACGACGTCGAGACGCTCGTGTCCTACGCGCGACTCACAGACAAGCACCGCGATTCAAACACTGACAGAAGCAGTCACTCGTCAGTGTGGGCGATCGCGGGGACGCCGCCACCGCAAGAGCGATTCCACGACGTCAACAGCGACTTTGAAATCAAGATCGACATCCCCGACTCGTTTGAAGACGATGGAGATGACGTCGAACTGAAGCTTCCCAGTCTCACTGTGCGTCCGACAGTAGTCGCGGCGCCGAGCAGGAAGATAACTATGGCGAAGACGACAGCAAACGCCATGTACAGCAAGCTACTCGCGTACAGGCCTCGAGTGTATCGTGGCCTTCGTACCAACCAAGTATTTAAAGCCCGGATCGATCGCGAGCAAGTCGGATATATCTAGTGCAAGGGACTCGTGTATCGTACCAAGTATTTAAGGTCAAGCTCGACTGTGAACTAGTCGAGAATGTCGAACTCGGAGTGATGAAACTATGTATTGCAGTATAGCATTCGTTATCTCACGTTGTTGGTGCTTCATCATTGCCACTTCTCAAGAGAAACAACTGGATCCAAACGATAGGAACAGATTCCCCTCATGACATACTTTGATTCGTTCATCCGACATGATTTCTCTAGACTGGTTCCTGAGCTCTATGGCGATGGCGCCGTCTCGTACACTTGGAGCAGCGCGTCGTCGCCACCCGAGACAAGTCGAGTACCAGCAGCATTGTACGCCACACTCCACACCTGCAGTCCAATATGCCACACTTAAGATCCACCTTCAATCACAGGGAAAACCAAAAGAACTCACCTGGTCCGTGTGCGTATCGAAGGTCGTAAGACAGCGGCGCGTGCCGATATCCCAAATCTTGACACGGCGATCCGCTCCACTGAGAACACACGACAATTTAGAACAAAGTGCATGTCATACACAAAAAATGTACATACCCAGTAGCGAACTGACGGCCATCAGGCGAGCACGCGACACTAAGGACCCACGAGATATGACCCGAGAGCGTCGCGACCACATTCTGTTGAGCACTGTGGATTGATAGACAACAGGTAAAATCACATGAAGCATGAAAATCCCTCGCGGACGTGAACGCACACATCGTAGACGTTGACGTGCATATCATCAGATGCCGCATAGAGCTTGCCGTCTGGAGAGTAGGACACCGAACGAACAGGCTTGGTGCGATCTGTCCATTTCAACTAATGAGGTGGTTTTGATCGCGACGGTTACCCATCAAGTCGACGCACCTTCATACTTAAGCACGAGATCACCAGTCTCAATGTCGTACACGCCAACGAATCCGTCAAAGCCACCGCAGGCGACGTGCTTGCCATCAGGAGACTACATCAAACACGGCAACAAAAGTTAGTCCAACTTCACTGACATCAGCAACAGACCTCCCCGCTCTTACATAGGCAACACTCAGGACAAACTTGGCCTGCGTCGCGATCTCCTGCGTGATCTTCTCTGACTCGAGGTCCACAAGATTGATCTTGCCCTGCTGACTGCCCGTCGCGACCTTGGTCTCATCCGGACTGTACGCGAGTTGCCAGAGCTCACCCGCGCCAGCGTCGATCGTCTTCTCCACCGAGCCGTCGGTCAGGTTCAACACGCGGATCTGGCAGTCGAGGGAGCTCGTAACCGCGTGCGTGCCGGCCTTGTTCCCGACGATCGAAATGGTGCCGAGCACATGGCCAGGGTACTGGTGCGAGACGCCAATCGAGTCCTTGGTCACATCCCTAGAGGTCAAACAGGACGAACGACACGTCAGTCCCTCCGCTTATCACTTGCTGTCCATATGAAAAAGGTATTTCCCTGCACATACCAGGACTTGGCGACTTCGTCGACGGAACCCGAGAGGATCTTGTCATTGCTGGTCCAGAACGTGCTCCAAATGCCGTCGCTGTGGGCGTTGGCGAACTGAATCGAGGCTCGGTGCTAGCATAGAGTCACGTGCAGTAGTTAGACTCGTCAATACACACGCGAACGACCCCACGAGACCGCGCAAACGCCGCGAGAGTCGTACATTAGCGCGCGCCATGTTCCGTTGCGAGGTTTCCTTTGCCACTTAGTGGGAAACACGGCGTACTAAGTCCGAAACCATCACATTCGTACTTAGTAGAGTACCCTTCTAACAGTGCCTTGCTGGATTGGTGGAAAGCGCTGTTTCTCGCACTTTGAGGATGCAACGACGGGAGAGGTGGTGATGACGATGAAGGTGAAGGTGAAGTCTATTGAGCGCAATTAGTGTACCCTAATAGCTTTGGAACGATCAGTTTGTAGGATCATACTCTTCAGAACCCATCGTCACATTTGGCGCTGCCCGAGTGTGGTATACGGCAGTATTCGCACGAGGTATTCCAGGATGTCAACTTCTCGAGTATCGCTTTCTTCTTGGGCTGCGGAAAATGCTTCACCAAGAGGCGCTTGATACTGGTGAATTTGGGTGAAATCATCGAACGTATGGTGTTGCTGTTAGCGATGGACGCCACTAGAGTGGTGGCTACTTGCAACGAACATGGGAGTTGCGGCGACG
Source organism: Pythium oligandrum (assembly GCA_020085045.1). Taxonomy (NCBI): domain Eukaryota; phylum Oomycota; class Peronosporomycetes; order Pythiales; family Pythiaceae; genus Pythium; species Pythium oligandrum. Next base: position 1,173,795 of record JAHRIK010000009.1, read on the forward strand.
GCAAATTCTATAGCGTGGTTACTTTATGAGAACGCTGAGTGGCGATAGTGAGGAAGTGGAGGGGAAGCGAGAGATGTCAAGACACTGCCCACGGTTCCAGCAGTGTGATCTTGATATCCTCTATGCAGCATGCCAGTGTACACTGACTGACATGGCGCTGCTACTTTGGTGGTGGGAGGCTTCTAGACGAATTCAACGAAGTGGATCGCGTCTACTTTGAGTAACATCCCCTAACACTTCCCATATTACCTATGATATAGTATCATTATATATAGCATATATCGTTTTATACAGTATCTTTAGACGCATGTTGCTGTGGCCGCAATAACTAAACACCCATTAGTATAATAAATAACAGGTTTCAAGTTGAGTCGTCTACATCTAAGAACGCTGCCATGGATGACCGTCAGGTGTGAGCGCAGAGATCACACACACACACACACGTGCCTTCAGATATGCCGTAGGGTGTCTAGACCCAGGACTAGAAAAGTGTGCTGCCACCAAGCCGCTGTAAAATTTCATCGATTAGGCAAAACAGGCATCGGCGGACTGCTCTGCGGACATCTCAAAACATTTAGCTTGCTGGTGAGATTATGCGGCCACAAGAGGGATGCTCTTGTATGAGTAGCTTGAGTTTTACGAATCGTAGTAATTTCTGATCGGTAACAAGATTTTGCCAATCCATCAACTAGGGCCGACAGCAAGAAGATCTATAAGCCTTCCCTGCCAGCGGTGAAGACCCTAACGAAAACCAGAGTTCGGACGAGGAAGACACACTTGAATCAAGGGTTAGTTCCTACGAGTGACGACCAGAGCACAGACGTTTCCTCGATCCAGACGTCCTAGCCCTAGCGGACAAAGATGAGATTGATGGCTCGCCGTCACCATTGACGAAAAAGCCTGTCAAAAACAAACCACGAGCTCCGAAAAAATCACAAAACAAATCAGAGACTGAAGGCTTACAGCATGCATATGAATTGCATGATTTGATGAATGATGAATGGATAGTGTTCCCAGTCAGTTGAGTAACAGTCTTCGCCCAAGGTAACACAACTGTAAAAATCCAGAGCTTCCCAGGGCATACATAGCACGGCATTGTTGCATGTTGTTGCGAAAACGCATAAGGGTTACTCGTACTTAGTCGGAGTGAAGTACAATCCGTACTTCTCCGAGTGCTACCGGTACATCAATACTGTCGAAGTCGATGATGGTCACGTCAGACGACGAAGCTTCAAGATGCGACTGCGGCGATTGATGAGCACAGCGACGACGCCGTTTGCATGGAAAGATGTGTATTATACGGCGCAGCAGCATCCCAAACAGACGCTGGTGCGTTCGACGAATCCGATGGTGTCGTTCGAGGCGCCGAAATCGACTCTGACGTACATAAACTGTAGAATCTGGCGATTCCCACGATGCAATTCGCGCGCCGCCGCCTTCCAACGTGCGTGTTCGTCCATGGTGGATCATGGCAGCGTGGAGACAAAGCAGGGTTGTTCAACGATGGGATCGAGCAGGCGTTTGTGCGAGCTGGATGCATTGGCGTGAGTCTCAACTATCGACTTTCACCAGAGGTACGACAGACACTGGGGGCATTTTCAACTGCTATCAGAGGTATTCACGCTGGGTTTCGATAGGTAAAACACCCAGAGCACACGCGAGATGTCGCGATGGCTATGAAATGGCTAATGGAAAATATCGAAAAGGTATGACAGCCAGAACGCGAGCATTACTTTGATCCTTGAAACGCGATAACTCACGGGGTTCGTTGATGCTTTCGACAGTACGGTGGGGATCCGAGTGGTTTCGTGCTTATCGGACACAGTGCGGGAGCTCATCTAGTCATGCAGCTACTTGCAAACCCGGACTACTTGCGCGAGTGTGGCGTCGACGAGCCTGTAAGCCGAGTCGTGCGCGGGGCAGTGGGCATTTCTGGTGTGTACAACGTCGTCCGCATCGCCAATGCGTCATTTTACGGCCCTCTAGTGGTTGGTGCATTACGCTCACATGTCACCAACTCATCGCAAAAGACTAATGACGTTGGACCACGGAATGCTGTTGAATAGGTCAATCCAGCCTTCGGAGAGCGCACAGACCAATGGCGAGAAGGATCGATTGTTTCGGTCCTCGCCCGCCAAGGAGACGCGTCCCCGCTGTATAAGATGCCGACCATGCTGCTCACTGCAGAAGAAGACTTTCACTTTGAAGAAGATGCGAACGAACTCGAAAGTTGGCTCGTCGAGGGTGGGAATGTAAGCGAACAACGGTGATGACTTGGTCTGATCAATTGACTGACTGTCTTTATCGTGTGCAACAACTTGCAGGCAACTGTGTCACGCGGAGTCATCCCGGGAAAGAACCATTTCACCATCATCCGCGATCTTACGGCCGAGCCAAATGACTTGACGATGGAAAGGATACGGGAATTCCTTCGCAGCCTCCCACAGACGACTGATTCAACGAGGAACAAACCATAAGCTATTGCGGTTTTGGGGAAAAACGTTGTTTTATAGTATTTAGCTCTTATTCTGATGGCGTCGCCTCGGAATCCGTCTTGTTCGATATCTACACTTGCTTTCGGTCCGTGAACGCGCGCATGATGCATCCGGCGCCGGCCTTGGCCGCCAGCTTCTGATGCCACTCGAGGATCGTCGAGCTGTGCGCCGCCAAGCCGACAAACTTGGAGAGGTACTTCATCAGGTTGTCTTCCAACTCGGGCGTGAGCGAGTCGATCGCGCGCTGCATCTCCCCCTTGTTACACGCGAGCAACGCCGACAAGACACTCTGTGCGTTGGCGTCCTTAATGGCGTCGGATTTCGCCAGCAAGGGCGGATCTTCGAGCGAGACCTTCACGGCCTCTTCGTTGCGGCGCTGGGCAATCAGACCCTTCACCTGGGCCGCACGGGCCTGCACATTGGCGGAGATACGCGCGTCGTCGTCGGCCATCGTCGGTGTCGGTCGGTCGCTCTGACTTCAAGCAATGAGGAGCTCACACACTGTGTCGAGAAGTACAGAGATTACTCGATTAGAAGACCACTTAATCAGCTTGGCCTTGTGTCAACAAGGAATCGTCTATTTGGGCTAGTTCAGCACTCCGGTAAATTAGCCTACAGGGAGGACACGATGACATTGTCCAGCAAGAGCCGTGCTGTTTCGTTGCTTGGCTGGACGCGGAGAAGCTGCATGGCGGCTCGGTGAGCGACGTTCCATCGTCGAAGGCGCGTGGCACATGTCCCGAGTCCAGCAAGAGCGTCCATCATGTGTGGCTTGAGGTCGAGGGCGCGTTCATAGTGCTGCAAGGCCTTGGACGTGTTTCCTAGGACATGGTGGACACGGTCAGTCCACAAGCGAGTAGACTCGACGAGCGTTAGCGTCATGACTCACCGGCGCGTAGCTCGACGGTACCAAGTTTGCTCCACGCGTACGCATAGGAAGGGAACGCTTCCACCACCTGCTCCAAGTAGTTGCGTGCGACGCGCAGATTCCCTTGCTCCACCTCCTTTAGCGCTTCCCGCACTTGCTGCTGCGCTTCGTCACCGCACTCGCTGATCCACTTGCCTTCGAGAGCGGCCAAGGCCAATTGGGTGATCGTGTGGTCGTTACAACGAAGGTAAGACGTCAACTTGTCTTCGTCGGCAAATTGAAGTTGGAGGATCGACGGCGTGTGTGGAATGTCAACACTTGGCTCCGTGTCTTCGCTTGTCAGGTCCTCTGGAAAGCGCTGGGCAAGCGAAGCGCACGGCGTGTGACGGCCATGACGGAAACCATCGAAGAACAGCACGACAGACGGATGATGCACAGGCTACAGAGCAAACAAACGCTCTGTCAACACCATGATGACCAGAACACGCAGGAAGTATGCGCCTTACCGTCGCGTCCTGGACCAATTCAATCTCGTCTTGGGGCACCTGATGCAATCGGCTACGATCACTACACGACCGGATAAGTCAGTTGGTTTTTCGATACACAAGCATGGAGACTCGCGTCGTCCTACCTTTGGTACGACGTATCCGGTAGGACGTCGTACGTGACGTGGAGTTTTCCAAACGCATGAGCTCGTTCCTCGGACCAAGAGACGATCACGCCTCGACCAACATCCTTCACGTCCACGACATCGCCCACTCGGTACTGCACGGAAGAAGATCGTTTCTATTGGAAACAATAGCAACGTCAGACTACAGATCGATGACCACTTGAGAAGACACTTGCTACCTTTGCAGCAAATGCGCCTTGAGCCGTGAGGTTGTCGATCAGGGCGTTGTGGTCATTCATCTCGCGCAAGGCCAGGAATGCTAGCCAGTTCACATGTGAGCGCACAGCACGCGTACTAATGGTACATACGACACGTACCAGCATCGAGACGCTGGTCAAGCAGCTTGTGACCCTCAATGTCCACTGGTTGATCAAACTGTGCACGTAGGATCGCCATCGAGAGTGGACGATTCGTCCATTGCTGGATCACCTTGGCGTCATCCAGTCGATTCTCATACTGGCGCTCGCGCTGCCAGTCCATCTTCACACCGTCGTACGAGTCAACTGCACCCGATCGAATCGCGCGGTAGAGCGTCTTGCCCGCGTTCATATCGCGCTCCAATCGTTGCGCTGCATGCAAGAGCGACCTACGAATCGCATCGCATTATGAACGCCACAAAGTGAGTCCAGAGCCCATCGACACATCTATGGATAGCTCGAGACTTCACGCACTGATAGAGCACGCGCACAACCGCAGTAGACTTCATTTTCCTGGAGCAAACCGCGTCGCGCACCTTGAACTTGCCGCCTCGCGCATCAATTCAGCGCCAATGCCTTGGACTTGCCACGATTGATCGACAATTACCAAATACTGGTAGGATCCACACGCAGGATTACCTAAATAAGGTGTAAAGACTTGAATATGCCCTAAACTAGGATTCACCAAGTACTAAAATAGACCCCGATAGGTTACACGAGGTTACGCGGTGGGTACACTTGAGAAAGCGTACCCGGCTGTCATCATCCGAAGGAGATAGATCCGAACGAGATGGCGATGGAGGGCTTTGATCTGGACGCGTACGCCGCCAAGTACAGCGGCCGCAACCGCGTCAACCGCCTCCTGTTTATTGCCAAGCACAGCGAGGCGCTGCGCTCCGGCGCGCACGATGCGCTGCTCCGCGAGCTCAAGAGCGGTCTCAACGTGAAGCTCTACCTCGAAGTCGCGGAAGCGGCCACGGCGGCGACCGAAGACATCCCCGAGAGCGCGCTCAGTGTCGACCACGCGCAGGTGGAGACCGTCAAGCGCAACGCCGCGCAGCAGCACGAGCGCTTGGAGCAGGAACTCAACTCGTACAAGTCGACGATGATCAAGGAGAGCATTCGGGTACGGATGCACACATGGGTTGAAAAGCAACAACACAATGGACGCTATGCTAACACGTGACGGGCTCTAGATGGGGTACAATGACCTCGGCGACTTTTACTACCGCTTGGGGGATCTTCCCTCGGCGCTCAAGAGCTTTGCGCAGGCGCGCGACTACTGCACGGCCGACAAGCACATTGTGGAGATGTGCTTGAACGTCATCAAGGTTGGTGGGCACACGCGGTAGCTGCTGTGACGAAGCGATGATCGACTGAATGACTTATGTGGTGGCGCTGTAGGTCGGACTGCACATGCAGAACTTTGGCCACGTCAAGAGCTACTTGACCAAGCTCGAGCAGGTCGCCACAGCGCAGAACGACCCCGTGTACGTCTATCAACTGAGGACAGTACGGGATGCTGCGAGAGACTGACTGTGTGGATACGTGAGATAGCCTCAAGTCCAAGATCGCCAGTGCGTTCGGACTCGTGGCCTTGAACGACAAGAACTACCACGAAGCCGCCCTCAAGTTCATCGAGTGTCAAGTGGATATCGGCTCCTCGTACAGCGAAGTGCTCCACGCCGAAGACATTGCGCTCTACGGTGGCATCTGCGCGCTCGCGTCGTTCAAGCGCGAGGAACTTAAGGATAAGGTACGTGTGGTATGCGGTGCATCGGTGGTCGTAGATCAGATCCTCAGGCTGTTGTGCGTTGCATGCGCGATAGGTGATCAACAACCCGTCATTCAAGGCGTTCTTGGAGCTGTTGCCATGGCTGCGTGAGCTCATTAACGACTTCTACTCGAGCAACTACACTGCTTGCCTCCAGGCGCTCGAGAACATGAAGGTGCGTTGTGGACGTCCTGGTATTCGATCCGTCTCTTTGCTAACAGCAACGGGTTTGTATAGACGGAAATGAAACTGGACATGTACCTCTCCGAGCACGTACACACGCTGTGTCAGGAGATTCGCAGTCGAGGTATCATCCAGTTCTTCTACCCGTATTTGTCGGTGGATCTCCATCAGATGGCGAAGACGTTCAACACGGCGACTCCCGAACTCGAAAAGGAGGTGTGCGACCTCATTGGCGCGGGCAAGATCGCTGCGCGCATGGACAGCTACCAGAAGGTACGCCCATCTATCTAGCTACTATCCTTTGACTGCACTATTTCACAATGATCGTGTGTTCAGGTGCTCTATGCATACCACCCAAACAGGCGCAATGCGACGTATAAGCGTGCGTTCGAGGTTGGACGCAAGTACGCGGCTGAGTCGCGGAACCTGACGATGCGTATGAGCCTGCTCAAGAACCACTTGGTCGTGCGCGATGTGTAAGGAGGCGGCAATCGCCAGTGTGATACATTTGGAGATTTGATGGCAGTTGAGACGCGTTTGTCCTGTCAGGAATAAATAACGGCTTTTTACGGTCATTGCGTTTGTGCTGTGTGAATCAACTCGTAGACACCAATCCCGCGTCGTTTGAGCGGGGATCATGTCCGCTCTCGACGACAAACCCGACGACGTACTGAGCTTTTCATTCGACGCACTCGGACAAGCACAAAGCGAAATAGGCATCCACCACAATGCGTCACAGGCCATCCTTCTTCACATCGTTCAACGACTGAGTAGACTCGAGAAGCTTGTCAACAGCGTGCAAGCCGATGTGATGAAAACGCGAACGGAAGCCACCAAAGACACCAATGAAGTCCGTGACGAGGTCACTATTGTCCAAGAGCACGTGAAACAGCTCTCCTCGCGGCTTCAGGACGTCGCGAGTGTCGTGGATCACTTCCAGAGCGAGATCCATAACCACAAAGACCACGTCGAGACGCTCTCGACGACAGTCCAAGACGAACACAAGAGGATTACCGACGTCAACGAGGTATGTTGGTTGGAATACCACATCTACATCGCCTTTCAACTAACTAGTTCGAACAGAAAGTCGACAACCAACGCGACGAGTTCGATAATCGCTTCAATGAACTCCATCTTAGACTCGACGAGCTACCTCGTACTCTAGCTGCTCTACAAGGCAGTAACAACTCGGTCAGCTTCACATTCCGCACAGCCGAGCGCGACAAACTATCGTTACAGAAGCACGTACAGCGTATTGACGATGGGCGGTCGCCTCATAGTGGGCCGTTCACGGATCTCCAGCCTTTCACTATCCCCGAAGACATGAAAGCCAAGATTGAATCCAAGATCCGGCAAAAAGAAGGATCCAAGACTGAACAGGAACGGCGCGGAGCTATCGAATTGGCTGAGGCATATCGGAGACTGCAACTTGCTGGATACCCACGTGTGACCGAGATCCACATGAACGTCGAGCACTGTCGCGAAGAAGTCAAGCGAGCATTTGAACTCATACGCACATCCAATCTCCAGTTGTATGCGTGTTGCCAAGCGAAAATCGAGCGTAGCGAGGTTGTGTCACTCCAAAACGAGCTAAGATCCCTGCGAAATCGCCTTCGCGCCATCGAGGGTGGTTTGAGTTACCCTGTTGTGGGCTCTCCGGAGCGTCAAGAGCCTCATGCAGGTTCTGGTCAACTGAGCATTTGGAATTTAGACAAATACTTTGGTGCATCGCTTCAAGACGGCGGCCTGCCTGTTCCACAAGTCACAGCAGCGCAAGTACCAGAACTGCGAGTGTTGTTCCTCGAGATGACTCGTAACTTGCATCTCCTCCGAAAGCAGTGGACGGCCAAGCAGCAGCCGTTAAATCCTTTGGTGCGAACGCATCTCGAGTCACTTGTGACCCTGCTGAATGACGCATACTCGAGCACTGCTGAGGCGCCTGTGGATCTTGGGCGTGTTAGTCAGTTCGTTGATAAGGTCGCCCGCTTGCTGAGCTCGGATCTCTCGCAGCATTTGCTCCAGATGATGACGGGGATCAACTCTTCACAAGTATCCCAAAGTTCTGTCAGATCAGACGTCACCTCAGCGCTAGAAGGTTACTCAAAGGCGTTCAACGACGCCACTCATGCGGTGGCGAGTTCGGTTACGCGGGTGAAGACATTCTCAAATCATACGACAGCCAAGAAAATCCAGGAGCACCAACAACAGCTGGAGCAAATGCAGACAGAGCTAGCTCAAGTTCAAGAGAACCTGCGTGAGTTGGAGGCGGCTGCACGTTCAGGCAAGGGGAGTCCAGGTGGCGGTCTTCGTAGCGAAGCGCTCGAGTCGACGAGCTTGGGAAGTTCTGGCGACACAGCTATCTCCAGTGAGAATCCGCCAGCACTCCGCCATGTTGTCGATCAGATCCATGCTCTCCGAGACCAATTGCTGCTCATGCGCCGACAATTTGTACGAGAAGAGGCCTTTTCTGACCTCGTCTACCAATTCGAGCAATGGCGAAAAGAGCGTGAGCGGGCGCCAATCTCAGGCATTGTCGGTCAGCGAATGAGTGGGGCTTCATCTGTGTCCAACAACTCGCATATCGCTGGTGGAGTCCAGACATTGCGACGGAGCAACTCAGGCACGACAGACCTAGATGCATACATTGCCCTCGCAGGAGGAGGGGATCAGACAGAACGACCCAAGTCCCAGACCAAGCTTGACCCGGTGCAAGTTCGCGGCGGCGGCAGTGCGGCTCGAAACAAGCACAAGATCATGACCGCAACGTCGATTCCGTCGCCTGCACGCAATGGGGTGCTGGGCAAGATGCAAGCACGAGCACAAGCTTTGCGACCGAAGAGTGGGGTACAGCAGGCAGGAGGATAAGAGATGAGTAGCAGCTACAACCAAGCAAAGGTTACACGAGTATTTGTTCATTTGAAGTGTTCAATCAATCCGTCCGCCCTATTGCAGCGGTTCTGATGCGTCACCGACACGCTTGAGGTGCAAGTACGCATCCGTTCCGTATCCTTCCATGGAGATCACTTGCAAATCGCCACCGAAATACCGTGCAAACAATCGACTGATGGGCAATCCGTACCCGAGACCGGCAAGCGGCGAGTCGCCACCAAAGTCCAGTGGTGCCTCCAGTCGCTCAAACGCATCTGCGTCGGCCGTTGTGTAGAGATACGACCAGATACGAGGAATCGACGAGCGAGGAATACCTCCACCCTCGTCCGAGATCTTGATCGACACGTCTTCGTTGTCCTCACCATCGGCGATCACGATCTTGATCGGTGGCATGTCGTTGTCGACGCCGTGGAATTCCACAACCGCACGCATCGAGTTCTAATGTAAAAACACAATCAGTGTGAGTAAACAGCTGCTCAACACGTAGAAACCATGCGCTTTGTCTCACCTTGATCACTTCAAACAGCATGTGATGCAAATGACTCGGGATATACGGCATCGTAAAGTCTGTGTGTCCATGAAGCTCCACCTCGGGGGCGTCGCCGTATTGCCGGATGCACATGTGTCTTGCCGTGTCGACCGCCGCCAACGCAATCTCCGCGGGGGAGGTCGTCTCGCAAATGCAGCCGACCCAGCCCTCTTCCTGCTCGTGTAGCGCAATGTGTTGACTCATGAGCATACGAATCCCGATACGCGACATGTAGAAGGCGTCCAGGAACGAATGCAAATCCGCAAGATCGGCAAACTCTTGCGAACGCAAATACCGCTCACCGAGATCTTGCCGCATGCCGTTCGTTCCATCTGCCTTGGCGGAAAACGAGCGGAAGAGGTCCATCTTGAGCTCGTGCACGCCCTTGGCCATCGTATACAATGTGCCGCTGTGTCTGTTCTTGATCGATTCGATCAGATCGCGGAACGCCAGCTCATCGCGCGCCGTCTCGATCTTGGGGAAGTTCAGCAGCTCCTCCACCGACTGGACATACCAATTCCGCACGAGCTTGACCGACGGCATGTCGCTCAATCCATGCGGCAGGTCCTGCAGGTTCTTGACGCGATGCGCATAGCGCACGGGCAGCTCGTAGTGGAGAAACTTGGCCGACTGGATGAGCTTTTTGGTGGAAATGTTGGTGCCAAACTCGAGCAGATCCTGCAGCGAGACGCCGGTCTGCGGGCGCGCGGCCAGCGCCATCAGGCGCTTCATGGTCTCCTTGGTCGAGGGCGCGCCGGAGCTCGTGGCAAAGCCAAAGCGCTGCATCGTAGTCTGTGTGATCCAAAGCCAAAGCCGATCTGACGAGCTCGGCTCTCAATTGCCCGGCGTGTCTTTTTGACGTGATGTTGCACAAACAAGACCCGGAAGGGAGAGCGCTCTATTCGAGTGGTCTTCTGTGTTGCCGTCTACCAAAACACCTTATAACCTCGCTTCTAGAACCTTCAAAACCTTGCGTACAGAGTGATGGTCCTGGTAAAGGGGCTTGTATTCGAGTCGCTTCAACTTCCCACAGGAAAAAGCACCACGTTCGCAGAAGCCTTAACGAGGATACGACGACATGCTGGAGACGCGGCGACGCTTCTTGAATACGGCGCTTCTGGCCATCCTGGTATGTGATGCGGTGCATAGAGGAGACGTCGCGGCGTCGAATGAGCGGCGGCACACGACCCACTGACCGCTGGATCCGGATTTATGGACGTGTAGGTGCTCGCGGCGATCCTGTTTGTCACGACGCTCTTTCTGCTCAAGACGCCGCACGTGGGCTTTAATGCGTTCCTGACCGCCACGCTGCACGTGATCTACGCGTTCTCGGCGATCGTGATCTTGAACAAGTCGCCATCGGCCTTTTCGGTGAGTGGTCTCGTCAATGCGAGTGGGGAAAGATACACGTGAAGTAACGCAAGGCGAATGGACAGATTGGTCTTTTAGTCGGCACGTCGCTGACGGTCATCGTGCTCTCGCTCCAAGGAGCCGTCTTCTGGGTGAGTGGCGTCTGCGTATAGCTGCTATCTAGCCTGCGGACTGAGTGGATCGCATGTCTCGGTAGAACTTGGCGGCGGATGACTTTGCGTCGCACAGGTCGGCGAGTTACACGGCATCCGTGCTGCATGCCATCATCCTCGTCATCCAGCTGATCGTGACGTGGATCGTTGTGCAAGAGAAAGAAGACGTGATCGACACGTACGCAGGTATGGCAGTCAACCTTCGCGTATGTCGTACACTCGGGTGTCCTGACCATGATCTATCTATCTTCGCGTAGCTTATGACTATATCCCAGACTCGGGGTACGCTGACGACCGCGTATCCATCTCACACGGATCCCCCATCAACTACCAGACAGCAGCCCCTACGGCAGATATTTGATTCCCTTTGGTTGGCCTCTAGCATCCATTGATCGCTGACGTGTACGTTCGTGGCTTTGAGAATGCTTTGACAAAATGCTTGTTCCCGCATAACTGTAATTGATCGTCAATTTATGTCATGCTGGTATGCGCTCATACGATTTTCTTTAAGACCAGCACATTCTCTACTGTAGATCCGACCACGACAAAATCGCCGCTTGAAATCGCCCGATCTGGATGCATCTGTAGCTGTGAAAGCTCCACGGACACAGATAAATACGGAGGTGCCTTTGCAACGGATGCAGCTTCTCGTGGTGTTAACTCTGGTATGTCCGAAGCAGGCTGGATATCCAGTGTGGCATCGAAGCTTCTCTCTTCAAGAAGAGATTGAAGACTCAGTACACAAAAGAATTCTCCCCCAGGTCGAGCGCGAGTTGACGCATAGACGTCATTTCGAAGATGCAGGACGACTGAGTGATTTGTCCGCATGTAAGACTGAAGGACGGCTGTTGTACCCGCTAAGAAGAATCGGTGGGTGGAAGCGAATTTGATCCCACTACTCACGTATGCATTTGGTGATGCAGGAGGAACTTGAGACGTCGAATGCTTCTGGATCGCAGATCTTTTGAGCCCAAACAGAGAGTACTGACATTCCCATCGACAAAATGGCCTTTCGCGGGATTGGAGGTTGTGTGCATGGTTTACTCGTACGACGAGTGACCACATCGTCATATCAGCTTCCTCCTCGGCAATCGATACAATCTTACGTGTCGTGCTGGAGAGCAGAGGCGATCGTGGTGACAGCACAGGCTTCGCCATCAACATCGACATTTGCAAATCGATACTTGAGTCGCATTTTCGCTTCGGCATAAGGTCTTGCTTGATCAATACCAGTTCAGCTTGGGAGGCGGCTCGAGTCGCTGGCAAAGCAGATCCCGAATTCTCCGGTGCTTGAGGACAACTTGAAATCGACATTCTCTTGTTTGAACTCGGTGTGGCTTCGTTGGTTGCCTTGGTGGTATCTGACGGATTCACCGCTCGCTCGATCATGTCTTCTAGTTCTTCGTCCATCTCTTCGCGGTCGTCACCAATCGATACTGCTGAGGCACTCTTCTTCAAGGAATTTGCTTGGGATGACGTCTTCGACGGAAACTGCGGCGCTCGTTCTCGCTTTGGTTTGCGGCGAGGAGACGACGTGTTGATGCTCGAAGTGTATGGATTCATGGTTGCATTTAGCGTGTCCATCCATTCTGATGACAAAGGATCTGTTGGCATGTAGGACGCGTCCGGTAAGAGTACTCCGTTGTACGAACGAAGCCGATGCTGCGTCGTTAGTAGTTTTGTATCCACGTATCGTACCCGCTCAAGACCGATATTTCCTTTGATGTTGAAAAGCTCGCCTGAGAGTGCCATGCACGCATAGAAGTCCAGCTTGGTAACGTACGCGCTTCGGAACTGGGCCATTCGAATCTTTGTAGCCCCGAGCAGAATGGAATGCTGAGGAGATCGCATTTGGGACATCATCTCTGCCATCGATGGTGCTTCTGGCGCGATTGCCTTCCGTCTTGTTCGGGAACGATGCGTGACAGCGACCGTTGTGGGATCGTCTAGTGGTGGCTCTGTGGCCCGAATGAGTTGAAGAAGAATACTGTTGTCTTCGTTTAGGAACGGCACGAGTCCACTTGTCTCTTTCAGCTTCGCGTGGAGTGGCGTTCGTGGAGCGAAGAAGTGCACCGTTCGGATCAAATTCAGCGGCAGAAAGTAGTTCTTCTTTTCTTGATCTTCCGGTGTTGTCGAAGCCCTACGGTCAGAGACTGGGTCGTCAGCGTCGTCCTCATCTGCGGATAGCGCGCTCGATCTCCGCCGTATGACTCCCCGTGGGGCACGCTCGTGGGTCAGAAGGATATCGCTCGAGTTGATGGGGATACACTCTGTAAATCCAAGAGCTGCTATCCGAAGGTACAGTCTCGATTCTCCAGAGGCATACGCTCGTTGTGATTCGGAAGGATACCCGTTTCGATCTTTCTCTGCGTCGTATAGCTCTGGAGGGATGTCGTAGATTCCATTGATGACCAACATGAGACGGCAGAGAGTCAACACCGGTGGAAGAACGGTCGTATTCGAGTTAGGATCGATGAAGGAGCACTCATCGTGTACGCGCCCCAGTCCAATCGGGAGGAGCGCTGGATCAGGTGTGCCAAGTGCTCGTGCAAACTTTACCTCGACTCGTTGCAACTGCTGGTCCCTCTCGTATATCGCGTAGCAGAAGCTGCACACGCTCCACGACTCGTAAGCAAGTGAAGGGTCTGCTCCTTCCCGCGCCATAGCGGCTGACAAGAAGGTGTAGTTCTTTTCTGGAGGTAGGCGTGAGCGAATGCGAACGAGCATCTCATTGATCATCTTCAGTGTCATCTTGAACGACAGCTCGTCTTTCGGATATGCAGCCAGGCAGCATTTGCACTGCATCAGCTTACGGACTTGCCGCTGAGCTAGCTGAATCGCAGCACGAGTCGCTTGCCGCTCGCTCTCGCCTTCTGACTCGGAATTCTCTTCAAGGACCGAGGTGTCGCGATGGCTCAGGTACTGAAGACGTAACTTCATTGGTAACGAGTACACTCGGTCTGGATGAGCCTTGTTCCGTACTCGAAAGGCCTTGACTTGGAGCAGCCACCACTTGCCAGATGAATCCTTTGTGTAGTCACATACGAGTGTTTGCAGACGAAGATACAGTCGCTGCTCGAGGTACTTGACCACCTGAGCGGATAAACAGCAAGACGAGGAGGTTAGTTCCATCTCCAAGACACCTTTCCGAGTGCAAACTCACACGTTGATTGAGCTCAGAGACCGTCGCACACCCACGCTCGTTCAGTTTGATAAATGTGCAGGATTTGTCGGACTGGACCGTAGTGCACAAGCGATTGATGAGTGGAATAGAGAGAACTGGGGCGGAAGCTGAGGTCGAGGCGCTCTCTGGAACTTCAGTAGTAGCAATACTACTGACAGATCGGTTGACAAAGCTCGCAGTTCGATTCGCAGTACTCAGCAAGGGCGGTGGAGCCGCGTCCTGACCGAGCGACATCAGCACCTGCGACACCGTTGGCGTGGGTTCTTGCATAGGTACGGTATTGTTAATCATCCACGCGTAATTTGGCTTCCCGCAGTCGTAAACGGCTCGCACAATGAACGCTTTGGACCCGTTGCACTTGATGAATCGCTGCAGGACAAACGTCTTGTTGCTTCGGGTTGCTGACACGTTGCTGAGAAGCGTCTTTAGCTCGCTGAGGGTTAAGAGTCGCAAAAGATTTCCCTGGTACGATAGAGCATTCTCCGATGGCTTGGCCTTTTTGGAAGTACTAACGATCGCCTCCTTGCACACGACAACCGGCTCATTCTCCGCCCCATTGTGTGTGAATTTCTCCAGCACCGCCTTGTCTGTGACCTCTGCAGTGCGCTGTACGTAGCCATCCTTGTCGGTGTAGAGCCATACTGCTCGACCTGTCTCGCCATAGACAATTGTGTCTGGAATCGTCATCCGTAGACCTCCAGTAATGGTCTTTTTGGTGGCGATCACTGGCTCCTCATTGTCTTGCTGCGGCTCGTTCTCACTGATTGACTGCACGTCCCGTCGTAGTGGTGGTGGTGGTGACGGTGGTCTCGCTTTGACTTCTCGCGATGCCAGAAACGTATAGAAGTGGACGCCAGGCATGAAGTTTGTCGAGTAGCAGAATGACGAAGCCGGGTCAGAAAAGGAGACAATCGCAGCATCATTTCGATACCTCGAGACACTTCGATCCGAAGTATGGATTGCTTCTCGAGCAGCTCCGCGTGCACGAAAACTGGTCTGAGGTTGGATTGGAGCCGATTCAGCCAGCGTCTTCTCCGCTACTTGTATAGCAGCGTGCAATTTGCTCTGTACGATGCTGCCTCCACTTGAGCGACGACGAGCTGACCTATCTTGTGTTGCGGCGGTACGTTCTTGACCAGCACTGTCGTTTGCTTCTAGATCAGCTGACATCTCGAGTAGTGTGCGTTCGATGACGGCTCAGCATTGTTTGTATGTCGAGCAGTTCAGGTCAAGCGAGCCCGCGATAGCCGAAACCAGAATACTCTCACGATCGAAGAGGTATTTTCAGCCTGTGGCAAGTGGGTCTACCCGCATGGCCGTGGTGCTGCTTGTGTGGATCCACAACAACATGACGAGCATCCCGGAGCTCACGGCATCGCTGATTGTGCACAAGCAAGCCGAGCTTACTCGCCAGTACTCGCGACTTCGGTCCTATTCATTCTCAGCTACTGTCGCCGTAAGCGCTTGTTGAAGGCGTTGTTCATCACATCTCTGTGCTGATGTCCATGATTATATAGGACCGATTCTTCTCCGACAACTCACTAGATCGCCAGAAGCGAGTCGTTGATTGCACAAAGCGTCGGCAAGCTCGAGCCCAAGAGAAAGCTCGACTCCAGGTATGTCTTGGCATGGATCTACAATGCGAGTCCGCTAAACGCAAGTGTCATAGTCTGAACAACTACACCAGCTTCAAGAACAATATGAGCGAAAGGCACAAGAGCGAGTACGTCGTGACGCACGCGAATCACTACGACTGACGCGAAAGCTGGAGCATGTTGCGGCTGCGTATATCCAGTACGTGTGGCGGAAAACCCGACGTGATCGCGCTTTTCGACATAGAACGGAAGAAGCAGCGCGATTCATCGCGGACTTTGTGTCGTTTCGAGTGCTCTATCGCAAGAGGTGGCGTGTCTTAGCTTCAAGATGCATTCAGCGACCTTGGCGAGTGTACTCGATGAGGAAAACCAAAGCAAGAAGCTTCCAGGTGCTGCAACGCTTGCTTGGCCGGCTAGTTTGGCGGCAACGGCGAAAGAAAAGCTCCTTCGCGAGACGAATCCAGTGTTGGTTTCGCCACTGTCGTTCACGAAAGCGTCGACTAGCTGCAAAGATGATACAACGCATGTGGCGTGTCACGCTTCTCCGCAGACGCCTCGAGCGTAACTGGAATGAGCGGCGCGTACGTAAGTTACATGACCAATCCGCGCGTGTTTTGCAACTCGCTCTAGGAAGATATGCAGTCTCCCAACGTCTTCTACGCAGTGAAGCATTTGCACATTACGAAGAGCTCGCAATGACGATGCGCCATGACAGCATTACAGTGATCCCAGCCGATGAGGAGCGACAGCAGACCCAGCAGGCTCTCGCTCACGCGGTCTTAGTTGGCAAGCAAATGACGTCCATGGAAGCACTTCTATTAAAGCAGGTCGACGAGCTGGAAGCGCGCTTGAAAGAAGCCACCAAGCGCCAAAACGACGAGAATGAGCGGCTGCGCCGTCTGCGCAGGTGGCTGGAACTGCGGCATTCCAAAGAGGATGACCACCTGCGTGCACAGCTCGAAGAATGGGAGGCCCGCAAACGCCATGAGATCCGCATGGAGCTGGAACGCGCAGTCGAAATCGAGCGTCGTGCGCGGCTGCGTGACAAGCAAACGCCACTGAAGCGCATGACGGACGGCGCATTGATCTCCATGTGACGTGTGCAAGCCACATGGCTCCACCATTTGATTGGTCATAATAGTCATATGATCTCGTGACTCCGCCAATTGGGGAAGTGAGACCAACATGGGACGCGATGAGTTGATGGAGGCGCTGACGCAGCTCCGCAGGGCCACGAGCGACCTCCAGACGCTCCGTTACCATCTCCCTCTACTCCACGAAGGTGTGTTAGCTCGAGGTCTGTTCATTACTGCGTGGAGCAAGGTCACTGAGGCCTGCTGTCGTCGCTAGCTCTCTCGGATCTTACACGCAAGCGCTCGCATTTTCTCGAAGATACGTGCGCTGTGGTGCTGCAGCGCAGCATTAAAAGCTTGAAAAGCGACGCAGCCGCGTCGTTCTCGGATGTGATCGAGGTGTTAATGCGCTTTGTCGAGCCATTGGTTAATGCACTTTCAGTGCGAAGTCCAGACGACGAACCCGAAGTGCTCCGACAGGTAGGTTCACCAACCTCTTCACTCCACCCGAGTCCTCACAATTTATGTGTGTGCAGAGAGCTGTGCTGGTCGCGTTTCTGTTGCATGTTGTTGGACGAGAAGAGCTTTCGTTCGAAGAACTCGTCAACAACGACGTCCTCAAGGCGCAGGTCGTGGGTATTCTCGTGCGTACTGGCGTCGAGCTGCACGAAATCCTGTGGACATTGCGTTTCCGAGAAGAACTGATTCGATTCAGAGAAGTTATGGTGCCTGGTAAAGCACCCGACACCTCCAGCGACGAGGAAAGTAATTCCGAGGAGGACGAAGACGACGAAGACGAGCTGCTCGCTGATGAAGATGAGCAATGGATGATCAGGAGCATCGCCAAGTCCGTGGGACTGAGTGGTTTTGAGTATTTTCTCAAACTCTCTGGACAAGAGTATGCGTTCGCTTCGTGGTCTACGAATGGGATCGTTCGAATTGCTGCGATCGCTCTTCTCAGCCAATCGACACCGCTGTCTCCTTTGATCTCGTCGCCTTCGTGGCTCTTCTCAATTGCGGTTGTAGCGCAGGTTCTCTTGCAAGGGGAAACACACGAGGTGAGTTACCAATAGTCATTGCTGCTGAATGAGAACCCGCCTAACGAGTAGGCCATGGTAGTCCAAGAAATATGGTCTTCAAGTGCTGTTATCCGCTCTTGATAGCTGCAAAGAAGGTCAACTTGCCTACGACGTCTCATCGACGGAATCCTCTGCAAGTGCTTCGTTCGCCGCACTAGCCCTAGGCACGCTTACATCTCTATATCCATGGGATTGACTTTCCGCTGACTTCATGCTCTGTAGCGTTCCGAACCCGTGACTGGATTTCCCCGTTGCTGGAGCTTGTATCCAACGTGATGATTTCGTTCCCCGACGCGAGTGACCGCTCTCTTGGTCTCAGTGCCTTCACGAAGTTGTTGCGAGTCGTGGTCGTGAATGACCGGTACGATGTGTTCACGCAGCTTGTTCGCCCCGGGCGCGACTAAGTCATGTTTGTGGCTCAGGTTCTGGCTCTTGCACAAACTCTCTCTACGTTGTCCTTACGGAAATGTGGCGGCCATCCTTGTTGATCAGCTTCGAAGCGATGCGTTCCGTGCGTGGACAAGCGGAGAGCCTTCTCGTAAGTATGAGCAAGATTACGCACCAGCATGAGTGCTGACACTCGGTCTTGATCGCTCTCTCTCTCTCTCTCTTAGCGCACTCTGAGGAGCCAATCCGTCTTCTGATTGAAAAACTTGTCCTTCAAACCGCGGGCAGAGATCTAAAGCTCAATGCTGACTTGCTTGCAAGTATTCTCAGTCTACTTCGCTTCATTATCATTCGAGACAAGGTTCGTTAACCAGCCATCCTGCCAGGGAATAACCAATTGTTCTAACATAGCTCAACCTGTAGAATAATACCACTGGAATCCATTTAGCATCCGCCAAGGCCGACCTGAAGGGAACTCTGGAGCGAATCCAGAGTCGGATGCATGCCACCCTTGCCGAAGTGATCCCTTCCACTCATTCGCACGAAGGTCATGTGCATGAACCTGGTCACGACGGTTTTGAGTTCACGAGGCTGACCTTGGTCGAATCCACTCTGTCGTTGACCCTCGACCTGCTCCAACCCACTAAAACGGAAGCTTAATACCACGAAGATGTTCGTCTAGCATACCGATCGTCGGCTTGGCCGTTTGGATCAGTGGTGAGAGTTGTGATGTCTTTGTTGCGTTCAGAGGTCTGGATCGATTGAGCTTCACTGGAGCAGGCTGATGTTGTGTACGAGACGATGGATTAATCGCAGGGGGTAACCGACCGCGTTCTTCCTTTTCTGGAAGTGCTTTGAGCAGGTCTCTGAGGACGTCCACTAGTACGGCATCCAGCTCGCTGTTTGGCGCTCTTGTGAGGTTCTATCAAGGCCATCAGAGGATTAGTTGTTCAACTATCTGAGAGCGACACCAACGTACCACTAGCTGATGAGCCCGCTTAATTCCATTTCTGACGAGATCACCACTCCAAGTGACAGCTAGTGTACGTGCGGTCTCCATCCGTACCCTTACTAGTTTCTCGACCTGCTCCACGTCTCCTTGGCGCTGTGATAAAACCATTTCGCGAAGGAAATAGTCGTAGTATGATCGTGATTGATCATTGGCAGCATGCTGAGCCATCGATTCAACGTCACACGAGTAGTGACAGACCAGGAAGAAAGCTTTGAACAGAACGTCTTCTGTAGCCATATCAATCGAATGTAGTGGCAAATTGAGGACATCTCGCTTTATCGCCTCGGAC
Organism: Pythium oligandrum; assembly: GCA_020085045.1. NCBI lineage: Eukaryota > Oomycota > Peronosporomycetes > Pythiales > Pythiaceae > Pythium > Pythium oligandrum. The sequence continues at coordinate 1,193,542 of JAHRIK010000009.1, forward strand.
AACGCAGCCTGAAGTTGTTCGATGTCATCATTGTTGCTGGTCTCGGGCTGCGGTTCCTCGAATTGCTGCATGACTTCAACGCAGTGCTGGCGTTTCTTCCAGAAAGCTTCGAATTGGGCACTGACTCGCATCTGACGCTTGATGCTACGATCACTTATATTGACGCTTTGCCGATGAATCTGCTCAATGACATCGTAGATGGCCATCACTAGTGGTCGTGGAACGCCCCACACAACCATTTCCTCAATTCCTTGAACTCGATTCAGTACCTCAATTGCTGTCAAACACTGCTTCTCCTTCAGAAGCCTCAAGTACGGTGATGATGCGTGAAGAGCTTGTTGTTCCCGTCGTATCTGGCATCCAACCGTGCGTCAGCAACCGTGATGATCATTGCTACATGAAATTTACCTTTATCAATGATGGCTCCATCGAAAGATAACATCTCCACAAGTCAGCCGATGCCTCAATTGGAAACACGAAGGCACCATCACCACCCGCGGCAGTTGGGTCGAAAGATTTTAGAGAAGCCACGAGAACGAGACGATCTATTGATCCGTTCAGCCCACCGGGGATACTCTCGAGCAGATTTCCTGAGACGAAAGTTGCATCACGTGCGGCGAGCGGACGTTTACGTTTCTTGATGGGTTGAGTCGCTTTGCTGTTGGCGGGATTGCTCTTGGTGGGATTCGTTAACTTCACAGGAGCCTCGGATACTTCAGGGCGGAGTTCTTTGCGAAACATTCGCTCAGGCTTCCACGAATCTCGCATCAGTGGTGCTCTTTTTCGAAGTATTTTGACAACGGACTTGGTGTCGTTCACATTCTTCCCTTCCGCGATCATCCCACGCCTGTGAAATTAATTGTTAGATTCGCAGTAAACGTCCAAACGCTCTCGTTTCTTACTTACATCACGGCAACAATTTCTCCCAGAGGAAATCCTTCACACATGGCATAGCGCACCACCATTGGTGGGAGGTTATAGGGGAAAACGTCGTCTTGGCTATTTGGGCTGAGTGACGAGAGATCACTTGCCATTGGAGAATTTAGAATGGCGTGGGATAGCGTATCATCCGTACTGAAAGACTCCTTCTCTGTGGAGCTCCATGTGCTTTTCGTTGTCTGAGCACCTTTCACGATTGGACTTTCAAGTGCTGAAGCTGTAAACCATTCCTAGAAAACCGGTGTAACTAAGGGTCAACTCAGCGAAGGTAGCTCAAGTTGCGAACCGTTTCACACCCACCTGCATCATTTGGTCTTCAGCAGCTCGTTTCTGGCGCAGCAACGTCGACACGAATGTCGATGCATCTTGCTCTTCCATCTTTTTGTCGTCCTCGAACCGTCGATAGTCTGCATCAACTTCGAACAAGAAGGACCATAGGTCGCCGTTGGTGATGAACCTGTCAAAAAGACCCCGTACTCTGGTCGAGAGAAGACGTCGATAGCGAATACGACGATACGAGATTCGTTCTCGAAATCCACGACACATGCGCTGGATGAGGATAACTGATGCCTAGGACACACTAAGGTTGGTCAACAGAGTTCATCATCGTCGTCCCTTCTTCTCATACCAGGGTCTTTTGCTGATCATGGGCTGTTGCTTGCCGTTGGATCTCTTTCCATCTCCAAAGTGTCAGACGACAAGCAATCCGATCAACTACGACGCGGAGCTTGTTCAGAGCAAGCTGTTTGTTTGCCGCAGCCTTCTGCAGTGCAGCTTCTTGCTGTAGTTTTGCCTGTATCTGACGTGCGAGCAGCAGTCGACGGAAGAAACGGCGAAGTCGTTCAGCTGCACTCATCATGCTTTCACGATCCCGCAGTTCTAAAAGAAAACGTTTTCGCTTTTTGCATCGATACATGCGAACCAATGACTGGATTACAACCGCAGCGGCAAACTGAGCGTCTTCCTTGAACGTAATCCAGATGCTTCGCCACCGTTTCCCACGCAAGTACTCTTGACCACTGGATTGGAGCTTCCGAACGGCTTTGTCTCGCACAAAGGCCTCAATGATCTATCCGAGCACATAATCAGACACAGTGCGTAATTCCTACAGAGTCATCACGTATCCACCTTGAGATTCCGCTCCTCGGTGGTGATGATCTCGTTCGCCTTTGCTACGCGAGACGTGACGTCAGGCAACAGCGTCGCCGCTGGTACGAGTTGCTTGGATAAGGAATCAAACACGTCCGAGTCCACATGCGTGACCTCCGTTGAGCATCTCCGACTAGCTACCCCTGGCGAACGCTTCCTACACAAAGACGATTAGAAGGCGTGACGATACCACCAACACACGTTCGTCCACATACTGCGCGTCTTCCATCCGCTGGAGCGCTTCCTGGACGCGGAGGAGGTCGCGATTGTACTTCTTCCGCAGTCGCTTCTGCTCTTCGATAACAAACGCCGCACGTTCGCGTTTCTCCATCATCGCCAGTCGCATCTGACGCAGTTGGTTGAAGAAGACGGACTTGCTCGTGACACTATCAGAGTCCATTGAGTCAGTTCGTCTCGCCCACACCATCGACCACAGACACACACACACGTCCACTCACTCCCAGTCCGGTTTCCGCATGCGTAGCACGCAGTCAGACGTGATTTCCAGGTAGTCAAAGGCCCTGGCGGCCACAAACGCGTCGTAGTGGACGCATTTCCGCACGACTGGGCGCTTTTTCCGACGCGCCTTGGCGTTCAGCTGGCAGTTGACGCACTGGCCGCACGCATACACGCGCGCCATGTCCTCGTACGTCCCCATCTTGCCCATCTCGCACGTACACGGGCGTCCGCGGTGGCATCCACACGGCCGCATGTTGCCGTCCGCACCATCACTCTGCGTCCGCATGTTCGTCCACACGGCGCAAACTTCAAGTGACCTGGGGAAACCTCCGTAACCTTTGATAGTGCATATATGTTGATGGTAAACTTTTGTTATAGCATATATGTTCATGTATCCGCTTCAACCCAGAAGCCTTCTATTCGGGTGTAACCAGCCAGTCAATGGAAGCAACTCACTTCAGCACATGACGACCGCGGTCGACGCCATGTTGCGCGCGCTGCTGGAGGCGCTGGACAACGTATGGCGCAAGACGCAGCTGCTGAGTATCGGTGTGCTGCATCTGCTCTTCTCCAGTGACAGTCGACGTCCTCGTATCGCCGCAGGAGCCGCCGTCCGAGCAGCTACGTCGACCTCGGCGTCGACGGTCCAACGGACGTACGGCACGGCGCGACTCCGCTCCGGCACGCAGGGCACCGAGCTCAAGGCCAAGAAGAAGCAGATCATCTTCGTGCGTCATGCCGAGTCCGAATGGAACGTCGTGTTCAATCGCGGCGTGTGGTGGATGGCCATCGTGCGCTTCTTCCGCGCGGTGGTCCGAGAAGCCCTGTTGCTTCCTACGTCCGACTCGATCTTCATTGACTCGCCACTGAGTCGACTGGGCATCCGACAGGTCAAGGCGCTGTATCTCCATGTGAGTGAGGCCTTGACGCCCCCGGAAGACCCGGCGACGGCGCCGTCGAACCTCTTGCGGTATCTTGGAAGCCCCGTGCCAAAGAGTATCGTCGTTGCCTCGAATCTGCGACGAGCTATCGACACGGCACGTATCGCATCGGCCACGCGTCTGGATGCACCGGGGGAGAAGATCCACGTCGTGTCTTACTTGCAGGAAATCGGTCGCAACATCGACACGCTCGCATTGACCAACGCCTACGCCCTCCCTAGTCAGACGCTATCGACGACGTTGCAGGGCGAGAAGGAAGTGGAAGATTTGTTCAACGTGTCCGAGAGCCACGGCAACAAAGCAGTGCTTGGCAGCGGTCGCCAACGCCTTTACTCGTTCGCCCAGTGGTCTTTTTGCCAGAGTGCCGAGGTGCTGGTTGTGTATGGCCACTCGCACTGGTTCCGTGCCTTTTGTCAAGAGTTCTTCCCGGGTCATGTCTTCCACACGGCCAAAACGGAGAAGCTCCCGAACTGTGGCGTGGTGAGTCTCGAACTTGAAGAGCAGGTCATCGATGGCAAGCAGAGCTACGCCATTGTGCCAGAGTCGTTCCAATTTGTTCGCTAAAGTGGAAATGAAAAGTGTGTTGTTGATGAACTAGTTGCAACGTACGAATCGCGAGCTGGTTCTGCCATTATAGGGGACAACATCGGATAAACGGCATCGTAACGCACGACGAGGAGCATCTCATAACGCTCCGCATCCCTAGTTATCTCCTCTACACTCAAGCCTTCACTCTGGCTGAGGTCGACCAGGTAATAACTCGCAAACGCAAATAGCTTCCGCCTTCCGTGAACCAGCTAAAGATCTTGCCCAGATCGTCGCCTTCGTGTACAAAATCGATTCCCCAGAGTCAAGTACGCCAGTCGTTGTGAATACTCAGCTCACACCCAGGCACCGTTACGCCAAGTATGACGCGTAGCATGGCATAGTAGAAGTCCAACTGCCAGGATTTCTTCACGTCAATGCCACTCGAGGCGCCTCTCATTTGAATTTGGGAATAGTCAATCATTCGGATGGCCTGGATCACCATTTCTGGCAAATGGGTGCATGCCAAGGCTCAAGGGATAGCCTCGAAGCGTAAACTGGCGAATTGTCGCCAAAATAAAGGCGAGGCGAATTCGTGGCGTCCCGCGAGACCGACCAAGATCCCTTTCCGAACAAACATTTGAGCAATGTCGTCCAAGTCCAATATGCTGTCACACAGAGCAATCTCCTCCGAATTCGTCAGGTCTTGCGGCTTTAGATCGAACACGAGGCTTGTTGTCCGTTCCTCAGTGAGATCAAACGGGAGACCTCCGTTCAATAGCTTCAAGATCCACTCGTCAGCTGTCAGTGTCTTTTGCTCGTGGCGGAGCTCCGAGGCTCATGTGTTCAAACAGAAAATGACTGTTGAGCTGACCCCTACACGGAGGGAATGCACGGAGTTGCTCAAGCGTTCGTTCAAAGAGGGATTCTGGTACCTCTTGCTGGGCGCTACGAGTTTGTTTCACCATTGTATTGGCGCATTTTCGCCTCGTTATGCCTCCGTGGTACCCCTCGAGCGTCCCAGTCACCCGAGAATCTGAGCGATTTGATTATCCAAGCCATCCAGAGTATCGATTACAAACGTATTCGAGAAAGAAGCCGCTCGAGTGGTATCGTCATGGAGAAATCCTGGCAGTTGGAGTTCTACAGAGCCATGCTACGCGTTACACCTGATGCAATGGTAGCTCGCTACGAGTTGGGAGTGCTTTTCGGCACGAGAGGATGGATCGACTTCAGTTTCCACGACGACTGGCATACTTGGCTATTGGGTATTGACGTCCTGCATGATGGTGAAAGCCTGGATGAGCTCTTTAGCCGATTCGAGGACGGTGGGATCTACTTGCGATGGCCCGTGACAGAATATTGCGTGGTCGACTTTCGTCGGAGTGAAGACGCGAGCGTCGAGGAGATCGCTAGGGATGTGGATCGCTATGTGACGCTCTTCGTGGTTCGTTACGATGTCCGTTTATCCAATGTTGTACTCTACAATGGTCGGAACCAGCTCTCGATCCGTACGTAGCAGTTTATTCATCAACAACACGCCATGTATTTCCATTTTAGCGGGGAGAAATGGTACTTTCTTGATCAAGTATGTCATTAATACTCAAATCGATTCACTCGACGACGGCGTAGTTCATCTAGAGAGATGGAAGAAGGTTCTGGTTGCTGGTTGCTGTGTTCGTAGCCAGAGTATCGCTGATGCAGTTCGTTTCTCCGGAACTCTTCCTCTTGTAGCCGTCGTTCCAGTGCTTCGTCGTCTTCTTGAGCACTTGCTCGCGGCTGTGATGGCGCGTTGCGGTGAACATACTCTTGTGGCTGTGGAGCGGAGAGCTGTCGCCATGTGTGCGTGACCGAATCTACAATCCAGTCAATCACGTACTTCTTCGAGTCGGTTAGGACGTAAATGTAGCCTACAACGCAGCAAGCTGGTGATTAGAAAACCAAACCGTCCGATACCACCAGTGCTTGTAGTGATGTACCAGCGAGAATCCCGCACATGTGACCCATGAACGACGTTCGAGGTACGAGCATGTGAATCACGACCAGTTCCAGCCATGCAGCGTACTTGGTCGGCACTTGGAAGCCGTAGACGTTGGAAAACGCGGGTGAACCGTGATTCAGTAGCACCTTGAGTGCAAAGAGCACTCCGGAGAAACCAATGCTACATTGGTGGAGAGGCTCGTGCATGCCAACAGAGTCGAGGCCGACGGCAATGACGACCACAAGCACGTGACAGAGCAGCAGCAAGTAGCAGAGCACCAGTGCGAAACGGATCATACCCAGTCGTGGCTCCAAGTGATAGCCCTTCCAGAGAAAAGAGATCCTATTCAACGCAGCCGGTTCAGCGAATTGATGACAGGCATATAGGAATAGGAAAGGCATAACATACATGTTGTGGTAGAGATGGACGTCGTCCACGTGAAGAAGGGCTGATACAACGAGTCGTGGATAGTCGTGCCCATAGACCACCTTGTCGGGACATCTACACCAAGCCATTCAGCACGTCGAGCGCCAATACAAAGCGCAATAAAGCAGCATACAGTGAATAGGCTCGGAATTTTGACGGCGTGAGGCTCTTTTGGAAGTGCAACGCGTACATGACAGCTATCAAGAACACTCGTCAACCCTCTTTCAACGTTGTGTACCAGTCGCGTACGCACCCATGAGACCTAGTGTGAGCGGCGGCTTGTGGTCTAACTGGTTGACGTTCCTCATCAGCATCATGAGCAGCGCCAGACTGCGTCCGCGGTCGCCGCCGCGCGCAACCGCATGCCGCTGTCCTCTCCACATGACGCTTCTTCGTCCAATGTATTGAGCTACTGGACTTGCTGTTCGCGTATACTGTTTTAGTCCATTTAGACCAGTTGAACCTAGTAGACCGGTATCCTCACCGGTTTGCCGGCTTGCCTCTGATCACCCGCCTCAGATGGATCAGTCTAACGACGATGCGCGCTGGCGTACTGTACACGTATACAGCCACCCGTTGTTCTTCGAACCTGGGTGCTTCTACACCCGCACGCGCCTCTACTTCCTCGCGCGTGACGACACCTTGTCGCAGTCTTCTCTGAACCCATCAGCTCCGACTACCAGATGAGTCCTGTCCTGCACCAAACGTCGACTCGGCCCCGTTTAGTCCCCCATAGTGGGCCAGGCCCAAGACTAAACTCATCCGTTGAACTGGTTTAGTCTTGTGACTACCGGGTAGTCCCTCGTCGTCAAAAGATGCACTCATCACGGTCAGTCCGACATTCGCCAAGTCCAAGACATAAGTCACCATGCTCAGTGTCCAAGCGCTCGTCGCGGACGTCCCACAGGAGATCGTTGCCTATGGCGTGGCCGCCGCGCTCGTCTACGTGTCATTGCGCTCCGTCTTCAACGTCGACCGCTTGCTGCGTCGCGTCTATCCGCTCGCACTCGTCGGCGGTGCGGTCTATCGCTACCAGGAGCTCCGCAAGACGCCAGGCGGCAATGGCAGTGTGCTCTTGGAGCTCTGGCGCAAGTTGCAGACGACGGCGCCGCATGTCGAGGCGGTCGCCGGCGACTTGCTGGTGGTGGTGCTTGCCGTGGCCGTCTTCACGGCGCTTCTCGACGTGCTCCGCAAGGCGCGCTACGTGTCCAAGAAGAACGTGTTGAACTTTGCCGGCGGCGTGGCCGTCGCCGTGGTCAAGAAGATTCCGATCGTCTCGGGCAAGGTCGCGAGTGAGATCAAGAAGATCGAAGGCCAGATCGAACACTCGCTCAAGGGCGAGGAGAACCACGTGACGGCCATCGCCAAGAACTACGCCATCCCCGCCAAGGGCATGCGCGACAGCGACCTCGTGGCGCTTCTTGAGCGCTTGGCGGGCGATTCGGACAAGAAGTGGCAGGACGGCCTCGTCTCGGGCGCCGTGTACCACGGCGAACAGGACCACTTGGCGGTGTTGAACAAGGCGTACGAGCTCTTCTCGGTCTCGAATCCGCTCCATGCCGATCTCTGGCCTGCGGTCAACAAGTTTGAGGCGGAAGTCATCCAGATGACGGCGAATATGATGTCTGGCGGCAGCGACGACGTCTGCGGTACGCTCAGCTCGGGTGGTACCGAGAGTATCTTCCTCGCGACCAAGACGCACCGCGAATGGTACCGTTCCAAGTACAACATCACCAAGCCGGAGATCATTGCGTGTGTCACGGCGCACGCGGCGATTGACAAGGCCTGTGAGATCCTCGGCATCAAGCTGATCAAGGTGCCAATGGACCCAAAGACGCTCAAGATTGATACCAACGCCGTGCGCTGGAACATCACGGCCAACACGATTATGATCTACAGCAGTGCGCCCAACTTCCCGAACGGTATGATCGACGACATCGAGGCGCTCTCGAAGATTGCCGTGCAGAACGACGTCGGTCTCCACGTGGACTGCTGTCTCGGTGGCTTCATTCTCCCATTCGCCAAGAAGTTGCGTCCCGATGTGATTCCAAAGTTTGACTTTGAACTCCCTGGTGTCACCAGTATGTCGTGCGATACCCACAAGTTCGGCTACGCCGCCAAGGGTACCTCTGTCGTGCTCTACAAGAACAAGACGATTCGTCGATTCCAGTACTTTGCTTACCCGGACTGGACGGGTGGTCTTTACGTCACGCCTACGCTTGCGGGCTCTCGGCCAGGTGCGCTCAGCGCTGCTGCTTGGGCGTCAATGATCCGTCTGGGTTACGAAGGCTTCCTCGAGAAGACGGACGCGATCCTCAAGGTCGCTGACGAGATCAAGCAGGGCATTGCCCAGATCGACGGCATTAAGGTGCTTGGTGAGCCAGTCGCCATGGTCGTGTGCTTTGCTGGTGTGGGCCTCAACATCCTCAAGGTCAGTGACGAGATGGCCAAGAAGGGCTGGAGCTTGAACGCGCTTCAGCACCCAGCCTCGGTCCACATGTGCGTGACCGTGCGACAGATTGGCAAGGCCAAGAAGTTCCTCAGCGACTTGGAGACCTCAGTCAAGACCGTCAAGAGCGACCCAAACGGCGCCCTTGAGGGCGGAAGCGCCATTTACGGTATGGCGTCGAGCATGCCTGCTGGTCCAGTCGACGATATCTTGCGTATTTACACCGATGTTACCCTCAAAGTTTAAATGCAATTCATGATCCCACTCTGCCATCCACTGCGATCTTGTTGAGTTTCTTGCCTGCAAAGTGCGGTTTCTTCCTGGGCTTGTGCTTACGACTCTTGTCAACCAGCACACTGACACTACTATCTTCTGTGGATAATGCCGGATCCGATCCAACAAGATCAGCGAGGCGTTTCAGATACCCCATCTGCTCCGTTAGAAGCTTCATGCAGATGCCTCGACGTGGATAGAGTATCGACCATAAACCCAGGAGCTGGGTATCAACCTCTGGCAGAGCATCTTGTTGTGATAGGCCAGCACCAAAGGAATATGCACGATCTTGAAGAGATTCGCCATAAAACTCGTACAGAAACGCGTTTTCAAGGGTTGCAAGCGAGAGCTGAGTGTACTTTGTCTCGCTCAGATCGTACAAATACCGAGCTGGCCAGAACACAACATTACCTGGACTCACCGTAACCTGAGCTGCTCCGTCACGCGCGTACGACACTGGCCATTCCCCACGACGATCCTCTGGTGGGTTTGTTGTCTTGGACATTGATCCAAACCGCTGAGATGTTGTAGGAAATACATCGAGGAGGGCGTAGCGAACCTCAACAACGACCATTTCGAGATCCTGACTGGAAGCAGGGACACGGAATTTCTTGGCCCCCGCGCCAATAACGTTGTTGTTTTTGTCAAGCAGCGCAGCTGAGCCAGGTGGCATCGGACACGCTTGGAGAGGATTCGAGTTGCTTGGACCTGTACTTGCGGCGATACGCTGAATCCCGACTGACCTGAAGCGCGTTTCCGTCAGCAACAGCTCATTCTTCATGTTTTCGGCAAGAAAATCGCAATAGTGCACTACTGAGAGATGGAGAACACACGTATTGCAGTGAAAGACGTCGGCATGGTGATGCGATTCGTCGAGGGATTTCCATCGACTACATGTCACGTGATATGTTTGGTCGCATCCCTCGCGACTGCAAACGAGGAAAGTGCCTCGAAGCGACTTCTTGGTCACTCGGATCGCTCTCTGGCAAACTCCACACGTTCTTGACAGGAGAGCGCCACGTTCATCAAAGTGGAGCACGGTTTGTCCTTCGTTGGCACCCGACGGGCGACCACCGGGAGGTGTCTTGACACGATATTGATCCAAAAGTGCGCGCGGGCGCCCAGTGTAGTTTTCGATATGCAGCACAACCGAGAGTTCGGTGCTGATAGATGCCGCAAGCATCACATTCAGATTATCTCCATCCCTGTCAAGGATACCAGTGATGCCTCGCTCGCCAGTGGGTCGGACCGAGAGATGAAATGGCCCAAGTGGTGTCAAGAGAAGGTCGGTGAGTCGACGCGCCAGTCTGTCCTTGAGGATGCCATGTACTGTTTCAAGCTTGAGCATTAGAAGAGGCGACTTGGTCAGGTTCCAGAGGATACACGCCACGTAGATGTTGAGATCAACGTCTCGGACGTCCAGAAGACGCAAGAGCACCGGCATTCCCGAGATATGATCGATCTGGAGTTGACAATCGCTTTGAATTGAGAACGTCAGTAATGCTGCCGCACTGAGATGCTGAAGAGCTTGATCGGAACTACACTGCGCATTGAAGAGAAGCATGAACAATGGACAATTGTGTCGATGGGAGAGACAATCCCATCGATCGCAGGAGCTCGCACTCAGTCGACCGCGCTCTGCGTGGGCTAAATTACCCAAGATACTGCTTCCAACACTCTGTTAGTGGGACTGAGAGCCTCAACATCAACAACCGCCACGTACGCTGCACAGTATCGATGCGTGGCGACAACTGAAGAGTTCTTCGCGATCGATACGATTCGTCGCACCGATTGCGCTTGAACCATCTGATCTCGTTGGCGATGGTCTCTCGACATGAGCAGCAACCGCTTGAGATCGTCTTCCATATCACGCGCATTGCGATCTTCTCCTTCGTTTCGCCGCAGTAGAGCGACAATCTCACTGTAGTGTGGGTTGGCCATTATTTATTAGTCGCTTCAGGTCCGCACCGGAAGCTAATCATCCAAATGAGAACAATCCGATCGGTTTCACGCTGAAAATGGAACACTGTCGAAGTACAAGTCGTTGGACACTTGGTGATTCTCTACAGAACGCACCTCAAGCAGGAGAACCTGCTTACTGGAAGGAAGAAGAGGCATGTTCGCCTCTAGCGCTGGTCATTCAAAACCAGGAGCTCACGGTGGGATTCTGCAAGAGTTCAAGAAGAAGACCATGCAGAAGATCGTCAAGTACGCGGCTTCCTCTCCTGCTGATGAAGGAACGGACCCACAAGTCGTAGTATCACCCACTGGGAGTTTTGGCAAACGCCAGATCATTTCTCCACGTGGCAACGGGAACGCGAGTAAGGATGCGATGACGACTCGCATCAAGCGGTTTGAAGAGCAGGACGTGATCCTTCGAGAACTCGAGACGGAAATGACAGCGATGCTTCAGCAGCTGCAGGTAACACGGTAGCACGTAGAATGGGTGTCACATGTTTGACGTTGGACACCCTCGGTATTTGTAGGGTGCTTGTGCTGCGATGGGTCGCGTCGTTGAAGTCTTCACGCAATCTTTTCGGTACGTCACGCGAGTCCTGGTGGTTCATCATCACAGCTTGAACTGGACCGTTTCGCTGAATAGATACGACAATGTGGCGTACCGATCCGGAGTTGATTACCTGGCTGCTGTCAAAATGATTCGACGCGAGGGAGCGCAGTTGATGGAGCAGGCCATTCGCTTTACGGTGCTTGATCCTCTCATCTTGCAGCTCAAACGTCATGATCAGCTCAAGCACAAGATCGATTTGTGGCAGAAGCTTCACGCTGAATTCGAAGAAGCGCAACTCTCACTCGATTTTATGCGGGCCACGCGACAAGATAAAGAAGACAAACGCCACAAAGCAGAGGTCAAGCTCGGTCTACTGGGGGACCAGTTGCAGTCACTTGAGAAGGAACTCAAGCACGCCATTGGTAAGTACACTGTGGTCGCAGTAATAGACCGACTTGAGGTATAACCTTCCATGTTCAGACGAATCCACAAATGCCGACGCGATGCGACACCAAGCCGACCTCTTTACTACAATGGTTCTCTTTTTCCTCGTTGACGATCCATTTCCCTGGCTGACGAACACGATACTCTTGTAGCGCCTGCAACTCGCCGTCTTCTTTTACCAGACGAATCGATCTCTCTTCTCTCGCTTGTCCGAGACGGAGACGGAGATCGTCGTTGGCATCGGACCGCCTTCAAATCACTTGGATACCGCTGACATGGAGCACGAAAGATCCTATCGCGAGAGCAGAACCACACTCTCTGCTAGCATGACCTCGGACCCTTCGGTGGAATCTGATTTGATGGCAAGCGAAGACAAGTTTGATGAACTTCGGGTCTCGATGCTCACATTGGAGGATTTTGAGATGGGGCGCGGCCCGATATTCGAGAGTGCTGACGAAGATGGAGAGCCTACGCGGCGATCTTGCATAGTTTCAACGTGTGAAGATTCTCTGCATGTCCCAAGTCTGCTCGTACTAGCGTCCAACCCTGTGCAAGGAAGCAGCTTGGACGACGATGTCTCGCCTCAACGGCCATCGCGTTTGCAGCTACTCAAGCAGCGAAGCCGATCACGACAGTTCTCAGGTGGTCGTCCACGAATCGATACAGATCACGAGAAAGACGGCGGAATGCTCACATCTCTTCGACGATCACTCCACGAGCGATTCGGATCACCACGAGCCAGTGGATATCAAGCTGTCTTGAGCGGAAGTGAAAGCGGCTCGACGCCATCTTCTCCTCGCAAGGTATGTGCTGCTCTTGATGCCAAAGATGATCAATCGAGACCATAGTGCCCACGGTACTTCGTTTAGAGCACACCTAGACAAGTGCTGTTATCAAGAGCTGAGTGGGAGGGAGTCGAGGCAAGCTTGTGGGAACTGGATCGCACTCCTTCTGCTCCAACATGTTTGTCGATAGGCGACAGCTGCTTAACGGGTAAGGTTGGTTTGTCGTATCTCCTTTCCTCGGTAAGTGTCGCTTGTCAACACGAGGAGAACACGAGAATGCTGACATTTCCGCAGAATGAACGCTTTGTTTATGGTATTGCGGGTTACCTTCGATGCGATGATCTTGGTCGGCTAGCCAAGGTACGTGATTACTCTCTGTCGCGTCATTTTCAAGCAACCGTTGACATTGGAGCATGAAAACAGGTCAATCACCAGCTCAGAAATCTAATTCTCGAAACACCTGCGGTATGGAAGCGGTCAATTCGAGCCGGTGGTCTCTCGTCACAAAATCGGAGTGCTGTTTGGCTCGGTGTTCTTTACGGATCGACGCCGTGGCTGAGTCAGACTGCTGTACCTCACCATCTCAGCTCCACGGAGAAGCGCAAGTGCGTGTACGAAGGCTTACTTATCAAACTGGGGACTCGTATCGCAAACGGCTTGTTTGAAGACCAAAGTAGAGCCGAAGACGACACGAAGTTGGTGACATGGCTTCGTGAAATTGACGTTGATGTCGCTCGAACCTGTAAGAAAGACATATACGCCGAAGATGTGGTGAGTGGTGGTCAAAAATGGGAGCTTGTTGCTTGTCTTGCTGACGTACCGTTCTAGGCGGAAGAATGGAACAGTTCGTTTGGCACTAGCTCGGCAGCTGTGAGGAATTCAAATGCACCGGAAGTCATCATCTCGAGTAAGTTCAAGAACCAACGCCAGTCGAAGAACTCACCGGAATCTCCGCGTACTTCTGCGAAAGGAAAACGAACTGAACTTGAGTCCAAGATTCGACGCGTCCTTCGTTCATATGTGATGTACAATCCACGCGTTGGGTACTGCCAAGGAATGAATTTCCTGGTTCGCTTGTTAATTGAGGTTGCGATTGATGAAGCAGACTGCTTTTGGCTGTTTGTCGGATTATCGGAACCCGAGAACGACCGCAACTTGTACGAGCCTGGACTTGCTGTGTTGCAGCCGCTCTTCGTCCGGTTTGAAGAATGTTTTGCTAAGCAAAAGCCAGAACTCTACGGTCATTTCCAGCAAGAGGGAGTACCTGTGGCGGCATATACTGCGCGGTGGTTCTTAACGCTCTTCTCAAAGTTTGAAACTTTCGGTCCAACGCTCGTGATTCGTATTCTCGACTTGTTCGTGATCGATGGATGGCGTACAATCTTCAGTATGGGTCTGGTTGTCCTAGATGAACTCGAAAGCGAGTTATTACAAGCTGATATGGAGACCATCTTGCAACTACTCCAGTTTCCTCGAAATGCCATGGTTGAGCCTGATCACACGCGTCGTAGGCAGTTACTTCGCCATGCGCTTGCATTCAGCATCACGCGATCAATGACCAGTACGATTCGATGAATAGCAAATTCTCAATTTCATAAATACACATACGATTCCTCCATTCTACCACATACCTCGCCAGGGATTCTCTCAGTTTCGAGGCGCATTTGAGCACACTTGTAGTAGACACAAGATGCACGAGGACTCGTGATTTGTTGCTGCCGTACGCTGGTCAACCAATTTTGACGCGTCGAAAATACACTCAACAGTCGGAACGAGATAGCCTGCTTTCCAGTACAGAACCAAGGCTGTACACGACAAGACCACGAAGAGCGCAAGGTTGACTCGGAATATCAAGTCGAGAATGTCACTAGGCGGTTCACGCAAGCACCAATAGACGTGCGCAAGTGATGATAATGTGAGCGTCTGGAACAATCGCTGATAGGCCGCGTAATCGGGCGATCCTTCAGGTCCCAAATGCTCAAGGCTCGCTTGCAAACGTGGAGTGTGACTCACAAAGCAAAGGGCCATCGCCAAGAATGTCCACACATAAAGCGCTGGGGTTCCAAGATCGTAAGTTTTAGCTGAAAAGATGACGACACATGTCGATAGCGGGACGAAAACGAAGAATCCACTTGCAAAGTCCTCATCACTCTGACGGAAATCTGCCCACGTCGTACGAATCAGCTCGGACATTGTTCTTGGGTATCTTGAGCTTTGACCTGTTGGGATGCCGCAGACTGTGCACGTCGACCTTTGCGTACCACGTTCTTCAGCACAACTCCGATGGGCCGTACGAAAAGATAACGTGATTGGATCAATGCAGGCGCACATCTGAACCCAGGTACTGGGGGCCATCAGGGTACATCCATGTTGTGTCTCCCATTGGCGCGCAGCATCACTCAGAACTTCCCACTTGCCGCAGATTACACAGCGTTCACAGGCATAGTGTTTCGAATGACTGATACACATGGCCTTCCACACGCTAAATCTATCAAATACATGCTATGTTAAAACCACGTGCAGTAGTGACAATGACACATTTCCCGCTTACCTTGCAAAGTGCTGGGCGGGTACAAATGGGCAAATTGAAGGCGGCTTTAGTCTGCATACCAAGTCCATGACACACGATACGATGAATGTCGATGTGGTCGCCGCGAAAGGAGTAGTAAACGTTGGCTGGATGTTAGTCGATAAGTCGTCCACTTGACCTTGCATTGGTGCATCATGTCCATGGTGATTGATTTGAAGTCGCTCAATGTACTGCCTGCGCCAGAAAGCAGCCGTATCCATTCCACGCATTTCGGACGAAGTAGACAATAGTCTGCCAGTCTCTTCAACTAGAAGATACGAACAGACTTGCGCAAAGCATTCACTATCCATGTGAGAAAGAGCTGCGGTTGGTAAATCTCCCATCTTGCCTCGGTGTCGGACTCGAGTATTCTGGGCTACGATTAGACCTTGGATCCAGAAGGCACAGTAGACGACTAAGCAAACACAGCATACCACTCCTAGCATATGATGCAACGATACACCATGCAATGGAAGGGTGGATGCCACTGCGTACGCAAGACCGATAAAGAATACCGCAATAGAGCACAACCCAACTGTCGCAGAAAGAATCCGTCGCTGGGTGCTTCCTTCAGCTCTCACTCGCCTCCCAACAGCTTTCCGAGGCGAAATGTCGACTTCTTTGTCTTCCGTTGCTTGGAAGAAAATGAGCTGAGCCAGGAATCCAACGCTACCAGTAAGGGTTCCCATGAACTTCGCTGGCATTTTTGCTGGGGGAAGAGGCGGTGCGTCGTGAGACTCCAGCCCCCACAACCGGAAGCAGTACAGGGCTCCTAGGAGGATTGTGAACGACCAAAGAGCGCACCCAAGGAGTAGGAAGACCATACTTCCACCGAGAACCTTCGCTTTCGCTCCAACGCGTGACTTTGCAAACTTGTACGACATTGGAATCGCAGTAAACAGAGCACAAACAGCGCAAACTGTGATTGGCAAGACCGGAAGTGTGGGCCCATAAGTAAGCATGAGTACGTCCACACCTACGAAGACTACACATGCAGCCATACCCAAGAGAGGACCCACCATAAACTCGCACGCCAGTTTGTTGACCTCGGTGTGAATGTGAATCCCGTCTGGATCAGAAAGATGACTGACGCTGCTGTACTTGAACAGCGGGATTGAGTACACGATGATGCATTGTGCGACAACAAAGATCGTCCCCGTTAAAATCTGGATACCAGGAAACTTGAAGAAGGACTCGCGCCAATAGAAAGCGGTTGAAGCGATCACCCAGCCAATGCTTGCAAGCGTCCACGCAACACCTTGAAATGTAACAAACCGAAGTCCACCTTGGAAAGGTTGGAAGAGACGATATCCTGGTTGTATCCGTGGAGCGAGTGATCCGTGAGCGCAAAGGATGCCTCCGATAGACACTAGACAACCAAATGCGTAGAGAACTTCGTCAGCGTGCTGGTACTGATGATTTTGGCGGACGCCCTCAGCAAAGCCGAAAAGTGCTGCCGACCCAACACACATGATTGCATTCACACCCAGCCGCCATCGTAGATCCGGTCGTCGGACGAGATCTTTCCACTTGAGTTGAGTTGAGTGCAATCGAATCGAAGACGGATTGGTGTCTGACATTCGGCTCATGCTTCCTCCATGGCCGGGTTGATAGTGTTGGATTGACGAAAGCAATGCCAGATGAGGAACAATCGCGCACGATCCTGTGATGCTGACAAATCCAGGCGGTACGCTTGAATGGGGAATCGACATGGTCAGTGCAATTAATAGGAGCTCAACTCCCACCAGTGTCCAGCCTATGGCTTGCCGGATGACATATCGACCACCGCCTTCAAATGGTTGGCAAATCTTGTATTCTGGTGATAGACGTCGTCCTGACGCGTGAGCCACGCCACATCCCAAAAGAAACACAATCCCTCCGACAGTGATTGCTGCTCGTCGGAGCGAGATATTGAGCTCTTCTCGAAACGCATCACACATAATGTGGCAGAATGTGCATGCGAGACACATGAGAAGACCAATCGCAATCTCTCCATGCTCAATTGCCGACTCTCGCTGCCTTAGCGCGTCCTTCCCAGTTCGTGCATAATCTCCTCGTGGGGATTCATAGTATGAGAAAGACAAGATTACTGCAATGGTTGCCCCACACCCTAGAAGAAGCGCCAAATGAGCCACAATTCCGACAAATGCGACTTCATTGAGACCGAAGATGATGACGGTGGCAAGGAAAAAGCCGTACCACAACCACCCCAGAGTCTGCAAGAAAACAAACTTGGTCCCACCAGCAAAAGGTTGCCACCAACGATACCCCGGATATGATCGGACGGCCCCCATGTTCGCAATCGGAGTTGCAAGTGCCATAGCAAAGAGGCTGATAATCCATAAAACCTCCTCATGCTGAACAAACAGGGCGTAAGCTGAAGGAAATACCCATGTGTGCGAGCTGCGAGCGAGGTAGGAAATGTATCCGATACACACGGCTCCGAAGCAAAGAAGTGCACTGACGATACACTCGCTCGGTCGTCTCTTGTGGCTCAGCACGCTTGGTTGAGGAAAATCCTTGACGTCTTCAACAGCTTCTCGCGTAAAGTGATGGAGCGAAATGAGAAGCACAACTTGAGAGATAAACCCGGTGAAACCAACAGCAGTAGCGGCTCCTTTAGAAGGGCTCGAGCTAGTACATAGCATCATCGTTCTCGAGCTAGTACACAGCATCATCGTTCCCACAATGTTGATGGCAAAGAACTGCCAGCCAAGGTATTGAAGGAGCAAGAACGTCCGGCCGCCTTCAAACGGCTGCCAAACTCGATATCCGGGAATCTCAATGTACCCGTAGAAGACATGGATCATCAGTGCCGACAGCACAAACTCTGCAACTCCAGCGTAAAGCATTATGTTGGACTGGAGCTTCTCCGAGAAGACGTCGAAGATCAAGTACAACACCACCGAAGAAGACGACACGAGCATACTCACGACCGCCTTGGTGTTCCACTCGAGTGGCACCACTGGGAGCTCCGCCAACTGCTCGTTAAAGCTGCCGATGCTCAAGTTCAAGAGCACCTGCGCAATGAAGCCAGCGATGCCCATCACCAGATATTGCCCTTGGATCCATTTCTCCATTCGCGCATTGGCCAACACCACGGCCGCCGAGGTCAACACAACGGCATGGAGACTCCATCCGAAGGCCTGCATCCACACAAACTCGGTACCGCCCTGGAACGGCTGCCACCATTTGAATTTCGGATAGCGCATGATGCCGGCGAGTACAGTTAACGGTCCGATCCACGCAAACCCCAGTGTGCCCAAGGCCACGAGCGTGAAGACGACGCCGCGGTCGTCGAGCGGCACGATCTCGGCACCGATGAAGAGGAAGAAGGCGAGCACGGAGAGCACGAGTGCGCAGACGCGGATCTCCTGGCTGTCGTGCGCCGTCATCATCCGCATACGCGACGACCGAGGCGACGCCATGCCTCGCATGTTGCCGTTGTTATATTTCCCCACGGCGTCCCGTCAACTCAACTGGAAACGGAAACTTTCACAGAACGTGGAACCGTATTCCACAAAGCTAAACACGCATTGAGTGGTTGCATGGTTCTTACTATTTAAAATCCATGAAAGGCCAAACCTTTTGTGGCAGTTCGAAGACGACGGAGGGGCTATTGTTTGAAGCAGCAGAGAGACAATCACTCTTTGTGCATGGGGAAATCTTGGACGTGATGAACATGCAAGGTGCGTATATTGCGATGGGTGTACGACATTAAAGCGGCCGGATGACGCGGGGAAACGCCGTATGAGCGTGTACGACCACGTCATCCGCGCGTCTGAGAGTCCTAGCCTACTTACACCAACGGCTCGAGGTCCATTTCCACGACGGACGTTGGATGCAAGAGGTCAAAGTTGCGAAGCACCTCCGGGTGCAACACACCGTACGTGCCGAGCTTGAGTGGCTGCTGGTCCTTGCGGTAAAGCACAATGTTGGCCGAACGACCTGGGAAGTACGTGTTGTCGTTCGATGGCTCGATCGCGTAGTACTCTGGGAGCGTCTTGACGACCTCTGGGTTCTCCACGAGGCCGCGGATGCCGAGCAACTGGAAGATACGGTCGACGAGACCATGGATCACTTCGAAACCGTCAGTGTGACCCGTGTACGAGGCGCAGATACGACGGACGTTGCGAGCACCGACGTCCGTGGTCTTGTCGAGCACCACGACGTCCGAGATCTCGAAGAGCTTCAAGCCGTCCTTGACCGACATCGACTTGTTGTTCTGGATGGTCTTGAGGACACCAGGCAACATGGATGTACGCACGACTTCGAACTCGATTGTCGCTGGGTTGGCAAGCACGACAGCGCTCGCGCCGTCGTCTGTTCGGTTGAGGAACTTGAAGTTCTCGTCGTGCGAGCAGAGACCGTGGGTCAAGAGTTCAATGTAACCTGCGCGACTGATCTCGTCACGCAAGTGGTCGCCGAGCTTGTTCAATGGTTGGGCACCACCGATCGTCATGGTGGACGGGATCGTCAATGGGATGTTGTTGAAGCCGTACGCGATACCGACATCTTCAACGACATCGATAGGGTGGAGAATGTCCGAACGCGTTGGAGGCACATCCACGACAATGCGCTGCTGGTCAGCAGTTGGCTTGGCCGCCAGCTGCATCTTGTCACACAACTCGCAGATACGCTCAATGTCGAGGTTGACCGGCTCACGCTTGCCGAAGAGCATCGAGAAAATGTCCTTGACGTTCACTTCGACCGAGCGGTTGCTGAGGTTTGGCGTCTGCTCGTTCTGCGAGGCGTCCTCTTCGTACACAATGTTGACTGGCTCGACCGTGAACGGCTCCGCGCAGTACTCCGAGAACATGGCGATGACCGTGTTGAGCACCACGTGCGCCTTGGTGATGTCAGTCGCAGTACATTCGATGAACACGTTCTTGGTGTTGATCGTGATCTTCGAGTGCTCACCGTTGATGATTGGAGGAAGCGAAAGCACGACACCGTTCTTGTCCGTGATCACTGGGTACACTGGCGAGTCGTAGATGATGTCCGTGTATGGCTTCAAGTGCTTGACCTCGACGTTGGTGCGGTAAAAGTCCAAGAGCTCCTTGGCCTGGAACTCGCGCGTCTGGCTCAATGGCACAAACTTGATCTGGTCTGGAGACAACGCCTGGATACGACAATAGCACCGTCAGATTCTTTTCAAGGCAGGAAAGGGGCCACGCAAACGCACATTGTAGGTGAAAGGGCCTTCAATCGTGTCCAAGTCGTGGGTACCGATGGCAACCAAGGTACGGCGACGGCAAATGTTTTGGTGGAGCTTGTCCTGAAGATCGATGAAGCTGCCATTGAACACGTACCAGCGCACGATTAGCGACACGTTGATACTACGTCGATATGGGTCCGCTAACGCACCTGTCGTAACGCTCCTGGGTGAACTTGACGTTGCGCAAGATCGCCGACACCACAAACGGACGGATCGACTACAAATCAACCATTAGTATCACGGTATGCATCCCTCCATCGTCCCCAAAGAACCGCTCGCTTACCTTGGTGCTTGGCTTGACCGTCACCTGCTGTGGGGCACCGGTCGCTGGCGGGACGAGCTTGTACTGTGGCGGCTTCTCCTTCTGCAAGAAGATGCGGAGCGCACGCGCAATGCCCTCGACACAGAGCAGATCGTAGCGGTTGGCTGGCACGTCGATCTTGTAGAGCACTTCGTCCGAGAGCTCCTCGGACTTGTCCGTCTTGCCCTGCTCGCGCTGCTTGAGCGCCTTCTCGCTCGTGATGTCGTCGAGCTCGATGCCGAACTCGAAGCAGAGGTGGTCGAACTCCTCGTCCGTGTAGGTCTGGCCCATGGCCGCGAAGAGCTCGTCGCGCTTGACACCGACGGTTGGCATAGCTACGGCTGCTGTCCTTCTTCTTGGGGTCTGAAGACTGCTGGGTCGGGATCGCCACCACACGAGAAAGGTTCGTGTGGTGAGTAGCCACACGACTCGTCTCGACGTGTCACGACCCGCCCACAACCCATATGGAGGGTCACTGCCAAGGGGGAGCTCGTGGATTGTGACACTCGCCAGGAGTGGCGTGGTGACAAAGGCAAGATGCTGCGTTCACTGCGGAGTGCGTGGCGCCGCAAGAAGATCGACCGCGCACGAGAAGCCAGCAAGGTGCGGGGGATGTGTGGGTGGATATGAGGGCGATGTGGGTACTGATGGAGTTGTATGTGGGGTAGGAACTCGATGGCGTGCTCAAGGAGCTGCGTCAGCTCGGACAACGGACGACATTCCATGAGGTATATGCTGGCTGTGTGGCTCTGAATGACGCTAGTATCGTTGTTTATGCGGATTACGTGCAGTTCCAGGAGTCTCCGATGGTCGCACAGCTCAAGGACGAGCGGCAGTTCTTCAATCTGGGCAAGATGATCTACAACAATGCCAATGACAATCCAGAGGAGATTCAAAAGGCCATGTTTCTGTGGCGCAAGGCGATGAAGATGGTGCGGCTGTGCATCTCATGCGCTCGTTGTGACCATCACTGATAGTATGTGTGGCTGTAGGGGAGCGTCCCAGCCAAGTACAGCATGGCAGTGTGTCTGAAGACGGGCGTCGGCGTCCCAGAGCGGGATATGAAGACGGCGGTCAAATACTTCCAGGAGGTATGCAAATCCCCACCGTCTCTCTGGTTTCTGTGCTTGGCTTGACGCTCCGTTCTGGGGTGCAGTTGTCTGCTACTGGCCACAAGTGGGGTATGTTCGGATACGCTGACGCCCTCAGCAAAGGAGACGGGACACGGAGAGATATGAAGAAGGCCTTTGAGCTCTTCCTCAAGGCCGCGAAAGGCGACGTTCCTCCAGCGTTCTACAATGTCGCGAGTATGTACTTGGCAGGGACGGGAGTGGCCAAGGTGAGTGGGTGTTTTGGGGTCGCGGATATTGGTATGGTGAACTAACGCTTCTCACTCAGAATGAAGCAGAGGGCATCAAGTGGTTACAAAAAGCTGCAGAGACCGGTGATCCGCAGGCCAAATCGACGCTTGCCGAGCTATATTTCCACGGCAAAGGCGTTCCTAAGGACGTGAAGAAAGCGGTGCTCTTGTACCAGCAGGCTGCAATTCGAGGCGTCGTGACTGCGCAGTTCAATCTCGGCTTTCTGTTCTTGACGGGCGAAGGTGTGCCCCAGGACAGTCTGGAAGCTGAAGGACTCTTACGAAGAGCGGCGGAGCAGGGCTTCGTGATGGCAATGGTGAATCTGGCCCAGATGTATCGCTATGGTCATGGCGAAGTGCCACAAAATGTGGACTTGGCCAAGCAGTGGCTTGCCCTTGCCGCGCCACATGATTCAAACGCTAAGGAACTTCTAGAAGCAATCGAAAACGAGAAGGTAGGGCAATAACACCGCACGTTAATGATACAAACGTACTAGATTACAAGTTGAGTGATTTATCATGCGAAGAATGCGAAAGGTGTGCTCTGCATCAGGTGGCCCTCGAATGGTGGCGACTCGGTGTGGAGATCTTGCTTGGATTGCGTTTGGAAAAGCCAAGTCAGCTTCAGGATCTCTGCGAATGTGATGCGTTCGTCAGGGTCTTTCGCTAGCATTCGTTCTGCCAGGTGACGAAGAGGTACGGAGACATGACGCCAGCGTGGATGATCAAAATGGACATCTCCTTGCATGTTCTTGGCCATGATCTGGTATCCGTCATTGCCTGTGAACGGAATTTCACCCACCAGCATGTGGTAAAGCACCACGCCAGCGCCATATACATCGGCTTCCGGTCCACAGCGTCCGTCAAAGCGTTCGGGAGCCATACAGCCGTAGGTTCCAGCAGTGTTGGCCGGACGCTCTTCTGTCATGAACATGCTGCTCCCGAAATCCAAGAGCTTGAGGTTTCGAAAGCCACGAGAGCTATCCGAGTCAAAGACAATGTTGCCAGGCTTGACGTCGAGGTGTAAGATGTTATTCTGGTGCAAGAGATAGAGTGCGAGACAGAGCGAGGCCATCACAGTGCGAGCAGTCGACTCACTCACTGGGCCAAACTCTCGTATCTGGTCACTCAACGTTCCGCCGTTGTAGAATTTCATCGCGATTGTGACAGAGTTGTCCTTGGCGTCTTCAAACATGAACAAGTAGCGAGCTAGGTACGGTTGCAGTGGCTCCAGATTGGCAAGTCGTTCCGTGATTTCGACCTCGTTCCAGCATTTCACACGGTTCACCCGCTTGAGCGCGTAGAAGCGCTGGTTCTCGACGCGATCATGGCACCGGTACACGATCGAGTTGTGGCTCTTGGAGATGCTCTCAAAGTTGGCGAGACTCTGCAAGAACGCGCTGAGCTGGATCCATATCTTGAGCAACTCGTACATCCGTCGGCGCTGACTGCTCGTCTGGAAACCGAGTGTCCACGAGTCGTTCCGACGCACGCGAGAGCTCACGATGACAATGCTCTTCTCGCCCGCTGCTCGTATCGAGGTATCTGCGCCAAGCAGCATCACGCGGATCGGGTTTTCGTCCTTGACCGACGCCGACACATGTCGATACACTGCCAGGATGGGCGTTTTGGATCCTCGTAGCACCAACCAGCGCATCTTGGCCATCCACACGGGCATGATGCGCTGCACTTGCACACGTGCGGGCACGATGAACTCGTTCGGGATGACCCCCAAGGGTCGTTTCTTCGACGGAGTCGACGCGCACGTCGCCATGTGCTGCTGTCTCTTCACGACGCACGTGTCCATCTCCTGCGCCACAAGACACGCAATGACGTTGAGCTGGCGGATTCGAGACTAAGATTGGCGCTAGGCGTTCACGCGTCGGTCGGAGGCGGCGGTCGTGGCAGTGGCAGTGGCGGTGAGCAACTAGTCCCACGCCGTGCGTCCGTCACGTGCGAAGGAGGAGGAGCACTGTGCGTCCGATAGTGTCCAGAGCCTTCGAGGGCGTTAAGCGTTTCGTGGGCACTTCGCGCATGCTTCTCCGTGGCTTCTTTACGGAAAACTGGTCAGTTCCCTGTGGCCCTTCACTTGATGAGGAGGTGCCACTGACAGGACTGTCGAAGCCCATAGATCAGGTTGTGGAGGTCCCACGCAACATAAGACCGTCTGCTTCAACATGAGCAGGCGTTGGCATCGAAAAAAAGTGCAAAACGGCGGCGTTCCGTGGTGTTCTCAGTCGTTTTCTAACGCGTTTCGTAAAGCTAGTCACTTGAGAAAAGAACGACAGTCTTTTAAAGGAACGTACGACGGCTAGTAGTACTGCATGGCGGGCACAGGCGGGATGAACGTCGGGTCCCAGCGGCAAAAGTATCCTTTCCACAGTCTGCAATGGTACAAAGACATGGTGAGCTCATCGCCTTCAAGTGGATACGCTGGGTGGACGAACGGACGTACTTAATGTTCTTGGAGAGCGTACTGGGCGAGAGGATCGGCAGAGCGGGCGTCGGTGTGTACAGTGGATTAATGAAGCGTTCAGTGTAGCTGTTGATGTCGCTCCAGATCGAATACACGCGGTGTTTGCTGAAGAACTCCTTGCTACAAGCACGAAACAGAACAAAGTGAGTGGTCTCGCGCCCTGGTTGTCCTTTCCGCTGGTGCCACGTACCGTTGACGCTCGCAATCAAACATGAACGTGCCGTACTTGCACGAGTACACATGGTCTGCCAGAGCCAGCAGGAGGTTCTCGTTGAACTCGCATTCCGAAGGAAACTGACGCAGAAATTGCCAGACGCAGTCGAGCCAGAGCAAGAAAACGGGCGAGCGTTGGTCGTTGTTGGCGTCGCTTCGTGCGTGGCCACAGCGAGCCGCGAATTGATGCCCAAAGCTGCACCATTCCTTTTCAATGAGGCATTGAAAGCCGCGAAGTGTTCGATAGTATGGGTCGAGCATGAGTTCAGCGAGTGCCACCATCTGAGCGGTTCGATCCCATCCATCGCTGCAATGGGTCAGGACGGAAACGCCAGTGTGAACCGAGTGCGCAAGCTCACACGACGCCTTGAGGACCAATCGGACGTGACGTAGCCAGCCGGAACTTTCAATCTTGCCGTAGAAACTCGTCGACGACGACTCTTCCGACATTCCTTTGCGAGGCTCAAAGACACTGGTGAGTGCTTGGAGACTCTGACGGATTGTATGGATGTTGTCGATGTTCATAAACATGAGCTTCGCGCCGCGGTAGTTGCTGGGGATCTCCGTGCCTTTGCCCATGGCCTTGTTCCCGACGGCGGCCAGCTGACTCCGAGCGTCCATGATGAGATAACGACCAAACGAGTTGAGATTGCCTGAGCAGCAGATCAGTCGCACGAGGAGTTCGTCTTCAGCACTTCGATTCGACTTGAGACCGACAAGAGGTTGACTTGATCGACTGATAGTTGCTCCATTAGCACGGTGTACCCACGAGACGATGGGCAATCGTCCGTGTGATCGAAATGCGGCCGCGGCTTTAATTTTCAAATCGGACATTTCAGTTGGTACGATGAGATGCTGTGGATACGTCTCACAGAGCTCATAGCGAGGGGACTGGTCGATGCATCGAAGGCGGTCCGGGTAGTCCAGTAGACCAATACGCTCATATTCACGACGCAAATCGAACGGGGCCACTTCAGATGGAGGGATTGTCGGGGAATACGTGAAGCAAAACGCGTCGAGTAGACTGGCAGGGAAGGCGAGAACCGTCAAACACTTGTACAATTTGCTGTACTCGGAGTAGTTGGAGAATGATAGGCGGGCAACTTGAGCATCCTTGCATCGAATCACGACACAGTAGGTGTCGTGGACTGAGAATCCGAGTGCCGCTTGCGCTTGGTCGAGCGCGCTAGGATTTGACATGGCCAAACCAGCATCCATGCCGTCTACGGACGAGATCGAGAGAACGGGAACTTGCCAATCGATTTCACCCGGACTCAGCAATCGCGTGAAGATACATCGATAGTTGGTGATGTAAAACTTGCCGCTGATGTAGTGCGCGAGACAAGATCCGTCGTGGGCCAGCGAGAACTTGAGCATACTCGTCTCGACGTTGGCATAACACATCTCTCCCGGCAAGAACAACGATACGAGCGGGTCAAATAATGCTTCACCGTCTGAGTCGCTGGCATCTTTGCGCGGTGAGAGGAGAGATACGGGTATTTTGGCGCCTGAGGACGACTCCTCGACAGTTGGACACCGACGAAATGCGATAAAGAACGGTCGTGCAATGAGCTGAATGTGTCGCTTGACTTCCTCTGTAGTGAATCCACTAATGGGGAAACCGTTGATGGATTCCAGGAGGTCTCCAATACGAACACGACCGGTAGCTTCCGCTTGGCCTTGTTTATTGGGCGCTGACGAATCAGCAACGAAGTCCTTCACTGCCAAACGATTCGCAAATGGCGTCTTGGCAGCCGTCAGGACGATGCCGAGTGAACCTGGGCCAAACTCCACCACTTCCACACCGTCTTTCCCCTCCACCTGCTCAGTCAATGGATTCTGGAGTACTTGAGCGAATCGAACCAGGTTGATTGCCGATGTCACATGGTCCGAGAGATCCTCGACGTCGTCAATACTAAAGGATCGCATTAGCAGACGCAGGCATCCAGTATTGTCGGCGCGAAGCAGCTGAGCTGACCACGTAAGCAGCCTCGCCACACAAACATATCGCAGCAGAGGAAATCCGATCCACGATTGATCTGACGCATCGTCTTGATCGATCAAGAGGGACGGACGATGCTTCATCCAATCATCTTCATTCAGCACACTTTGATACTGTATCGAAGGTCGCGTCTGATCGAAAATCATACCATTCCAGATGTGCAAGAGCGCATCAAACGTGAACTCGCGAGCGAAAAGAAGACGGATCCATCGCAAGCAATATGTCTCGGGTACAATATCGAGGTTTTGCAGATGGTAAAAGAGCTGTGGGTCCTTTTGCTCGAGTAATTCGTACTGCACGTTGAAGCAGAGGCGGTGCAGAGCTGGCTTGCTCTTCTTCTTCTCTGGCGTTCGCTCGGACTCGCTTATCCGCGTGGCATCAACCGGACCCCCGCCAAACAGGTGGTTTGGATCATCGTTCTCGCTGCGTGAGTAGCTGGAAAACAAGCGCGGCTCTGCGTCTTCATGTGATAACCGCTTTTCTCGGTAGCTCGTTTTCACGACCTCATAGAACGGCTTGAGGTAGAGCATGATGGCTTCAAAGAGACTGAACGTGTCCGCTTCGATGTATTCGGGGAGTTCGGGCTCCTCTTCGCGTGATTTGGCTGCTTCTGAATTCGATTTGCCAAATAGGTCCATGTGGTCGCCATTCGACTCGTCTTCGGACCGAGCAGGCTTGAGTTCACGACTCGGCAGTAGTGCGTAAAACACCACGGCAGCTACGTCGTGCATCCCCTGACGATACGACACGTCTGGATGCAGCCTACACCACACAAACAGCACCTGCCGCAAGGCACCAAGGTACCGCTCGTTTTGAAAGAAGCCTTCATTGCCCGCTGGAAAGAGCCGATCCAAATCCGTGTTTATCTCCTGCAGCAGATTCTCGTCCGACAAATACTGCGACCACCCCGACGACTTGTCTGTGACGTTGCGCAGCGGCGTCTCATCGATCTGCACGGACGAGCCATCGTCTTCGTCTTCCGTCTGCTGGATCGCAGCAAACGCCGTGAGTGGGTCTTCGATATCCTGCGCGTCCATTCGAAAGACCAACTTCTCCTTCAGAAACGCGTATCGCGCTCGCAACGCCGCGCGCGTGGCTGGCTCCTGCATGCCAAAGGCCTCTGCCCATCGCTCACCATGCGTCGAGTGCTCCGTCGCGCCCATGGCGTCGCGTTTCACCGCCACGCCCTCCGTTTCCGCCGTCGCCATCGTGTG
Organism: Pythium oligandrum; assembly: GCA_020085045.1. Lineage (NCBI taxonomy): Eukaryota > Oomycota > Peronosporomycetes > Pythiales > Pythiaceae > Pythium > Pythium oligandrum. The sequence continues at coordinate 1,221,775 of JAHRIK010000009.1, forward strand.
ATGAGCTTTTCGATCTTTTCCTTTTTTTCTTCGTCATGCGCGGAAAATCCACCTTTTCAACCAATGAGGTTCTCCAAATATCCTCCAATCCGAATTCGTTAAGCATCATTTCAGCCAATCACAAGACAATTCTCGTTTGGCCAATCACTTGTTGGGATGGGAAGCCTCGTACTTTAGCGGACATCTGTGACGTGAGTCGTGAAAGTTCAAGGCGACGAAGAGCTCCTCGTAGACGCCAACGTACCGCGTGCCGCGTACGTGGTCCAATATGACGTCCTCGGCACCACCGTCCACCGAGAAAGACGACCTGGCCATGGTCGAGTCCGGCGTCTATCGCTACGAGCGCAAGGGCAGTCGGGAGTACTTTTCGCCCGGTCCGCACAGGTAAGAAAGACAAACCAGTCGACGCGCATCTCTGTCGCCGCTTGCTCTTCCTCCTCAACTGACTACTGACGAGTGGCTTTGTGGTGCGTGATCTGGGACAGTAAGGAACGCACGGCGACGAGTCGGTCGGCCGTGTTCAACCTCGTGAGTACGATCATCGGCGGCGGTGTGCTCTCGTTGCCGTATGCATTCGACAAGTGCGGACTCGTGCTGGCCGTCGTGTTCATGGTCATCTCGGCGGCGGCGTCCAACTTTAGTCTCTATGTGATTGTGAGCAGCAGTCGTCGAGGCAGTGCAGCAACGTACGAAGAAGTGGTGCGCAAGGCGCTCGGGGTGCGCGCTGGTCTCATCACCGTCACGCTGTTGGTCATGCTGACGTTCTTGACCATGGTTGCCTACACGATTCTCGTCAAGGACCTCGTGGGTACTCTGGCTGGCGAATTTCTCTATGGACGTTTGCTGTCCGTCGCGGAAAAGAACGTGCTCACGATCATTTGCATCAGTCTCGTGTCGCCCTTTCTGTTCGCCAAGTCAATGGACGCGTTGCGATTCACTTCCATTTTCAGTCTCGCCTCGGTGTTTACGCTCGCCATGGCGATTACCATTCGTTCCGTGTACTCGCCCCCATCCGATGTGCTTCTGCTGCGAAACGACGTTCCGATCAAGCTGTTTCCCGACAACTGGAAGGACCCCGTCTACGCGTTCCCGATCATCAGTGTCTCGTTCCTCTGTCACTTCAACGTGTTGCCAGTGTATCGTGAACTCAAGAAGCCAACACGTCGTCGCTTGAAGAACATTGTCACCTGCACCATGGCCTCGACGTGGTTTTTCTACATGGTGGTCGGTTTTACGGGCTATTTCTTTGCCTACCGCCAGGTCGGTGGCGTCAAGGACGACATTCTCAACAACTTTGCCGGCAATGACCAGCTCGTCAACATCGGCCGCCTCGGGCTGCTCGTGACCATCCTGCTGAGTATGCCGCTGATCATCCAGCCATGCCGACGCAACTCCATTCGTCTCTATACCTACGTCCAGGGTTTCCTGCAGTCCTCCAATCAGTCAAGCGAAGAGCTCCGTTTGCTCACGACGCCCACAGTCACGCGGGAACCTCTGCAACAGACCGCCCCCGTGCTCAGTCCCAAGATCACACACGCCTTGCTGACCATTCTGATCTTGACCAGTACGGTCTCGTTGGCGCTCATGTTACCCGGCGTGGCGGTCGTCTGGAATATCATGGGCTCGACCGTCGGCCTGCTCATCTCGTACGTCCTCCCGTGCATTTCCTACGCGCTCATCCGTCAGAACAAGCCCCACACCGACCGTCGTCGTCTCACGGCGTGGGTCATCTTCGCCATCAGCGCCGTCGTGTGCGTCGCGTGCACCGTGCAGGCGGTGCTGTCGATCACCGGGCTCTCCTAATCAATACAGTACTCGCTTTCAATGGCTCTTTCTGGCGTGTTCTCACTCACCCACGTACCCACACGCTCTCTATCGAACACCCTTCGTTCGTTCCGAAGCCTTCGTCGTCCGGTGGGCTACTGACGTCGGCGCTCAGGTGGTTTCATGCCAGGGGGTATTTCGGACTTAGGCGGGGAGGTCCGTTTGCTGATTGGTGGAAACAACTCAGTCGAGGGGGTTTTCGCCAATCACCGAGCGGTTGAAGTGCCCCATCTTCGGTGGCAAGCGTGGAAAAGCGCCCACTGCCGAAGACGAGCCTGGCTGGCAAGACGACTCACCTCGACGCGAACACATATTTCGCATCTGGGATCTAGTCCCTCTGGGTTCGAATAATCACAAGACGCGACTCGCGCTGGTCGACATTGGGCCGCGGCGGCGCACTTTGCAATTCGACGCGTTGCCCGATCATGGTGAGCACCCGGCGATATGCGGGCCCCATGGCCTGTACCGTCGTGGCGACCAGCGGCCGCGACGCGTGTGGCGGCCAAGACACGGCCGAGAGTAGGAAAATCGCCGTCCCGCCGCGCCTCTGTCATACGATCACGGCGTCGACGGAGAAACGACTCGCACGCATCCAGCCGATCACGAGTGGACGCCAGCGACCGCCGCTCGCGCCACGACAGAGTCAGAGTCAGAGTCAGATGATCATGCGATCGCAGGAGCGCACGCGCATGTATGAAGAGCCACAGGACGATGGCCAATATGCGGGCCAGGCGTCGTCGGTCAAGTCGGAGGAAGTGCGGAGTATGGCGTGGAGTATGAGCAGTGCCGCCTCGAGTGTCGCGAGGAGTACACTGGAGCGCACGCGCGAGGTGACGGGTAACAATAATCTCCAGGACGACGTGCTGGCGCGGATGACGACGCTCAAGGCACTCTGTGACCAAGGCTTTATCTCTCCAGATGAATACGAACGGTGCGTGTCTTGATGATGGGGCTACATGAGGAGCTGTGAGGCTGATGGACAGATGTGACTCATAGACGGAAGAACGCCATCATCGACGAGCTCACGTTCACATCCCGTGGATCCACGCGGTCTCGTCGCGGGACGGCGACCCGAACCCATCGCCGCTCTTTCTTCCAATATAACGGTACGAACCATCGCTTCCTTTGTGTTCGCGAGAGGATTGTTATCTGATCCGTGCTGGACCACTTGACAATGTAGGTGTCCCGATGATCGTGCCGCACACTCCAGACTTTCGATCCATCACACCCGAAGTGGCCATCAAGCACGTCTTCGATTATGATACGAGACAATGGAGCAGTTTACAGGTCCACGTGGCCCTGGACGAGACACCTTTCAGCAAGGGCAGTCTCCGCGTGGTGTATCATCTGCAAGATGTGAGTGAAGGGCGACGACGTGGCAGCTACGTCGCCAAAGTGGCCATCGATCCAGATGAAGACCCGCAAACCTACTTCCGGGATATCGAACTGCAGGCGCACTGCGCTTCGTACGCCAACCTCTACAACTCGTATAATCCACCAAAGCGCGTGGAATTCCTCAAGGCGTGGGTGCTCGAACTTACCGAGAGGTACGTGCCATTGTCGTATGAATGTGTGTAAGGATCTTGAAACTGATCGTAAATGTCTTCGTATCACACAGAGACGGTATTTTGTGCGCCGTGGAGGAGTACATCCCAGGCGATTATCGTAAGCACAACAACAATTTCGGCTCGGTCAGCGACGACGAGCGCAATACGCCGCAAGCGTTCTCTCATTTCACATACGAGGCATCCAATCACGAAGTGCTGGCGGTCGACATTCAAGGCGTGGGCGATAAATACACCGACCCACAGCTTCACACGCTCAACGGCAACGACTTTGGCAAGGGCAACCTTGGCGTGCTGGGTTTCCAGAAGTTTCTTTCCCCCCATCGATGCAATTCGATCTGTCGGTACCTCAAGCTTCCGCCTGTGAATCCAAAGGTAAGACATGAGTAGAACGCGATGCGATATGTTGATCAGCCCCGCTGACTCTTTGTTGTTCTCGTATTAGGACCGCCACACAGACCACGGTACTCTGCCTCTACAAGAGCTCATGAACACAGACCGTATCCGACCCACACGCTTTGACTCCAAACATTACTACGAGCAAGCGCCGATGCTTCAAAAGTACATTGCTCAGTGTCGGGCGTTGGAAGAGAAAGAGCGAAGGGAAGCGGAGGCTTCGTCTCGGAGGTTTTCGTGCAGCGACGTCTCGTTCTGTGGCTGTGCTGTGCAGTAGCCATTTGCATGTTCTATTCTGTGTGATCTGTCTTCGTGTAGTGAAAAAGGACTTCATGGGGTTTATGTTTCATATATTTGTGTTTCATTACTGGAAGAGACGTTGCACGGATGCATACAACGAATCCGCAAATGTCTCGAGTGAGAAGAGATCACGAGCACGCTTCTTGCCTTTCGCACCCATTGCGGACACTGTATCTGTTTTCTCTTTGCCACAAACCTTGGCCATGGCGTCGGCAAATGCATCAGCGTTGACTTCACACAGAAACCCCGTCTCGCCGTCAAGGATCGACTCAAGCGGGCCTCCACTCTTGACAGCGATCACTGGCGTCCCACACGTCATGGCTTCCACAGGCACGATGCCAAAGTGTTCTTTGTCGGGTGTGTACATGATCGCCTGGGCTGTCGACAAGAGTTCTTTCTTCATACTGTCCGAGACCGACGTGCGGAACTCGACGTGCTTCTCGAGGCCGTACTTGGTCACTTCCTGCTGCAACTCTTTGAGGTGCTCGATGTTCTCCACATTGTTCGGGTCGTAGCCACCGGCAACAATCAAGCGCACCAGAGCAAACGTCTCGGGAGGAACGAGCGACTTGAGCCTGGCCAGGGCGTGGATGGCCAGGGCCACGTTCTTCTTTCGTTCAAATCGATTGAGCGAGACAAAGAGGTTCGGATCACGCGGCTTGGTCGGCACATACTGCTCAAACACACTCACGTCGACTGGTGGATACAAAATCCCGAGTTCTCGACGGCCGACGCGTGGGAAAGCTTGTTCAAAGACCGATCGCGTGAACTTGCTGTTGACCACAATGACGTCAGAGCACACTAGGAGAGGGCACAAAATCAATCAGCTATCACAGGGATGACGCATAAGGGTACAGTCTAGCCAACGTACCGGTCGTGACTTCTTCCAGAGTGTCGAGAGGCAGGCGGTAGAGATGCTTGAGCTTCGAGCCCGACTGAATGACAAGGAGCTTGTCCGGGTAGTGTCCATAGAACAGCACGGGCTTGCCGATGAAACGCAGGAATGGGATGGAGACCGACACCTGGTCGACAAAGAACGCGTCGATCTCGTTGGCGTACACGAAGGTGATCACGAGCGTGACGTAGAGGATACGGAAGATCGCGCAAAACGCATAGAGCTTGCCGAGGATCGTGCGCGGAAGCCAGTCGCCGTGCACGCGGATGCATTTCGCCAGCGGCCCATCGCCACGCGTCTCTTCAAAGCAGTGCGACACGTCGTGATGCGCGGTGAAGACGGTCACGTGCACGTTCTTCTTCTGTAAGGCGATCGCAGCGTTCACTACGAGGTTCTCGGCGCCGCCGATGCCGAAATCCGGATGCAAAAAGCCCACACGCAAGGGCGAAGACGGCGCTTTCCCATCGCGATGCTTTGTGGAGCAACGGAGGCCTGCAACGAAGGCGTAGGCGATGCCGACGAGCGTCAAGACGGCGAGCAAGAGCCCCGTGAGCACCAACATGGTGACGTGGGCGCGTTTTGGTCTCGCATCAAGTCACCCAAGTTCCATGAATTTATACTTTTACATACCGGTACGTTAGCAGTATACCTTATACTTTGGATAACCTTTATCATTACATAGTTTATGTTTTTAAAGTTGACACTGACTATGTATCCTTAACTCGGACCCGTGGAACATAATACTGAGTTAACCGGCCGAAAATAGCGGGTCAATTTTAGCGCCTTCCTGGGTCCTACATGCCTTTATTGAATTGGGTCGCGAGCGTGCTCGTGTCTGTGGAGAGTCCTCGCTGCGTCACCATGAGCCATGATGCGCTGGAACGCGAGCTGGCGTCGTTCAAGGAGACGATCGGGCTCACGAATCCCCTGACCTTCGGCCACAAAGGCGACTGGTAAGAGTACCTAGGACGGCAGTGCCACTCGACACTGACAACTATTGACACGACAGGAAGACGGAAAATGTGGTTGCACGCGAGACACGACTGCAGGAGGCTGGGTTTGCAGCCACATTGCCGCACAAGTTCGTGCTAACCGAACCGCGAAACTCGCACAAGTCATTCCTCGCGGCGGCAACAGCAGCGAAAGCCCCAGTTCAGCCACTGCGTCCACCAAAGGCACTGGGTGAGAACGGTGGTCTGCGTAAGACCCCCGAGGGCGCGTCACCTGTGGAGGATCCTGCTACTCGCGTGCTGGCCGGAAGAGAGCTCCCAAATGCGCTGGTCGCAGTCAAGCGGGTGCCGATGGCCAAGCGCTCGCACATGGATGGAGTCTTGCACGGCATCCCAAGAGCTGCTGAGCCAGTGCGAACTACAATACAAGACTCGATCACGTACTCGGACGAGATGCAGACGATGAATCGCGATAAAGATACGAGTTTCCATCGCAAACGAGACGCGTACTCCGAGTACGTCGAAGCTCGTGCCCGATTCAGTAAGATGCACAGCGTCAACTAGGAGCAAAGGATTATAACATATGTTTATTTCATGCGGCTGCATTGTCTTGGTCTGTTATCGGATTCTCGTCGGCTGCGTTTATATCCATGTCGGCATACTCTGAGGTTGGCCCTCCAGGATACTCATCGTTTGTTGTTGCCTCCACCTCGTTCTCATCCACGCCTGCATATGTGTCCATGTCAGCGTAATGGAAGGCTGGCCCTTCATCATACTCTTCGTCTGCTGTTGTCTCCGCCTCACCAGTACTTCCGTCTACGATTTGGCCCATGTCAGCGTACTGAGAGGCTGGCATTTCATCATACTCAGCGTTTGTGGATGCCTCCACGTCGTTAACATTCACGTATGCGTTCGCGTCCATGTCAGCGTCATCCGATGATGGCACTTCGTCATACTCGTGCTGTGTAGCCAACGACGTGTCGACATCAAGCTCCGTAGTTGTATCAAAGTCAGGTGGGTATTGCAAGGTCGCGTTTTCGCTAAGAAGGGCTTGCAGCTCTGCTACAGTCGTGCTCGTCGGAGCTGGAAAGGTTCCATCATCAAACGCCTCATCCTCGACGTCGACGGCGGATCCTGGTAGGACGATAGATGCCAGAGATTCCATGTGCTCCAACTGCTGCTCAGCTTCATATAATGCCGCGAACAAGAACTCTTGATGTGCTTCAGAAGCATGCGCCTCGCGCTCACTGATGAACCGCTGCTTGGGCGACGAAGCGGGAGATGACGACGTACCGCCTTGGTTTGTATGTCGCGACTTCCTGCCGTTCTGTAATTCGTCAACATCTGATCCCAGATCATCTTCATCTCGATCATCGACTACTATTGAGAGATTTGACTTGGTCTTTGAGGCGGGAGAACGCGCAATTCCTTTTGTCTTCTGCTTGGTTCGCTTGTTGCCCACGACACGTAGCTTCTGGACTTGTTTGTACGGATTAGCTGACTGCTTGCCTTGCCTTGCGGCCAGAAGCGAATCGAGATAACCCATCGATGCGCTCTTCCCCAGTGATGTTCCGCTTGCACGAACGGCCTTGAGATGATTCTTTCGTTGCTTTGCATCCTGGGAAAGGAGGCTTGCGCTGTCGAGCATGTGTTGAAGTGGGTGGCCTTCACTGACCTGCCCACGCTGGTGGTAAAGCTCTCGGAAGAAAGTCTCTTCTCGCTGAGCATCCTGCGACGCCATACCCGGTGATGTAGTGGTGCCACTACCACAACCGGAACTCCAGGATGCGGTCTTCATCAAGACCTCTTCGCTACTGCAGCCAGTGAACTCAGCAAGGCTCTCAATGCGATCTGGCATCTTTGGGGCTGGAGGAAGCGCGTGTAGTGTGGACTTGGTGAGCATCGAGACAGCCTTGCTCGCTTTTTCTGTGCCTGATCCTGCTGGAATGGGCTTCCACGCCGATGGTGGGGGTTTGCTCGCGCTCTTCGCGTGCGGTGACACTGGTTTACGGAGCGTGCTCGTAGCCATACTTACTGGATCAAGTGGATCAAGACGACGTTTGAGGTCGGAGACCTCTCTTTGAGGACGCAAGATCGCTGGAGCTGTGCCTCGCAATGTGTTTGCTTCCAGGGCTAGCGTCATGTAGTCGGCGTAAACTAAACAACAACGCTCGCAGACGGCAACAGGCTTGTGAAGGAAGATCGGGTCCAAGCGATGGCGTTCAAAGTCCTCGACCGTCAGTGTTGGATGTAGATACTGAATGACAGGAGGGATTACGAGATCCCGCGCTTGTAGAGACGTCGCACTCAATCCAGCACTTGGCATTCGTTCGCAAAATGGGAGAATGCCGAAACCAACTCCACCGGCTGCCTTAATGAGTCGCTCGTCTGGTGGCCATTCGATCGCGGCTTGCTCTTTTTCATTTATTCGTTCGCGTAGGAACGCAAGGAAGCGTTGAAAATGCTCGAGAACAGCTCTGTAGTTGGTCAGAAGCATACGGGGTTGGTCTCCGACGGTTGCGCAGCTCGTACAACGCTGAAACCCTTCAGGCAATGGGGCATCGATCTCGTGAGCAGACAAATGACGGTGATAGGAAGACAGCGTCTTGAGACTCTTGCTCTTCTTTATGCTTGTTGGACTCAATGAGTAGTGGCTGACATGACCAAGAGAAACGTGCGCGGGGACCTGAGCGTCCGAGACGATATCCAGGGGCCGCATGGAGGAGGCTTCGCTAGCGTGCACTCTGAGGAGGCGCAGTGACGAGCACCAAAGCAGCCACAGGCGATCGTCCGCATCACTCTTGAGATGCAAAACCATGCGGGAAATGCGAAACTTGTGGTAACTCACTTGTGTCACATGATCGACAATCTGCTCACATAGCAGTTGGACTTCGCCAGGTAGCATTGCTCCTCGAACTGGTTCCGGACGACTGAAGAGCTCTCCTGCTCCACCACCATCGAAGGTCACGGCTCGCTCGTACACGCTATAGTGTTTGTCGAAGAGACTTTTGCTGTTGACGCGGCGTTCAAGCAAACAGATTTTGGGCGACCAGATCGCGCGGATCGTGGCGTTATGAGTGCCTTTCGGGAGTACAAAGCGCTGAAGAATCCCGTTGTTTGTTTTTTCACGAGTAAAGAGGAAGTCATGGAGGGCGGCTGCGTCAAAATACTCGATCACAGTTGGTGGTGCTTGCGTTTCCTCGTCGTTGCCTAGGCTCCCACTCGAGTTCGTAGAGACAGTAGTGGTGCCCGGTAGCTGATAGAGATAGTACGCCACGATATCCGTTGCGACACCAGTGCCTTTGCGCAAGTGCTTGGTAAACGCGTGTTCGATCTGGAAGTTGGTAAGATTGACCTTGTTCTTCTTCTTGAGCTTGCCGCTTTTGAGTGAAGTAAAGTACCACGCACTGGGCTGTGTGAAGTGATACACGACGGTGTGCGGCACGAAGATTCGCGGTCCATCGCCGAAGTCATCCTTGCTCCATAGGAAATGGAAGAGATTCTCGATAAGGCCGTCGCCCTCGAGTGCGAGTGGCGTTGCCATGACGTGCAGGTCGTCCGCTTGAACAAATCGCCGTTGAGTCCGTCGCTCGATCGGATAACAATAGCGATGGACCCGTTTCGTATCCCACTTGCTTCTATTCTTCGCCATCACTCCCCTCGTTCAACTTGTCGTCTTGCAAATATTCGCCATGGCGGCGCCGGGCACGACTGTCACGCTGCTCGCCGACGTCAAGAGTCAGGGTGTGCAGCAAGCCGTGGACTTTTACCAGAAAGGCACCGAAGTGGCGCACAATGCCTCCACGTCGGACGAATATACCAAAGCTATTGAGTATTTCAGTGTCGCGATCGCCATCCGCAACGACCAACCGCGCTTTTTCTTGGCTCGAGGCAACGCCTTCCGCGCAATCAACGAATGGGAGTATGCCAAGAAAGATTACACTCATGCCATTGCACTTGACGACCGCACAGCCCTCTATTACGCCAACCGTGGTGCGTGTCACCGGAAGCTCAATCAGCCGGTCCCAGCGCTGGAAGACTTCAGTGCAGCCATCGAAATCGACAGCAAGAAAGCCCATCACTACTTCAATCGCGCGCAGGTTCTGTACGAGTCAGGTTTCCATCGGGAGGCTATCATGGACTTTTCCAAGACGCTCGAAGAGGGCTCAGCTGGCATCCGCATCGAATATCGGGCACTGCAGCAACGCGGAAACTGTTATCGTCGACTTGGTCAGATCACGAAATGCATTGACGACTTGCAGCGCGCGATCCAGCTCGACAGTCGCAACTCCACGGCATTCAGTGGTCTCGCTCAGGCGTTCATGGACAGCAGTGCGTACGACCAGGCCATCGAGAACTTCTCCAACGCCATTCAACTCAACAATAGCCAGGCTTCGTACTTTACACTCCGGGGTCTCTGCTATTACCGCAAGGGCGCACAATACGCTCGTGTGTGTCTGAGTGACCTGAACCAATCGATCAAACTTGATGGCAAAGATCCAACGGCATACTTCTACCGAGGATCCATCCGTCTCTCATTGGCGCTTGACCTCGTTCAGGCTCAACTAAACGCTCGAACTAATGCAGCAGTCGTCGGGTCTCATAGTCTTGCGAGTGAAGCGAATGGCGGTCTTGCTTCAGCGCTGGCGCTAACGGCAGATGAGCAGCTCGAAGCCTCGTTTGCTGACATTGAGATGGCTTGGACTCTTGTTCCCTCAACAACCTCGTATCAGCTGGGCGTAGCGATGATCACGCAGCTCCGTGGGCAATACGAAGCTGCTGCAGCCCGTTTCGAGGACATGAGTACCACTGCAGATCAGCGCTCGGTGGTCATCGTAAAATATCACTGGGCGTTGTGTTGTCACATGCTTGAAGATGCAGAAACAGCGTTGACCTTGCTGTGCGACTGTGTGGACGCGATTCCTGACGAAGCCCTGTTTTACGAGGCCAGAAGTCTTGTTCTGCAAGAGACGGAGAATCACGCCTTCGCCATTGCAGACCTCACGCGTGCGATGGAGCTCCGAGCAACAGACGGTAGAACCGAGCGAGATCACTCTTCTTCAGCCCCTCGAAACCTCTACCTACGGGCAGAGAGTCACTTGCGTCTTGAACACTTCGAAAATGCCATCAACGACTGTAATGCGGCCCTTTCGTGCCCGCCCCATACTATCGGACAACTTGAAATGTCGATTCGGAACACACGAGCGATGGGACATCGAGGGCTTGGACATTACGACGACGCGATCTCCGATCTGTCGGTACGTGTGACCATCTGGACAGGCTTCCATCGCAGTTAGCTGATTATTGGCTCTCCACAGATGTGCTTGATGTTGGCTCCAAGCAATGACGTCTTCCACTTTCATCGCGCGCTGTGCCAGATGGAGTGCGAGCAATTCCTTGTTGCGCTGACAGATCTTCACGCAGCAATTGCGGCGAACCCTCGAGACGCGTACATACTCTACAGCATCGGTCTCTGTTATTACCATGAAGGCGAAAACACAGAGTGTATTGCCTTCATGCAACGCGCACTGAAATACGGCCCACCAAGAGAATTGCTTCCGGATCTCCATTACCGAATTGGTCTTTCGCACGCGCTTCAAGATCAAAACATACCGGCCATCGAACACTTTACACATGCCTTGGATGAAGCGACCAAGCAAAACACTTTCCCCTTCTTCACTCAAGCAATGCTATTATACGTCCACGAACGCGCCAAATCCCTTCAGCTTGAGCAATACCACGAAGAAGCAATTGAAGACTTCACTGTGGTCATTCGACACAACCCCAACAATGCCCATGCGTACTTCCGTCGAGGCTTCGCTCTAAAGGCCCTTGGTCGTGTCAGGGAGGCTGCTTCGGATATTGAGACGGCCAAGTTGCTTGATCCGTCCAATCCACGACTGGTGGTCAACTACAAGGAGATCAAAGATACCGAGTGTATCATTCTCTGCGAACCGGGGCAGGAAAAAGACTATTAGTTAGCGAGCTTGGTGAACGGGCGGAGAGAACGCAGTCTTGCCAGGAGTCGGGACGTATGATCTTGAAAGGTCGCAAGGAGACGATTGGCATCGACCCTGTTGACAAAGGACAAGCAACAGCCTCCCATTCGGCTGACAGCAAGCTCCAGTGACCATGGGTGTAACGTGCAGCCAAATCTGTTGCTGTTGTCGGCCAACTGGAAAGCACGACAAGCGGAGTGACAGTACGACGGACTTCGCCTTGAGCGATGAGCGAGAGATGTGGTTTGAGCAAGACAACGTTCCCTTGATATCCGCGAGACATGATGCCGAGATAGTTGACATCTCAGGTGATTACGTCGTCAAGAAATCTGTGATCATGCGTTCACCGCGTGGCTTGGTCGAAGTTCCGTCCCCTACCTGTAGTAAACACAGAACTTCACACGCGAGTATAGACAAACGTGGTGATCGACTCGCGAGGTCGCCTCAACATATCACTCGATCCCGCTCAGAAGAGAAAGCTCAACGGATGCACTCGCCATCATCGACCGGGTCATCTCCTTCGCGATCTCCACACAGGCGACATCAGCATCGAGAACAACGGGATAGTGCATCCAGCGACAGCTTCGTGGAGGTCGCAAACAGCGATGGCTCAGATGACAGCCTGGCATCACCACCATCAGCAGCAGGAGGAACAGTGGCAGCCAGCTCTGTGAGAAATGAAAGAGACGGTCGCGGAAACGTAGAATCAAAAGCCGAATCAATTCGCTCACGAACTTCTTCGGTAGAAGACGAAAAAGCCATCTTAGCTTCCCCTCGATCTTCCCGCTCACCAAGTAAGGCCTCCACTGGTTCACCAAAGAAACAAGGCGAGCGATATGGCAGGAAGAATTATCGCGCCAACTCGAACCGGAAGAAGAACACATAATCTAATGAATAAAGCACGTAAAACGTGACATGAGACAATTTCTCTTGCACATTACCTTGCAGCAGTATGGATACACTCTTCTTGCACCAGACTCTACCATGTGAACTCACCCCAAACGCCAAACTCACGCCAGCGAACTGAAGTCGCGCAAAAAATACGAGTACGGTCGCTGGAATCAATCAACTCACTTCGATGGAATCGTCTGGATGTACTCGAGGAGTCGTCGTTGAGGAATGGAGCCATCCAATCCGGGAATTCCACTACCATCGCTAGCCACAAACTTGAATACCGGGTCTTCAGTTTCGAAGCCGCCAAGATTGTAGGGGGCCTCCGTTGGTGTGAACAAAACACCTTCTACTTCATGAGTGACATCCTTCACGAACTTGGACAGCAAGAACTCGGTCTTCGCAAGACGAAAATGGTCCTTCATTCGGACGCGGAATGGCTCCTTCGCGTAATCGAAGGTTTGATCCTGTAAGCATGCAAGTTAATCAATTGAGCATACTTGGCGCTCGTCATTTCAGGGCTACTCACGTTCTTCCGCGGCAGAATGATTTCATTCTGAAGGCACTGCAATCGCTTCTCCAGCTTTTTCTGCCAAATCGGGGTTCCTTCGAGGAAAACAATGTCGAATGTTAAGTAGCGCGCCACTTTGTGGTCGTGATCTTCATCTTCGACAATGATACCATCGATCAATGTGTTCACCTGCGACTCAGCCTATTGTTCAACCACAACGCATTAGCGGTGGCCAAACCAATAGTCAGTAGATTTCATGAACATACCGGAGCGCGGCGACGAGGGAACTTCATGTTCACCTTTGTGAACGTCATGTCACGAGATACAACGTAAACGCCACCTTCAGCAATGAACAACATACAACGGCGTCTATAGAACAGAAGTGTCACTTCAGGTCAACTAGCTTAACTGGAGGAGATACTCACCCTCGAGCACGCCAAGTGACCAAGTACGAAGGTGTAAGGCAGCCGCGTTTCTTGAATGCCTCCGACGCAACATGCGTGGCAGTCAGAGGAATTGCCTGTCGTATAAGCACCGAGTAAAGGTTAGAGCAGCAACAACTGAATAAGCAAAGCTGCATCTCACCTCGCAACCTGGAAAACCTTCATGACCCGTTAGCTTCTCCAGGGCCTTCGACAATCTCTCGTGCTCCTCTGATGCCGTATCCAACGCTTCTCCATACTCAAGTGGTTGGACATCATCGACCCACGATCGAATTTTGCGTCGCTTGGTTGGTCGAGTGTTGATATCCTCGCGATCTGGAGGAATGTACATGGGAGGCTTGTACGTCGGTCCAGCTGGCAGTCCTCCCGATCGACCCGTTGGAGTGGCACTTGCTGCACTAGTCACTGGTCCCGTCGACTGAGAAGAGACCGTCACGCGAGGCTTGTCCTTGCGAACGAACTTGTTTTGGCGATCTTCGTCGGTCAGAATATCGTTCCCGATCTTCGATCCAGCATCATCCGATGGCGCACTTGCGTCCCACTTCGGTGGTGCAGGGCACTTGACGGTCGAAGCGGATGATGGAAGCGTGCTAAAGTACTTGCGATAGAGTCGCTGCAATCCATCGCAACGCAAATTAGAGCGCATACCCTAGGCAACGGCAAGTATTGCAAACGCACCTCCAGATAATGCCGCGAGTAAATGCCAGGTGGAGTGGACGCGGCAAACTCTTGCAGCGCATTCGCGAGACTGAGATCGCACGCTTCGACAAGGAACGACGCGATCAGATAGCCCACAAAGTTGTATCCAGTGGCTCCAAACACGGCGACGTCACGGTCCTTGATGTCACTCGTCTTGTGCTTCTCCAGCTCATCGAGAAACTCCTTGGTCATGGCTTCTTCCGCCTCGGCGCGAGTCTTTTCGTCCGCTTCTACGCAAACGCAACGTGATGTGAGTCTCGTCCCAAGAGGCAACTGCGCGGGTGCATAAGCTCAACGCACCTTCGGGGATCACGGTGCGCAACTTGACGTACTTGACATCCCAATCGTACCACTCCCTACGTCACACCCTCTCATCAGTCGACCGTTTGCCGATCCTCCGCCTCCTCGTCCACGTACTTCGGATCAAAGAGGTAGTTGTCACTCCCCGTGGCGTCAATCACGACGCCCACGTCCATCATCGGCCCTGCTTTCGTCTGCGCGAGCAGCTTCTCCATCAACGCCGACGGCGTGTAGTTGGCGCGTTCGTCCGCAAAGTGGATCTCATAGCTGCACAGTATCAGCACCATCGTCATCAGTCCACACGACCGTCCACACATGTACGTTTCCACGACAAGCCACTCACATGGACGAGAGCGGCGCGCGAATGGGCAGAATGCGCGCGCTGGACACCAACTTGGTGTAGAGCGGCGTGGCTTCGAACGCCTTCCACTCGTCAGGCGTCCAGTGCAGCAGCTTGCGCTCCGTCTTGGCCACACGCGTGGGCGGCGTCTTGTCGACGTCCCCATTCGTGCCGTTGGACGAGGCGCGCCGCAGCTTGGCCGCCACCTCAGCATGCGACGGCGTCGACGCCATGTTGGTCCACAATTTGACTCTCCCCCGCAAATGGCGCGCAATCACTCCCGCTCCACGGGAAAAACCTCGACCGCCCGTGAGGTGCAACACTCAGCCTTGTTCTCTTTATCTTAGTACGTCAACGACTTATCTGCATACGATACTGTTGTAGCTATGTACTGTAGTAGTGGGGTTGGTGAGAAGAGCCAGTATAGAACCTTGTGCAAGAACATGAGGTTTTTTCTGGCCACACTTGACTGAAGCGGCACCGACCACAAAGGGAAACCTGCGGCTGATCATGAGCGGACGCGGCGTCCGCGCCGATGGAGATGATGATGCCCACGGCGGAGAAAGCGGTCCACAGGCCGAGCGATCAAGACGATTGCAGACACAAGCGCTGCGTATGTGTCCGCCTGTGATTTATGAGCCAAAGACGCAGACACGCAGTGTAACCGACACATCCACAAGGCCGCCACCCCTAGTGGTCGGTGGACCATGTGCGGCCACAGCGTCGTGTCATTTGCAGATCGCACAGCTCGGTGACGAGAAAGAGTTCCTGACCAAATACGTGGAGCGACTGCTGAATCAGCTACGACAGGTGCTGCAGAGGCATGGCGAGCTCGAGAAACTCAAGGCTTTGTCGGATCCAGTGGGGACGTCGCGTGCGGAAGCAGCAGGCGAAGCAGGAGAGACACTGGAGCGCACTCCGCCGTGGATGACGGCGGAAGACTATGTGAACCCTCTTTTCCAGTCGTACGACCTCAAGATCTACGAACTGGTACGTGTTTTTGGTCGTACATGGAGGAATATGGACACTCATCAAAGCGATTGCTGTCACAGGAACACGCCGTGACGGAGAACAAGAAGACAATGGAGCGCATTGTCAGCCGTGCCGAGTCGCTGGCCAAGGAGAATTCGACTCTGCGTCAGTACGTGCACCTCGGTGGGCTGAAAACGACTGGTTATTGAGTTGTATTGCGTAGAGAGCTCGAGGCGACCGCAGAGAAGCTAGTGTTGCGCATGCAGCATGAGCCCAAAGATCCACATATGCTCCACGATGAGCTCCTGATGCCGCATGACACGAGTGAATATCTGAGTGAGATCAACGAGCGCATCGACGTGCTCATGTCGGTGAGTTGGAATGTCATGTCCAATGCCACCTGTCCTCTCTGATTTTGCTGTCCGCAATATGCAGGAAAACAACACGTTGATGGAGCAGGTCTCACTCCAAGACGACGAGCTGAGTGGACTCAAGAAGGAGATCGCTGATCGTGACGACCAGCTGCAGGTTATGAGTCAAAACTTCAATCAAGCCACCTTGGCGATCCAAGAGTTGAGAGATTCGTGCGAGTCCATTCGAGACGAAAAGCTCCAGTGCGAACAGCAACTACAGCAGTATGCTGTCAAACTGGCGCAGTTTGAAAACCAAAAGGAGAGTATCGTGGCGCAGATGGAGTCGTTGCGAACGGAGAAGAAAAACATCGAGACCCAAGTTCAAGAATACGAACGTTTACTCGAGAACGCCAAGAAGAACGCCGAGCACAAAGATGAAACGATGTCCCATCGCTACCAGAACGTTTGTTCTCGATTGCGTGAGCTGAATAGCGTAATCGAGTTCAAACAGAAGCGCATCGACGAGCTGGAAGAACTAAATCGAGGCCTAAACTCAGAGCTCGAGTCGGTGCGACAGGATTGTGAGGGAATGTTGCAAGTCATGAACAGTATGGAGAAGCAGCTGAGTCAGTATTGTTCCAGAGAAGATGCCGTCGCAGAGGTAAGCTCGTTTATTCTATCCTTCAGAGGCAAACTAATACAGAACACGTGTTGTGAAGCTGGAAATGGAGTGCAAAGCAAAGATCGAGGATATGATGATTGAGAAGGAGCAGGTTCGCCGGCTTTCTGCTTCGAGCATAACCATACCCACTCTAATCACAGCTTCATTGTTTCAGATTGTTGCACGGGAATCGCAAGCAAGACGAGAGATTGCACGGCTATTAGAACGAATCCGAACCCAAGGAGACGAACAGCTAAGAGGGGAAGAACAGCGCGTCCACGATGTATCACGACGATATGAGCAAGACTTGGGGAGTCGAGAGGAGCAGATCCGCGATCTAAGAACGGAACTGGCGGAAGTTCGAGCAAATTTGGTACGGGTTTTCGTTTTTGATATGTACAGCCTTTCGCCATTTGAACCCAATTCCACATCACTGTAGGAAACCTCAAATCGGAATCAAAGAGACGCAGAGAAGAGATTACTGGAGGCACTGAAGCGTGCCGACGAAGCTGGGCAAATGTTCGAGGTGAGATCCTCTCCCTGATCCGCAAGTTTCTTCCATTCTAACGCGGGATGATGATATTAGAGGAAACTTCGAAGTTTATATGAGCGAGCCGCTTCAGCTGAAGAATCCAGGGATGCGGTAGGTTGCCTCATGGATGTTGCTGTCTTCGTACGACCACTCACACGTGATTATTAGGTGACATCAAGAGAATTAGACACTCTCCAAACTCTTCATATGAAGGAAGAGGAGGTATCCAAACTTCGAAACGACTATAAAGACCGTACTCAGGCCTTGAATGTAAGCACGAGCATTGATCTTGGATCTTTGTGCTTATTTTAATATGTGTCAAACGAACTGGCAGGAGCGAATCACATCTCTCGAGCGCGAGTTGGAGCTCCGACGATCAGAATCTCGTGAAGCAAAGGAAGAAGCCGAGCAGAAGAACCACAAAATTCAGCTTCTGAATGAGCAGCTAAACAAAGTGAAAGCGGATTGTGCGAATCGGTTCTCAAGTGATTTTGAGGTCGTTCATCAGGAGAACCGAGAGCTGAAGTCGCGAGCAGCCGAACTGGAGTACCGGCTGAATCAGGCAAAGAAAGAAATCTCGAGCACGGTTGAAGGTGTGAAAACGGAGCGCGAACGAGCTGAAGTACGACTGCTTGCTGAGATCGAAAGCCTAAAAGGCAGACTGACTTCACTGAAAGAAGAAAAAGGGCGTGTCGAAAGGTGTCGGCAGGATGCGGAGGCAAAGCACTCGATGCTCAACCTTCAGGTCCAGCAGCTCAGTCGTGAGCTGACAGATACGAAAGAGGCTCTACACGAGCGGGAACATGCCTGTGAGGATAACGATAGGAAAATATCTGAGCTGAGCGCTCAACTCACAATGGCACTTTCCAAGCAACAACAGTTTTATCGACAAGAACGTGAGATGCGCACAGCAATAGAGCGAGTGACTCTGGAGAAGACAAGGTTGGAGCGCGAGGCAACGGTTAGTACCACTGAGAGATCTCCTGCTGTACTCTTAGAAGATCACACTTTGATGTTGTCTCGTAGCTAGCCAGGAAAAAACTCGATGAGCATCGACAGGCAGACTTCATGTCACTGTCACACAGCTACGCACGACCTGAACAGCGATCCAGTTTCTCAACGCCGGACAAGCATTCTACTTCAGTCGACACGACCCGAAAGGATGGTATTTACAGCATACAACGATGAAAATGAATTCGATGTGTTGAATTTCGTTTCTTCTACTTGGAGAAACAGAGACTCGAGTTGGTACCGCCGAAACCAAACGAGTTCGAGACAACCGCCTTGAGTTCTTTTTCTTGAGGAACGAGTGGCACATAGTTGAGTGTGAACTCTTCCGTCTTTGCCGTCAGATTCAAAGTTGGGGGCATCACATTCTACAGTACGATGTCACAGGGAGAGAATGATGAGCAAACGGTATGAGCTCATGGATAGAAAACGTAACGTACGTGATGCAGCGCTTTGATTGCGAAGATGGCTTCGATTGCCCCAGCAGCGCCCAACAAGTGACCAACGGCGCCCTATGGAAGATGAAAAGCAAAGCAATGAGCGATACAGTTCATGATGATGGACAATTTCAAAGTGTTGTCTCGCCTTTGTCGAGGAGAATCCGATCGCCTCAGCATGCTCACGGAAGAGTTCCTTGATTGCAGCGTTTTCAGCGCGATCGCCGAGTGGCGTGGAGGTCGCATGGGCATTGACATAGCCAATGTCGGAAAGCGAGAGTCCGGACTGCTGGATAGCAGCCTTCATTGCTCTGTGGCAAAACTCACATGCTCAGCGCCTTGTGATCTGTAGGGAGGGAAACAACGCAACATACCTTCGGGCGCCATCGCCGTTCTCAGGAGGTGCTGTCATGTGGTGGCTGTCTCCGCTGAGACCGTAGCCTCGGACCTCAGCGTAGATGCGAGCACCACGCTTCTTAGCGTGCTCGTATTCTTCCAACACGACAACACCAGCACCTTCACCCATGACGAAGCCGTCACGCTTGGCGTCAAACGGCCGTGACGATTCTTCTGGAGTGTCGTTGAACTAGGTGGCAGGCAGTGTGTGAGTCACGTACAATTGCTCATCGCCGACGACACAAGATTATTCACCTTTGTGGCCAGCGCCTGGGAACGAAGGAATCCACAGATCGAGATGGGATTGATGGACGCTTCCGTACCACCCGCGATCATAACGTCTGCGTCTCCGTTGCGAATCAAGCGTGAGGCATCCCCAATGCTATGTGAACCCGTCGCGCACGCCGTGACACACGAGTGGTTGGGACCCTTGAGGCCGTGCTCAAGACTGATGTGGCCAGCCGCGAGGTTGATGAGGATGCGAGGAATGAAGAAGGGCGAGACACGACGGTATTTCTGACAAGGTGCACAGGTCAGTGCGTCTATCTCACGACGGCCGAGGCGACGCAACTCTCACCTGCTCACGGACGAGGTTCCCGACCTCGACGATCTCCTGGATGTTCCCAATACCAGCGCCGACTGCGACACCCTGTCGAATGATCCACGTGAGCAATGGGACTTTGTCAGCGGCGGTGCTTGCTCACGTACCGCTCGTTCGCGTTCTTCGTCCGATTGCGGGACCCATCCTGAGTCAGCGATGGCTTCCTGGGCTATCGCAGTCACAACCCATTGATCAGACTCCGTCCACCAGGCGTCTCCATGACGTACTCGTACCAGCAGCCAGCGCAAAGGCGATGAAGTCGACGTCTTGACTACGCGCGTTCTTGGGATTGATAAAGTCCTTGGCGCGGAACGCATGCGGATCGTCTCCTCGTGGCACCTGCGCCGCGATCGTGCAGCCCAGTCCAGTCGTATCAAAGCCCTCGATTGTCTACAGCCACGATGAGGAATCCGCCTGATCCATACGTCTCCTTGCGATCTTACCTTGATGGCGCACTTGGAGTCGAGGATCGCGTCCCACGTGCGCTGCAACCCCACGCCGAACGGCGTGACGGCGCCCAGTCCAGTGACGACCACGCGACGCGGTGCCGTCACGGGCGGCGCGTTGAACGCGAGCTGGGAGAAGCGCCGGGTAGTCATCATGCGCGTCATCTTCGTCCACACACGAGCCACTTGCACGAGGCGCTGATGTGGTCCACATGGGATATCGAGTCTGAGAGTCTGGGTTCCTGAGTGCACGAGACGCTGGGTTTTGCCTCCGTGAAGCGTGATTTTGACGTAGAAGACTCATCACATCGTTCCTCCGGTCGGTTTCTACCGACTTGAAGAACCATCACACGACGGCATGATGTCTCAGCAGACTTGGAATCCTCCCAAGGCTTCTAGGATGAAGACTTGCGGTGCGTCTGCTCACGTACGTAGCCAGTGGCGTTGAAGGCGAGTGCATGGCTCTCTGAATCTCCAGCAGAGTGCTGAGTTGATGGTTTGAAGAGCTGCGGTGATGGCTTCACCGAATGATCCACTGGTGTACTGTATTGAGTCTGAGAGCACCTCCTCACTGTCAGAGTTGATGAGATGTAGAGCGACTGGCTCTTTTACTGACCGACGGTAGAGGAGCCCTTCAATGACATCCTCTCGCCTTCGTACGTGGCGCGCGTACTCTCTTGCATGCATGATCAGAAGAGGACAAACCATTCTAGTGACGCCATTCCTGCGGAGAATGGCACGGCTCCTACACACTATCTAGGACACGAGGCCATGGAATTTCATCGTTCCCCACGGCGGCACCACTGCGACAAAGCCACAGCTTGCACACGAAGAGCTGAGTTCAGATCTCACGCCCACGACACGACGATCGGTCAATGGGTGACCTGAACTCGTGAGTCACGACCCGAATCCTTTGGTCAAGATTCGCTCCCACGTTCGGGTTCTGCGCATGGGCCTATCCGACTGTCGCTCTGCGTCTTCCACTTGTTGGGGCCAGCTGGTACCGGTCCTGATGTGTTTTCCTATTCCGTCGGTGCACTCTGGGTCACCACGTGCCCACAACTAATGAATCTGTTTGGGTAGGGAAGGGCCGGAAGCGACCATAGTGTGGTCGACGCGGTGCCGTTCTGGCCGAGGGAGGTTCAGTTCCACGGCCTGGCCGTTCCATCGCACCGTCCTGATTGTCATACTGAACCCGAGTCCATCAACTGCGGTCAGGAGCCTTCAATCGCTTGCTCGCCAGCCGTCGAACGGCTTTCTTCTCCCACCCCAGCTCATTCCTCAACTGGCAGTCTCGCTGTCATTAGCAACCGGGTCGTGTCGCCATGAAGATCTTCCGCTCGTTCGCCATCGCCCTCGTTGCGGCTCTCGCCGGCACTGCCGAGGCCAAGCGCAACCTCACCGCTTCCCTCGAGATCCTTGCGTACAACGATGTCTACGAGTTGCTCCAGGACTCGGTCAACGGCATGAACGTCGGTGGTCCATCGCGTGTCGTGCCAATCGCCGAAGAGATGCGTGCCAAGAACCCAAACAGCTTGGTGCTCTTCGCCGGTGACACCATGTCGCCATCGCTCTGGTCGACCCAGTTCCACGGCATGCAGATGGTCGAGGCGCACAACCGTCTCGGTGTCGACTACGCCACGCTCGGTAACCACGAGTTTGACTTCGGTATCGAAGGCTTCCTCAACGTCTCGTCGGCGTCCAACTTCCCATGGCTCAACGCCAACACCTTCGAGATTGAGACCGGCGCGCTCTTGCGTGGCACGGAGCCACGTGCCGTGCGTGTTCTCTCGCACCCTGAGTTCGGTACCATCAAGATCGGTTTCTTCGGCGTCATGTACGACATGAAGGACTCGAGCAAGGGTTTGTTCTGGTCGGACCCTCTTGAGGCCGCCAAGCGTCAGGTGGACATCCTCCGCAACCGCGAGAAGGTCGACATGGTCATTGCCCTCACTCACCAGGACTTGGCCGATGACAACCGTCTCTCCAAGGACGTCAAGGGCGTCGACCTCATCATTGCCGGTCACGACCACACGTCCATGCTCCAGACCAACTTCGGTGCTCCATACCTCAAGGCCGACTTTGACTTCCGTTCGATCTGGCGCTCCAAGGTCGACTACTTCAAGGCTGAGGGCTCTAACACTGCGGCCTTCCGCATGGACCACCATGCCGTCCAGATTACTGAGGACATGAAGACGGACGCCAAGCTCGATGCCGTCATTGATGGCTACACGAAGAAGATTGGTGAGCTCTTCAAGCGCCAGGTCGGTACCATTTGCGAGCCACTCGACTTGTCCAACAAGGTCGTGCGTGCCATGGACGCCCCAATCGGTCACGTCTTCGCTGACGCCCAGCTCAACTTCTACGGTGAAGGCACGGGTGATGTCTCGCTCATGAACGGTGGTGGTATCCGTACGGACCGCATCTACCCAGCCGGCGACCTCACGCTCGGTGACGTCATGGGCTGGTCGCCTTTCGGTAACATGGTCATGATCATTGAGACCGATGGTGCTTCGCTCAAGAAGTTCATCACCAAGGAGATGCTTGGCAGCTGTGGCGCTGGTGTCGTCCAGCTCAACGGTTTCTACGTCCACACGGCCGGTATCAAGTACGCTTTCAAGTGTACCGGCAGCGCCAAGGGTGAGATCACCAGCATTGAGTGGTTCGAGCACCCAACGCGCACTGGTCCAGTGCAGGACACGGACAAGTTCAAGACCGTGCTCAGTGACTACTTGTACAACACCGAGTTCATGACCATTCCTGGCGTCTCGTCGACGGTCGTGATCAGCTCGGCTGAGGGTGTCCGTATCGACGCCGCGCTCGAGGCGTACGTCAAGTCGCTTCCAAACGCCGAGCTCTGTGAGAAGGGCCCATCGCGTAACTCGGTCTCGTTCTAAGCGCACCGAGTCTCGTCTCTGTTGTCGTCGATAGATAGGTCGTTAGCGGTAGGATGGCTGTGGTAAATAGCACTCCCAACTCTCGCAATTGATCTGGATTTACACACTTTAACCGTGGTAATTCATCCACTCGCCTCGATTGCAAGGGGCTCGAGCTCACTCTTACTGGTTTGGTGCTGTCGGCTTGTGTTTCGGACTCATATTGATGAACTTGGCGTGACGATTAAGTTGCTCGTTCGTGGTGAACTGTGGTCGCGGGTCCAACGGCTCCCAAGGCCCAGTGGCTACGAGCGTAAAATGATCACCACACGCAATCGAGACTATTGGGCCTACACCATAGCCGCCAAAGTCCGCCACGGCCTCAGGATATGCAGAGTCGAGGGCGTTGTCGACTGTGGATCGACCAAGACAACCCCCAGCATTTTGTCCCCAGGTGAAGAGCTTGCCGTCCGTACTGAGTGCTGCCGAGTGATACGAAGACACTGCAAGCCTCTGACACTGCACACGGCGGTGATAAAGATCTGGAATCCGCGCTGCAAACACAGATGCGTCAATACCAGCGCACAGAAGATCTCTGAATTGGAGGTGGACCTTACTCGGTAGTGCCGCCATCCTCTGCTTGCCCAATCCCAGTTGACCATGCAATCCATTTCCAAAAGCATAGACGTATCCTCCGTCTTCATTGCCTTTCTCATCCTTGGGACGAGCCAGACACAAAGTATGCCAGGCAGCACACACTACATCCGTCACGAAGTCGCGCTCGAGGGCTGTCACTCGCTCAGGCTGCAAAACGTCACCACTACTATGACGAAGACCGAGACGACCACCGTCGCCGCACCCAAATGTGTAGAGACCACCGTCGTTTGTTACCACAGCCGTGTGCACAGCGCCACAAGAGACTTTGATGAGACGTTGTCTCGCGAAGGCCTCGACGAACGTCGGGGTTGGGAAGTAGAGTTGTTCGCGTCGACTCTTCACACCACTCCGTTTGGTGACACCGAGTCCGAGCTGTCCATTCCAGCACGCACCCCAGACGAAGAACTCGCCGCTTTCTGTGAGTGCGGCAGTGTGGCAATTGCCCACACTCACCTGTTTGACACTTTTGACGACCCCGGTTGACGTGGTGGTGGTCAGCACACTGCCAACAGGAGTCGGTGCCATTGTCTTCGGTTTGGACTTGGTGTCGACACCTAGCTCACCGTAGTCGCCTTTGCCCCACGTAAAGCACTCGCCAGAACGAGTTGTGAAGGCGATATGCCCGTCTGTCCGCGCACTGGCGATGCAGGCCAACTGCTTGTCACCTACCTGAGGCACCAAGCGAGGAAAGAGGAAGCATGACGAAGCAGCAGTGTCGAGAACATTGACTTGCGCTGGACGAGGAGGCTTTTGCGGCATTCCTATCTTTATGTTACCAGGACTGGCACCATTTTGAGTTGGAGAAGGTAGGGGATTGGACGACGCAATGTCCATGAGCGTCTTCCCCCCACCACCCCATGTGAAAACGCGACCATCCGATGCAACAGCAAATGCAAAGTCAACGCCAAATCCCTAGAGGAAATGAACAGTTGTCGTCAGAGTTATCCGCATCCACCAGCGTACGACCCACTTACCGAAAACACTTGCATGATGTGTTCGCCACGCAATGCTTCAATCTCCGTCGGTACGCTTCGTGACCTACGATCTCCAAGCCCCAACTGGCCGTGGAAGTTGACACCAAACGCGAACACTCGTCCAGAAGCGAGAATCTCTTCTCGTTCTCGCTCAAGTCGCTCCTGTTCCTCCTTCCGAGCTCGGATCAATGGCGCATGCACCCAGTCCTGGATACGAGCAATCATCTCCCCTTTCTTCCCACCGCTCGGCAGATCTAGCAGAGCACACGCTACGTCCAACTGCGTCTTGGTCCAGCCAGTCACGTCCACTATCGTCCAGAACTCGCGCGTCTTTGGCAGATCATTGATGGGCGTACCCTTTCAAGTCAGAATGTAGCCGTGCGTCAACTTAGCAGAGACCTTGTCCGCCAAAGTAAACGAACAGTTGACTTACCTGATACCCGGGCACACTCCATCGGTTCCAGAGCCTCTCGCGCTCACTTGGGTCCGCGAGGCGCGTGATCTTCTGCTGCAGACGCTGCTGATCGCTGCGTGGCAGCTTGTGGCGACCGCGACGACCCGCATCTTCGTCCTCCAGGCGGATCTGCGCGCGCAAATCGCTTTGAAGCGCCTCCAGAAGCCGCTGAGCGCGTTGCTCCCGAAGCCGATCCAGCGGACTCAGTACAGACTGCATCAACACAATGAACTCGCTCGGACTGGCTGGCTACGCGTCGTCTTCGGATGACAGCGATCGAGAAGACTCGGGTGCACCTCAGTCTAGTGTACTAGTCCCACCGCCGCCTCGTGCAACACCATCGACCCAAGCGTCGCGGGTGACAACGTTTGTGATGGATGGACTCCCGTCGGAACCGCCAGGGGACGCAAATCCAGAGACACAAGCAAGAATAGCGCGGTTCCTCGAAATGCAGCGCAACGGGAAGGGGAATCAGACCTTCCAGGACAATCTACAGACCAAGAAAGACGTCGCGAACCCGTACATTCTCGATAAAGTGGTCGAGTACTTTGGCATTGACGAGCTACAGTCCAACTTTGCGCCGGAGGTGTTTGACCCGCATGGACTGCCACTGCACGAGTTCTCGGACAAAATCGCAATGGAACAGAAGAAACACGCAGATGACCAGGCCCAGCGTCTCCATGCGAGTCAGTTCCAGCGTAACGAAGTGCAATTCGTTTCTGCTAAGCAACCGGAGTAACAAGACCCAGTTTGCCGTTGCCTTTGCCCAATCCTTTGCTTCTGCCGCGCTGAATGCTGTCTTGAAGCTGGTGTATCACGACACGACGTTCACGTAGTTCTTCCTGATGACTTGTAGTGTCCTTCCGAATGCGAGCGAGCTCCGAGTCCAATTTGTGTCGCTGCTCGTCGTACTCTCTGCGCATCGCTCCCCATTTGACTGACTTGGATTGCTCTCGAACAAAGAGATAGTGCTCTGTCTCCTTGTCTGCGAGTTGCTTCTTCAAATCTCGTAACTCTCGCTCGAGGACAGCACAGCGGGCTTGTTCTTGGTTGAGCTGTTTCTTCATCTCGGATAGATTGGTGCAGTGGAGGCAAGGAAGCGGTAGCGTGTGGACGTCACACCGCTTGACGAGTGGTGTCACGTCGATCGTATGGAGATTGTGTGGATGCGCATAGCGGCAACGCCCAATCGCCTGAATGTTGCGACAGATTCCAGTTGCAGTGAACGACGGACACACGATGACACTTGGTTCGTTCTCTCGGGTCGGATAGAGTTGTCGGGTGCGGTCTGTGCGATCGTACATGTTTTGCAGTGTAACGTGCGCACATGGCGGTAGCAATGTACAGGTCTTGCATCGCCGTAGTGGCTCGTTCATACGAATGATCGAGAGGGGACACGGGGGTGGCACAATGATCGCACGCATCGGCTCACTTAAGTTGGATGCCGCGATTTTCCGCGCTTGCAAAGCCTTCTGGACATTCGGTAGACTCACAAAGTGATAGGCGAGGAAGACTTGATGAAGCTTGGCAATACAAGGCAAGAGCTGGGAATGACAGCGCTTGAGTAGCTCTTCGAGGCCGTCACGGGTGTATCCAATCTAGCCCAATAGCTCAATTAAGTCTAGGCTCTCTCCGCGAAGCGGGCATTTTCGACAAGCTAACCAACCTGCTGGTGTTGGCACACGAGAAGAAGCTTCTTTCGCACAAGTGGCGCTGACAGCGGCTGCAAGTGCAGGTGAAGAGAGCGTTGCTTGAGTTGGTCAGGCAGTTTGCTCGCGTCGGGCCGGATCAAAACGATAGCAAAGGTGTTTTTGGCGTTGCAAACCATAAGAAATGGGAGAAGATGGTGCTGCTGAACCGCAATGGGAACACTGCACACTGTATTGTCAGTACGCACCGCCAACGAGTCGAAAGGCAGCCCACGCACCATTCAAAGCTCTCGATGACGATAAAAACAGTCGTCTTCTCTGTGTCAAGGCGATTGACCGCATGCTCGATCTTGGTCACCAGCTCCTTATCACTGCACATAACATGAAGGATTAGCGCTCACGTGAGTTATTATGACGATTACGAGGTCACTCACGACGACGCCTTGGCTTGGAACGTGAGGAAGACACACGGCGTCGTCGTCTCCAAGTCGGTCAAAATCTGTTTGACAAGTCGCAGCAGCGCTTGTTTCCCCGTCCCTTCGCCTCCCTACTCACACGCTCGACTCAGTATCCACTTGATGGCAATCCCTTCCTCGTATCCACTCGTACACTGATGATAACGTTGGTCTTAGGCGACACTTCACCGCGTTCCAGCGCTTGCACTCGCGTCACCACGCGCGCATTACCGAGAAACTCGTTCAGAGTATCTGGAAACACTACTGGACGCCTGTGCAACAGAGCATTAACATCAGTGTACACAATAGATCCGCTTGATGGCCCCTACCACTCGCCGGTGGCTTCATCCGACCGCGGGAGTCGCGGCTTGACGGGCGGCGACAGCGCGTCGTACTGCAGATCCACCTCCGACCGGAAGCCGTACTTGAGCTGCCACTGCGCCTTCTCTTTCCTTCCATCTCGACTCGAGGTCGTGCGTTGCGCCGCGTCATCTCCAACGTCCATGTTCGCCTCTGGTGAGGAACGGCCACTTCAACGTACAGACTAATTAGCTTCTTCCTGAATAAACTAGTTTGTGCGTCACTAGCCCCGAGGGCGAGGACGAAGATTCATCTGACTGAGCCGGACGACAATTGAATCTCCACATGCCACAAGCGTCTTGTGATTGGCTCGCGTCTCCGTTGCGAGGAACATGCGGCATCTGAGGCGAACGGCTTCGTTCCGTTGGTCTCTCTCTCGCTCTCTTCGAGAGCCTTTTCTGAAGGTGGCTCCCGAGTGACTACCACACCGTACCAGCTGAATCCTGGACTCAGCCTCCGCCAAGAGAACAAACACGACGCATGCAAAGCAACAGGGCAGTCGAGAACTTGCTTCGTCGCACGCACTCGCTCGTTCATCCGCGTCATGCTGGCCCCGGGGTATGGGACCGCCGGTTTTACCCAATTGAAGGATGAAAAAGATACCCAAAACAAGAATGCGACCCGATCCGAGATCTTCTCCGCTGACGAGGGCAAGAGAAGCCGTGGGAAGAAGATGAAGTGGACGCTTGCGGGGCTGTTTGCCGTGGCGCTGTCGGCGTCGGTGCTGTTCAACTCACATGCAGATGTGCCGGCACTCTCGGGCAGTACGAGTCTGCGTCGCGAGGCGGGGCTATTGGAACAGGCGTTGCCCACGCAAGTGCACGTCTCGCTCTATGACAAGACGTGGTCTCCGGCGGAGAAGAACGTGGGCATCGCTGTCTCGTGGGCAACCGGTACGCCGACGCAGCGCTCGATGGTGCGTTTTGGGCGTAGTGCCACGGAGCTGCCCAAGATGGTCGAGGCGACGTCGCCGTGTGAGCAGTACGAG
This sequence comes from Pythium oligandrum, assembly GCA_020085045.1. NCBI lineage: Eukaryota > Oomycota > Peronosporomycetes > Pythiales > Pythiaceae > Pythium > Pythium oligandrum. The sequence goes on from JAHRIK010000009.1 coordinate 1,250,707, forward strand.
TTTTGCGACTATACCTCGCCATGGTTTCATCATGTCGTCATCCCAGGTGACCTGTTGGAGCCCAACACGACCTACTACTGTACGTGTTTGCGTCATTGTCGTGTTGAACGCCGCCTCTGATGATGTCCTTTGTGTAGATCGCTGTGGGGGCCCCACTGGTGGATGGAGTGAGCTCCTGACCTTCACGACGTCCGTCGCTGTGGGCAGTCAAGCACCAGTCACGTTCGCTGTCATCGGCGACCTGGGGTACGTTGGATTCCGCGGGCGTTCCTGCCAACGCCTGCTAACGCCTTGCTTTCGTGCAGACAAACCGAGTACTCGGAACAAACGCTGCGCCACCTCATCAACCAGGATGGTTTGACGGCCATCTTGCACGCCGGCGATCTGTCGTACGCCGACAACTACCAGCCACGCTGGGATCGCTGGGGGAAGCTCGTCGAGCCCCTCGCCTCCACCTGTCCTTGGTGCGTCTCGCGTTCTTTTCTTTGCTTTGCCGACTGCCGTTGACGGACTCATGACATGACTGTAGGATGGTGTCGGTCGGGAACCACGAGGAAGAACGCCCTTGCCAAGACGGCGCCGACCGATTTGTCGCGTACCAGAAGCGCTTCCGTATGCCGTACGACGTCGATGACGGCAAGCAGGCCAAGAATCAGTACTACGGCTTCCGTGTGGGCATGGTGCACTTCATTGTGGTGCATCCGTACACTGCTACGGACGCCAACTCACCACAGTACCAGTGGCTTAGCGAGGAGCTCGGTCGTGTCGACCGCACCCTGACGCCCTGGGTCGTTGTGATCATGCATGGCCCGTGGTACAACAGCAACACGGCGCATCAGGGCAGAGAGCCACATCTCCGTATGAAAGACGACATGGAAGATCTCCTCTTCGAACACAAGGTGGACCTCGTCTTCTCGGGCCACGTACACGCGTACGAGCGGTCCTTCCCCGTGTACAAGGAAGTGGTACGTGCGGACGGCATCGTGTACGTCGTGTTGGGTGACGGAGGCAATCGTGAAGGGCTCGCGCCAACGTACATCCACCCCAAGCCAGCGTGGTCGGCGTTCCGTCAAGCCAACTACGGTTTCGGCCTCTTCCACGTCCTCAACCACACCCACGCGAGTATCGAGATGTACGAAGACCGAGAAGCTGGTTCAGCACGCCTCCATGACCAAGCCTGGCTCACGAGCACGCAATTCCGCGCGACCCAGGCCTTGACAGCGGTGACGCGCACTTAGTGATTGACGTTGAAGTGAAGTGAAGTAGTGAACCGCACTTAGCGAAACCCAGACGTTAACTTGTATGAAACGGGTTTTGATCTTGTGAACCAACCCTTTGGGTCGCAACCCGTCAACCCAGATACGACGCGTGGAGCTCCCCATTGAAGTGGACAACCAAGTGAACATGTCAGTGCAGGTGAACGTCAAGTGGGGCAAGCAGGTCTTCGAGGGCATTCCCGTGGACAAGACGGCGTCGGTGGCCGTGCTGAAGGCGCAGCTCTATGCGCTGACCTTCGTGCCGGTCGAGCGTCAAAAGATCATGAGCAAGGCCTGGAAGGGCATGCTCAAGGACGACGCGGATCTCAGTCAGCTCCCGGGCCTCGTTGACGGCGTGCAGGTCATGCTCATGGGCTCGGCCGAGGTCGTGGAGAAGCCCAAGGAAGCCATTGTGTTCATTGAAGACATGTCGAGCAAGGACGTGGCCGCCACGGGCGTCGTGTACCCAGCAGGTCTCGTCAACCTCGGCAACACGTGTTACATGAACGCGACGCTGCAGTGTCTGCGTCCGGTGACGGAATTCCGCGACGCTCTCAAGCAGTACAGTGGCGGCGTCTCGGGGGACATTGCCAACAACTTTTCGACGGCGCTGCGTGATATGTATCAGCAGTTGGACACGAGTGTCGACAATATCACGCCGGCGTTGTTCGTGACGGTACGGAAAGGCATCCTCGCATGTGATCGATCGTGTTCCATTGGGTTCTAAACATGATCTCTATGATTCTGTCTGAATAGGTGTTGCGTCGCGCGTTCCCCCAGTTCGCCCAGCAGTCGCCACGTGGTGGCTTCATGCAGCAGGACAGTGAGGAGTTCCTTTCGACGCTCTTCTCCACGCTCTCGCGCACGTTGACCACCCCAGTGGGTCTGCCATCGCTTGGCCCAGCCAGTAACATGGTGGACGCGCTCTTTGGGTTGGATATGATTGAAAAGTACGCCAGGCATAATTAATCTTGTCGGAAGATCCATGCTAACATCAACTTCGCATCTTCGTAGGCTCGAATGTGCTGAGACCGATATGGAATTGCCAGTTGTCAAATCGGAAAAGGCGAACAAGCTCGTGTGCAACATCACAATCGAGACGAACCATCTCGGCGAAGGCATCAAAATTGTACGGTGGTTAGTAGTCTACTGAAGTGTAGTCAGCGTTTCTGATCTTTGCTTTCTTGTCAGGGCTTGGAAGGAGGTATCGAGAAGCACTCGGAAGTGCTCGGTCGTAACGCACAGTGGAAGAAGACTCTTCGTATCAACCGTCTCCCAAAGTACCTGTGTGTGCAGTTCATGCGTTTCTACTGGAAATTGACCCCTGAGAGCCGTGACCACACTGGTGTCAAGTGCAAGATGCTTCGAGTACGTTGCCCACAAATGCTATGGGTGTCAGCTACGTGTGAATGTAACTAACCCATTTCTGTAGCCAATTGCCTTCCCGCAGATCCTCGATGTGTACGAATTCTGCTCGGATGAGTTGAAGGCGACCATGAAGATCGCTCGAGACAAGAATGCCGAGAAGATTCTCAACGAGTTCAAGGAGTCGGTATGTAATTCTGTTCAACTGAAAATGTCAACGATGCATCAATGGCTCATGTGTTTCTTCATTCAGAAAAACGAGACTGAAGCCGAGGAAAAGAAGGAAAGCGAGGAGCTTGAGGGTCTCTCGGCCGATGACCTCGCGGCATTGGAGGCTGCCAAGGCCATGTCGATGGGAGCGAAGGAGCCAGGTCTCGGATTGCCACACGACTTCCAGGTACGTATCTCTTCCAGTAGTGCGTGAGGATGAAGATCAATCTGATCAATCTGTGTTCTTTTGTAGGGTAACTATGAGTTGTACGCGATCTTGACGCACAAGGGTCGATCAGCCGACTCGGGTCACTACATGGCCTGGGTGCGCCACGAAGGAGGTACGGCACAGCGCGGAATGCAAATGGTTTCAGCGAAAGAATTAACCATTTATTGCGTGTAGACGACTGGTTCTGCTACGATGATGACGACGTTTCGCCTTGCAAGACGGAAGATATCCAGAAGCTCAAGGGCGGTGGTGACTGGCACATGGCGTACTTGGCCTTTTACCGCGCCAAGAACTAGGCAGCTTGATGACCAATCCACGTAGACTCTCCCCAATGAAAGAGTAACAAAGCAAAATGAAAACCAACTCGACTTCAGTTTTTGAACATGATGAATTCTTATTACTATCACAACGCTACCTAACAGTTTATGTTTGCCTCGTCCGAAAATCTACCTCATCTTCCATACAAGTCGTTTGCAAAACCAACACGAGGCGGGGGCATCAGGCAGCGCGAGACGAAAGGAGCCACAACGAACTAATCATGTATCGATTGATTCGTCGCGTGTTCATTTACATCTCCACACCACCCTTCGAGTTGTCCGCGACGGCAATCACACTCGACTCCGAGTGCACATCCGAGTCCGATTGGTAGTCGTCGTTCACAGTCTCAGTCTTGTCCGCCAGTGACAGCGCCGCGAACTGAGGCGCACCCGGTGGCGAGACAGTCTCAACGTCCGCACGCGGAGACGATGGCGGCGAGAGGCTTCGGTCGCTGCGAGGCGAGCTAGGCATCGACAAGCTGCCGTCCGTTCGTGGAGACGCTGGTGGCGAGCCCAACATGTCACCGTGTGGCGTGAACGGCGTCGTAGGACTGCCGACATGAGGCGAGAGGAGGAGATCTGGCGAGCTGTTAGGCGAGTGATCCGACTCCGTGTCACCGCCATCCCGGGCCGAGTCCTTCGAAGCGAAAGGAGACTTGGACTCCTTATCGGTAGCAACCCAGATACGCAGGGTTTCCTGCTTGCGCACAGCGCTTGGGAGATCGTCACGGTCACCCTCCTATACACGCAGAGGACACCATCAGCACTGAGATAATCCACATCGATATAAAGAGCACGGGACTTACCGGACAGAACCATTCCATGCAGACTTCCAAGTCGGTACGCTCCGCCAACACAGGCGTAAGCAGCTGCACGAGGGACGCGCGGGTCTCGGCGTCCAAGTGTGGAATCTCAATACCACGCACTGAGAGCGAGTGGAGTGGGTGGCCAAGCACGACCGAGCTAATCCACGTGGCCTGAGAAGCAAACAACGACACGTAAGCATTCAGAAACAGGGAAAGATCCATCACCGTATTCGCAACGTACAAGGAAGTTGAACTTATCCACCTGGCCCTTGCACACCTTCTTCATGAGGACATCGAAGACCTTCTCTGGCACCTTGTTGCGGCAGTGCTCGACGATGTTGCGGAGCGCAAAGTCCTCGCGCACATTCTTCAGGAGCGAGCTGTCTTCGTAGCCGTGGATACCCTGCACACATAAAACAAGCATTATCAGTCTATCTCCATCGCCTATCTGTCCACCACATGAGTCGTACCGCCTGGTAGCAGCTCTCACAGAGACTGTAGTTGTCGCACGACGAGCACGTGTACATGTTACCCGTGATTGGGTCCATACCACAGCCATCGCAGAACGAGTCTTCGTTCACGTGCGAGGCCGGCAGCTTCATCTGGGCCACCTACATCCAGTTAACACGAGGACGAGGAACGTCAGTGGGGTTCCTTCCGTCGATCCGTCCATCCATTAGTCCTCCATACCTTCTGTCCAATGAATCGACCAGCGGCCGAGATCGTGCTGCCCAAGCCAGGCGCCGACTTGGTCGACGTTGGCTCCGACACGAGGGACGACGTGCTGTCGCGCTCGAGCGACAAAGGCTCCGACATCAACCTACATCACACCACGTTCCCGTCGCATTAGCATCTATCCCTCCCTCCTTCTCCTCCATTCATTCCCTACGTACCAAAACTTCTTGGCGTTCTTGAAGATTCGTCGCTCACCATGGAGCACACGGGCCGAGTCCTTGCCCTCAAAGATGCCCTGCTGCGGGCCGAAGAAGAAGTGGACGTCGTTGCGACTCACTTCGTCGTTCAACTGCTTGTTGAGGTTGATGACGCTGATGACCGACGGGCGGATGTCGCCGTCTGGGCCGCCCTTGCGGCCCATGACGTTGGCCAGTGAGAAGCGCTGCATCTTCTTTTTCAACTTGCCACCGGCAGAGGCGACGGACGCTTTGACCTTGGCGGCTTTCTTGGGGACGGCGGCGGAAGCGGCCGAGACGGAGCGACTGACGCGTTGCGGAACGGCCTTTGCTGCCTTGGACACGGCCGAGGACGACGCTTTCTTCTTGGGCGCGGGCTCGGGCGCCTCGACGTCGACGATGGGTGTCTCCGAGACTTCAGAGACGACTTTGGGCGCCTTCCGACGCGTAAATTTCATCTTGTGACCGTCACGGTCCACACCGGGCCATGCGGTGGCTGCCCCAACCCGAGCGTAATTTACGAAAGCGGGCGGTTTTCTTTCCCGTTTATCTTTCTGTTTTCTTTTCTCTGGGCGGTGGGATCCAGAAATGAACGCCCCCTTGCCATACACTTCGCCTCTCGAAGCCATCTCAGGGGAGCATCCGGCCGAGCTCACCCAACCCGAACAAGACAGGTTAGGGTTCTTCGTTTTGTGGACCAACCATCAGCGCGTGTGCGGCCACAACACGACAATCCACCCGCAACAGGTGGTGGCCACGCAGGCGCGCACTTCAAGTGGCTACACAACCGTAAAGTGTCACGGCGTCAACCCACGCGCCAGCCTGCGACAGGTTGCCGCCATGTGGATGCGCGGGGTGCCGAGCCACAAGATGAATGTGGACGCATGAAGAGTCGGAAGTGTGACAACATGTAACTCACATTCAATCGTGCCGCACGAGCGCGACGTCATACATGGGCAGTGCCAGGGTGCTCGCCAGGGTGAGCAACTGGATCCAGCCCACCAGGGTAAAGTCGACGATCTGCGAGAGCGGTGTCTGGAGCAGGCCGACGAGCGCCGCGACGCAAAAGGTGAGACCCGAAAGCACACCAAAATGACGAAAGCCAAAGGTTTGGCCGAGATACGCAAACGCGAGAGCGAAGAGCGCCGTGCGGAACAGCGAGTACAGAACAAAGCCGACCACGAGTAGAGAGACATGCGAGCTCCAGGTACACAGCGTGTAGGCAAGGCCGACGAGACAACAGAGCAGTGTCACAAGTACGTGACCCCATAGATCCAAGAGCCATCCGATGAACGGGATGAACACCACGCCTGCTGGAAGAAGGATACCGAAGTAACCCAAGAGCGTCGTCACGTCGACAGGTGACAAGCCCTTCCATCGCAATTGGTCACCCAGGCTACCCACGAAGTAGTTGCACCACAAAATCCCCACCGAAAAGAGCCACAAGAGCAGGACGAACTGGGGTGACGACACCTGGGTTTTGAACGATCGGTTGACGAGTGACGGCTGCATCCGTGCGAGTCGGAGTTCTTGCTCTAGCGAGGGTGATCCATTGGTACGGCGGCCATTGCCTCGTGCAGCGAGTGCAGCCAACTTGGCTTTAATCAGCTGAGGGGTCGACAATAGCAGCGAGTTTTCGTCCTTCTTGAACACTGTTGGAAGGCGAATCGGTGATCGCATTGGGTGGTTAGCATGGTCGATCTCATAGACTTCTTGCGACTCGTCTTCATCGTCGTCCGTGTCGAATGGCGTGTCTGGACTGAGAAAGAGTGTGCCGATTAGAGTGAGCGAGACGAGGATCGCATAACCGTCAAAGATTTGGGCCACCGAGTATCCAAGACGCTCGTAGAGGAGGCCAAACACCGCGAAAATGACAAAGCTGAGCTGCAGCGTTCCCACAATACAGCACGTCACCAGTGACTTGGATTCCGGGAAGAGATTGGACAGATGAATGCTCGAGAGCTGGATGCCCGTTCCGCCAAAGCCGATCATCGCCATTCCCGGAAGAAAGAAATCAAATCCAGATCCACCGTCACGATAACGAGCACGGCCAACCAACAGCGAGCCAACAACTACGAGGAGAAGTGAAATCACCTTGGTGATACGGGGACCCGCCCTATTGAAAAATAAGAATTAGCGCCACGAATGAGCAATGACTCCATCTCCACTGTGTATACGTACTTGTCGAAAAGCAGGCCGAGAAAGAGATTTGCACACATGTTACTCGATGTCGCAATGGTGAACACGAAGTGAAGCTGTACACTTTGGGCTTCACAAACTGCAACATGCATATCAGCACCTTTTCGTCCAGTCCAGCCTTGTTGGGTTCAACGTACAAGACTCGCCGGCTTCACACAGTTCGTTGTATATCCGCTCATTCTGCAAAATCGGCGCAATCGATGTCCTTTACCAAGCAAAGTCTGTGTCACCTTTAAGAGCATCGAAGCTTCCCTGCGCACACTCACCATCCAAAGACAACACCGGCCCCGAGGAAGCACTGCAGCATCGCAAAGCCGATCATGAGGAAGCGCCGACGCGCATTCATTGGGCTCTCTTCGTCCAACGCCGACGCATCGCTGATGTCGATACTCTGGTACTCGGTCCGCATGACCATTGTAGTGTGGGTGTGGATGAAGATACACTGTGTGGATGTGTACCGCCGGTGGCCGCTTGTGGACGGCGGATAGACCGAGTGCGTGGTACGCGGCTGCGTGCGGTGCTGTCCACACCACCGACTTTTCGCTTCTTTTTCCGATTTTTCAGATCACTAGCGTCGTATTTTATTAGATATGGGTAGGTTTACTAGAAAGTTGTTCCAAAGAAGGCTCTTTGAAAAGACTACTCACACGAAAGGAGTTTTCAACATCACCTTGTTTTGATATTTCTAGCTGATTGAGCAGACATGGCTACACCCTCCTTTCCGGCCATATGACGAAGTGACCAGGTGAACCCAATGTGGATGCATGGCGTGTGAGACTTTCCAATGTCCACGAAGCAAAATGGACACACCATTCACAGTCTACTGCGCCTTCTTAGGCAATACGCCGTGCTCCACGAAGCGATCAACCAGAGGCTTGTGCTGGAGCTCTCCGACGGCGTAGGACAAGGTCGCCTTCTCGTAATACGCTGCATCTTGCGACAGGTTATAGATGATGTCTTCAAGCAGCACGGCCTTCCCTGTATGCGTACCTACGTCATAAGCACCACGAAAAGAATGTGAGTGAGTACCTTGACTAAGGCGTGAGTGTTCGTGTACGTGCCGTCAGTGATCTTGACATGGGAAAAGTGCACGTGGAAGTGGTAGTAAGTCGGCTGGTAGTGCACGTAGATGCGGAACGACGTGGGTTCAACCCCAAACTGCGTCTTCAGAGCGAGCAGACTCGCATCCCTACACAAAAACTATCAGCGAGCGTATGGACCAGATGATCCAAGACAACTTACCGCACGTTCTTGAGCAGAGGAACATGTGAGCCGCGGAGATCACGAAGCGATCGAATCGAGCGGTCGTTCACGATGGCGAGGCAGTACACGGACTCGAGCTGTTGCAGATACAAACAGTTGGAAATATTGAAATGCCAACCCTCCGTGCAGCAAACTCGTACATTAGATGGATCACTCCACTTGAAATCTGGCAGAAGAATGAATCCGTTTGTAGGATGTGTGTCTTCGTAGACGATCCGCTCCGATTCTGTCTTGCTGTATACGCATAGTCAGAAGGTGTGAGTAGTGTGCATGAAGGACACAGATCACACTCACGTACTGCTCGAGGATGTTGTAAACCCATTCAATCTTCTCGGCTGGGATACTCTCGATGTACGGCCGAGTGACCTGTTCGTATAGCGCCTTTGTCTCGGTGACCATGTGGAACGCCTGGTCCGTATGCTTGCGGATATGCGTCTCAGTCGCTGGGTAGATCAGATTTACCTGCACATGGCCCGTTAGAATCGTCTTCTCACATCCAGGCACTCCCATCATTGACCTTGAATGGCCTGACACTACGAGAGACGTCGCCCAGATAGGTGCTGTAGATGTCGTTCTGTAGAATCTGGTGCAACGAGAGGTTATGCAGCAGCGCCGCCAGTTCCGTCGTGTCGAACGCAGTCTTCTGGACGGTCAGCACCGCTGGACGCTGACGCTCATCCGTTGCGAACGTCCCCAGCAGGGAGACCTCGCGCTCCGTCACTTTGAGCACGCGTGTGAGGCGGAAGTCCTGCAAACGCTTCGAGCCTCGACCATAGAGCACTTGCGCCTTGGTCCAGAGGGTGAACGCGAGCGCCGACGTGCTCAGAACGGCGACGGCGGCGGCCACAGCGGCCGTGGAAGGAGCCATGGGAACGACGAGTGATGGAGATCAAAGCAAAACCTATCGATTAACTTATATTAGTGAACGAAGCAGAGTGACAGGCCAAGACCTAGGTTGGGATCATGACTTCCGATGGTCACGACGACGAGCACGAGACGCTCGTACACACACAGCAAACACTTTGCTGCCTTAGAAAAAGACGCGGGAGTCATTCCATTGCACTTCCGTGGTCTGAACTCCTTTGCTCTCCTTGTTGCCTTGGTCTTCCTTGTCCTCTTCGTCGTCACTATCAAGACTAGTTCTCATGGGGACGCCGTCCACCATCAATAGCACGGTGGACGCGTTGGACGGCACAGATGCGATCTTGGCCATAGTTGGTACGTCAGCTGGCTTCTTCTTCCGTCCGCTACGGGCCGGGGACACAGGCGGAAGCGCTGTCGCCGAGCTGCAGGTGAAGAATCGGATTACACGCTCCATCATACTGTTCTGGGCGTGGTGACGCAGATCCGCGAGCTCGTCCTGGGTATCGTCTAGTTCGCTTTCTAACTGGTCGATGCGTTGGGTCTGCTCAGCGACTTGAGCCGTCTTCTGGTTAAGCGCAGCCTCCATTTGCTGATACTTGGCACGCAAGCGATTGGCTTCCTCGACTGCTGCTCGAACTCGTTCTTCAGCCTCGCGTACAGCATCGACCAGCATCTCATTGTCGTTCTCCAGTCTTTTCACGTGTATGCTATGGAGCTCGCGACGGAACACACAAAAGACACGGACCTTGAGGTACGCACGTCGCCATCGTTCACGTGCCAATCGAGCAGTCTTGAGTCGCTTGTAGAGCTTGCGAGCGATCATGCAACGCGCCATGGCCTGCATACGCAATGCACTTCGCTTTTGCCGCACCGTCTCCAACAGCCAGATGAAGGCACGCTTGGCCAAATACTGTGCCATGACTTTCTTCCACAGCTTCTGCAAGTAGATGACTTTCTGCAACGGACCGAGCCACTTGAGTAACCATCGCTGGTCAGGAGGCAGGTAATTTCGCTGGAGAAGCTTGTCGAGCAGCACCATCTTGTCCTCGGGACGATCCTGGTATGCGCGCATGATTTGCGCGCGATGCGAAATCCGATTCCACACACCGCTGATGCGGTGCAGCACACGTAGCTTCCTGACACGTTTACGAGCGAAATGCTGACGCACCATGCTCTGGATGATGATGGCCTTGCGTCGGTATTTGCACTTGTAATAGATCTGCTTGAAGATGTTGCACGCGATCATCTTGGTCGCCACTCCGATCCAGCGCTTCTTCCGTAAATACAAGAGCATGTCGGCACTCAGTTTGTCAATTGCAGTCGAGTCTGAGCTTGGAGTAAGCAGCTTATCAAGCAAATCGATCTTGCCCGTGCGGAAAAAGAGTCGCGTATCACCGAGACGATAGGCCTCCGTTGGGAAGGTGTACGACCAAAGAATCGACTGGGTAAACAGCTTCTCGTTGAAATCAAACTTCTGCAACATATCGGCAGGCAGCAAATGTTTGTAGACATCCACGACTTCCGCATACAAAATTCGTGTCGGCAACCCCACACGCAGCACTTCACATGCCTGGACTGTACCGGAGCATCGAAGTTGCTCGACAACAAACGGCTTGTCAAAAATGCCAGGCTTCATTTGCGTGTTGGGCTTGATACATCGTACGAAGTTACACGCCGTACCTTCCAGCTCGGTCGTCAGACCCTTCATCTGCGTGGAGAAGAGACTCGAAGCGCTACCGCCTTTGACGCTGCTACTTCGCTTTCCACCACCACGAGAAGACTTCTCCTGACCTGATGGAGTGTCCCGACCAATGATCTCCTGGAGGATACGAGACGTCGAACGCTTGATGAGCTCCTCAAACTGGTCCGAGACGATGTTGTTGTTCTTGTCCACAAACGAGTTGATGTGGTACTTCACGGTACCAGCGTAGTGCTTGATGATGAACATGTCACGGGCGTCCTTGGGGTGTGGTGTTGGGAAACACGTGTGTCGCTTGAAGAGGGTGTGCAAGCGCTCATTCAGCTTTCGATCAGTCGGTGCTGGCAATCGAGACACATTGTCGATGGTCGTGAAGATGCCACCGTGTCGACTCGCAATCAAATTCAGACACTCGCGGTTGTCCGTGTACTCAACCACGCTGTCGCTTTCGTCACCCGTGAGTTGGAGTGTAGTATCCGAGGAAGATGTCTTGCGTACTGGCATGGGAACTCCGGGCAGCCCAAAAGGGAACGTGAGTGAATGGTTCAATGGCGTGTAGATATGCTCAGAGCGGTACAACTCCTGTTCCGCTTCGAAGATGCATGCGTTGAAGAGACTTTGCAGCGCTTCGTTCGCGTAGTTGATGAGCAACTGCTCAAACGAATTGCGGTTCTTGGGCTCAAAGTCTTCAAAACCGAAGATATCCAACACACCAATGTACGGGATCACGTCACTTCGCTCCGAATCGTAGTCCAGAGCATAAGCACACTGCATCATCAGCCAAGTGAAGACGTGTTCGTAGATGGTCTTGGCAATCGTGTCGCGCGAATACACGGCGTTGCGGACGTCACGCTTGGCATAATAGACGGAATTGCGGCGGCTGCCCCGCGTCATGATCCGCTTGACTAACATACATTGACTCAGCTCATGCTGAGCCACACCAAGCAACGCAGAAGCATGCTCGAGGGCTTGCTTAGATGCCTCGTCGTCAGGTGCGATGCATGCGGTTTTACCCTCGGACGTATCTTCTTCGCTAATCGTCACGTTTCCGAGATGCAGCAAGCCTGCAACAACACGAAAGATTTCATGTTGAGCTTCATCTTGAATGCCCACGAACTCGAGTGCACGACAGAGATTCTGGAAGTTTTCACCGTCGTCGATCAACTCGGCCTTCAAACATCCTGACTGGTTCAAGTACGCGTACGCCTCCGGTTGTTTTGGTAGTAAATGGAGTTCGTTCTTCACATAATCGACCTTTTTCGAGTGCAGAAGTTCGTAGAAGACATGGAAGTTGCGCTCACCGGTCGGCTGACTCACCAGGCGTGACTTCTCCAGTAAGTACGTGTCGATAGATGCGCCAGAGAGCTCGTGCGTCGAGTTGGAGAACTGGAGCCGCATGTACTTTCCGAAGCGACTGGAGTTGTGGTTGCGATGTGTCTTGGCGTTTCCAAACGACTCGAGAATGGGGATTGTCTCCATGAGACGCTCACCGAGAGCCACAGGCGAGAGCTTGGTCAACCGGCGATCGCTCCTGCTCGACTGCGGATACGACAGTGCACTGGTGATCGACGGAGGTGGTGGATGCACTGTCGGTGTGACCTCAGGCTCCATGTCGTCTTCGGAAGCGAACGAAGTCGAGCGACTGGTGCGAATCGCACGTGTAGTGAGGAAATCTAGGATGATCTTGGACGTCTCCGTCTTTCCTGAGCCACTCTCACCGCTGATGATGATTGACTGGTTCTGCATGACAGCACGGACGGCGCACAGCTGACGATAGGCGTTCTCAGCGATGTAATACGGATGTGGTGGACAGCGATCCAGAGATTGCGCGACGAAGAGCTGCTTGTCCGGATCCTGGAGCTCTCGCAAAGGGTTCACCGCGATGAGCACGTTGGCCATGAACGTGTACGGACGCTGGTTCTGCAGCGACGAGCGATCTTGGAGATTCTTCGCAAGCGCTGCTTCGTGCAGATGGCGCAGCGACGTCATGTCGGCGGCCGTGCTAGAGTAATGGATCCACAGTGAGTCCCATCGATCCAAACAGAAAAGACCATGAGAGGAATCCTACACACCTGAAGAGCGGATTCGCGGGAAAGAGCGGCGATTGGTCTAACGCGAGAGTTTCTGGTGGGTACTCGTCACTGCTGTGCATCTCGCCTGTGCTTTCGTCCACGTAACAGAAGCGCACGCTGTTGTTCGTGGTGTCATGTGCAAGCACCTGACCCAGCACCCAGCCACACGGCCCGTCTTGCTTCCAGTACAAGTCGCCGATGCGGATCTGCACGGTGGACATCACAGTGGACGACGAGTTCTCGTTGGCTTTAGACGGTGCGTTCCTCTGGACGAGGGTCGGCGACGGTGGACGACCAAGACCGCCGACGCGTGTGGACGTCGCCACTGTCATCTTGGGGTCCAATCAGACTGTGCGCTTTGTGTGTCAACGAGGTTCTGGTGCGGTCGAGGATAGTCCGCGCACACTGCTGGATTGGGCGTCCGTTCGACGGTCTAACTGTGGAAAAGACGGCGGTGCAGGGTTAGCCGTGTAACAGCGGCGGGTGCGGAAAGTTTGGTGCTGCACTGAAACTCCTCATGCCAGTCGGTCTAAAGTTGGTTGAGTGCTGACGCAGATGTCGATGATGATTGGTCCAAATCTTGTGGATGTCCTGATTTCGTCCAATCATGAGACCCATCTCAAGATGCAGTGTCACTCGAAGCGATATACGTGGGATGGGCACACTGCTGAACTTTGGGATGACTCCACATACCGTAAGTACACGGTATCCACACTCCACGGTGATGTCCCTACCGATGAGATCGCTACGCTACTCTTCATCGTCTTCTTCCTCGTTCTCGCCCTCTTCATCTCCGTTGAACTCCTCTTCGTCGTCTGAATCCTCTTCAAGGGTCATGATGCCCACGAGAACACGACGACTCACTTGTCGTTCGTGCGTCACGAGTGCCTGGACGAGTCCTCGCGCTTCGTCACTGCCATCTGATTTGACTAACTCAGCCAGGAGCTCACTGTACTGTTTGTCTTTGTGTTGCAACAACACACTCAGCACATCGTAGAGCAACTCCGCAGAGAGGTTGTTCGCAAACACGAAGCTGAGCAGAGTGTCGGAGATGCCGAACGCTTCCGCTGGATTTCCGTGAAGGGCAAACACCAACGTATCGTCCGAGTCAGCAGGACTGGGTTCGAAGAGCTTGCGGCGTTTCGTTGGAGGTGAATCTGTCGTTGTGGTGGCGTGGGCTTGCTTCTCTAGTTCTTGAAGCGCGCTTTCCACGGATCCACCAGCCGACACGTGCGCGTACACAGTTCGAACGGCTGTGCTCGTGATCAAAATGGAGTCGGTGGGTACAGTCGTCGGGAGCACAAAACCGTATCGGCAAAGCAACTGCAGACCCATGAACGATTAGCAACAACACTATACTGCGGCAGGAGCAAGGACCGGCGCACCTGGGCATTAGACAGCTCGCCATACGAAATCGTCACAGCTTCATCACTAGCAATAGCTCGGGTCGCCGACAACTATCGATAAAATCAAGTCAGACCAGGAACAGTACCAAGGGGCATCTCAAAGATCGAACCGTGTAGTTTCCTTCTGGCGTTCTCTGGATGATAGCGTTCGAGTCAGTCGGGTCATGATTAGCCATATCAATGACCGGCAACAATGTTGGCTCCTGTCGATCATTGATCGCGAAAGCGCTGGAACAAATCACTCGTCAGAAACCGGAGATCTTCCGTTGAATCAGAAGTAACGCACCGCGACGAAATAACACTGTACGCCCAGATAAACTCGGTTAGCGATGCGACACTCGCGGGCCACAGTTCCGAAAAACTGGCAGCCAACGGACTCAAATAGCGTTGAAACAGACTCTGCACCAGCTCGAAGTCGACGATTGGGGACCTGCCACATAATCGCGTGTTAGTACGGTACTCATAGTCCATAATGAACGTCTCATACGCGGCCGTGTCCTTCAACAACGCTCGAGATTCCGCAGTCCAAGTCATTGGCACAGCAACACGCGATGGTAGCTGCTGGAGATAACCGTGAAACGCACTCGCCTCACCCTTGGATTTCTCATTGAGCAGTGCCAGCACCGTAAGCACTGTGGGGCTCGGCTGAGTCGTTTCAATCTCCTGTTGTAGTCTATCTGCGTCTTCCTTGGCTGTCCGTTGCAGCTCCGCCAACCATGTTGTTCCATTGAGATACGCGCCTTCACGCAGCGTGACCAACACGTCGCCTTCCGCAATACCACGCACCGCACAGATCGTACGGTCCGCATCTCCACAAAGCGCGGCAGATTTGTCGTTCACGGGGTCGACAGACTCCGCAATCGTCACCAACGCCGCCTTGCTCGCCGCCCATGCCGTCAATGGAGCCATGTTTCCTGGTCAGAATGCTTATGTCGCATGTACGGCCACCATCAACTGCTACACGCAACATAAGATAGGGAACATTCCAAAACACGGTGTTCCCTAGTGCCTGTGCTTTCAGAAGCCGTGGGATTACTCAGAACGTGAAACAACATGGTGAATGCGGACCCGGTCCCTATAACGGCGGCGCCCATGACGACCACGTTGTCCCACGCCGCGTCCGCCAGCTCCAGTGGCAACAACGACCAATGGCGCATCTTCGTGGGGCTGGCGCTGCTTGCGGCGGCCTATATCTTTCGCATTGAGCTTGTGCGCTTCACGCTGACTCTCGCCAAGCGCTCGGCGCCAGGCCTCATTGTGTGGATCAAGCAGTTCGAAAAGATCCTCATGCGTCCGATCTCGTGGGTCGTCTTCGTTCTCATGGTCTGGCTTTCGACCTATGTGATGCAGCTCAGCGACCTCTTGGGCATCAAAGAAGACCTGCTTGGCTCGATTATCCAGCTCTTGCTCGGCATTCCGTTGATCTGGACCGTCATTTGCTTGTGTAATTACGTCACATGGGTGCGTTCACTTCACGATGAGTGTTGTATGCAAACATACTGATCAAGTGAGTGTCGTGTAGGGCATTATCCGGGTCAAAGGATGGAATCGCGCCACGAGCAAAGACGACGACGACTACAACCGCGTGATGATTATCACAGAGGGTATCGCCGTGATCCGCATCTTGCTGATCGCCACGGTCGTCTCCACGTTCATGATCGGAGGCATTGGTGAGATCACACAGTTTGATTCGTCGCAGATCTCGACGGTCGCGATCTTGGTGGTGGAAATCGTGGTCGTGCTGGGCGGCCACACTTGGGTGCGTGACGACACCCTCTAATTGTTACTCTGCTGAGATTGACTGATGATTTCTGTACGTAGCTCAAGAACACGCTCGGCGGATTGCTCGCTCTCTTTGATGAACAGGTCAAAAGCGGGTCTCATGTACGTTTCCATGGCCACGAAGGTGTGATCGAGCGTCTCTTCCTTCAGTGCTTTTCACTGCGACGATACGACAAAGGGCTTGTGTACGTCCCCAATGGTCTCCTGTTGGAACACTCAGTCGAGATCAACACGAAGACGATCGACCGCCAGTCTGTGATTTCGATCCACGTGGATCACTCGACGACTTCCAGCACGATGCGCAAGCTTATCCAGGAACTCGACAATCTGCTAACGCGTCGAGTGACTGAAGACACGAGAAAACGACGCAATACGGTGCTGGGACTCGAGCGCAAGACGCGTGGGTTCATGGATGCTGCTGAGCCACTAAAGGCAATCGCTGATCAAGATGAAGGGAGTCAAGTTCGGTTCTGGATCAGTATCGCAGCTCCATATGTGATTCAAGTGGTATATTACACTCATGAGCAACACCTGAGAGCCGTTCAGGTGGAGAAGACAGAGGTGTGCTCTTCAAACACTCCATATTGTGCGCACTTTGTAACTTATCGATGGATGTGGATTTTGTAGCTCATATTGCGGATCACTGAGCTCTTGGCAGCCGAGAGTATCAAGCTCCATGGCGCACAAAACGAGTCTCGGCCACTTCCTTCCGGTGACGCTCTTAGAACCCCGAGACTGCATACGCGCTTCGTGGAACCTATTTTGGAGTTCGATGAAGAACGAGATATTGATGCATTGCAGCGGGCTGCGAGTGACAGCAGCGTCCTTCGACAACGAAGGTCGCACATCGTGTCCGCTTAGAACGTGAAAAATCAAATCTTTGATACACTGGCGTAAGGTACGCTCATCAAATCACTTCATAGTCACCGGCAAGATTTCGTTCTTCTCACAGACGGTGATGATTGCCAGATTGATCTGAATGCATAACGAGAGGCACATCAGAGTCAGAAGTAGTTTGTGAAGCTAACCCGTGGGCCACCGTACCTCAGTTTTCGCTGCTTCGAGCGACGTGAAGAGCTCGCGGTCGATCGTCATGCTGATCTTGATCCGATACAACTGACTGAGAGTAACTTGAAGCGCCTTGCGGGGTAGACGTGGGTCCACGCTGGAGACACTGGATTGCCGATACCCACCACTGACGCTGTGTCGTGCTCCAGATTGTGTCATCACGGAGTCTCCACTACTGTATACCGAAGCGCGTCGACCCAAGTCGTCGGATACCATCGCCGCATACTCTGCCAGCATTTCGAACAAATCCTCGCGCAGGAACCGGATGTCTTGGCTATACGTGCTTGTGGGTAGCTGGATGGTCAGTTCATGGAAGAATGCATCTGTTGGGTTCTCGTGGGTCTGTTGCCAGTCGGCGAAGACTCCATTCGGCACAAACACGCGCGAGCCGTCTTGTCGCCGGAGGATGGTGCGAGCGAGGGACACTCGTTCGATCATTCCATAATAATTCAGAATGCGGCAGAAGCTTCCTGTTCGGAATGGTTCAGCATAGATGAGAAAGAGACCTGTCGACACATTCTTCAGCTGCACATCCATCAGTTAATACATATGCCGACGAACTTAGGAACGCATCGTTCGTACCGTGGTGTATCCTGATAGTAGCAGCGTGATCTCGAGACCAAGGAAGACCTCCAACAGCAGGAACTTGGCCATGCTTTGGGAGGCGAAGAAGATGTAGAAGATCTCGACCAGGATGAGTGCGAAGCACACGAACTACAAGTCACTGGATGAGCCACCCAGCATATACTTCTCCAACTCGAGGCTGCTTACCTTAATGGCCTCGGTCACCACAAAGATCTTGGTGTCGGCCTCGTGCACGCCTCGATCCCACTTGTAACGACGGATAAAGAACTGAGCACAGAGCAATGAGTGAGTGGACCTGGTCCTCGCTAGCTTGTGTTATTCACTATCGCGTAATCGTACATTCGTGAGCACTTTGCGCAGTGCGAACGTGCCTAGGACCACGGGCACCGCCATGACGTACACGACCGCCTGACTAACGTCATTCTTTTCGTCGATCTCCAGGATGTACTTGACAATGAGCATGAGCAGTCCCATGAAGCAGATCCACGAGAGATACCCCAGCAGATAGCGCTTGATATCGCCGACCCAGCGGTACCGCTTGCCTGTGCGTCGCAGCACGGCATTGAAGAGCATCTCCATCACTGGTTGCGTGAGGAAATACGCGCCCAGGGCCGCCAGGGCGGCGAGACCGATGCGCCAGAGCGAGATCATCTTCGTCACCGACCGTAATTCCACAGTGGACGACTTTTGTAGGAAGCGTCCAGTTTCTAGTTTGCGTGTGGACCAATCGGAACGAACCTATATAATATGGTTTCACCTGGGTAAGCTTTGAACTGGTCGAGGTGACCGGTAATGGACACAGTGGGACCGTTCTGGCCCGATGGCCCGTCTTTGGCGTACGCTGGCCACTTTCGCGGTGGATGGAAACGTGTACGCACACACATCCGGCCTGGTGTACGTCTCGTCGTCAATCAGCATCTGTCTGTGTGTTCGTACCTACAAGTCTAGATTGTGGTTGGCCTCGCGCCTCGACCGCGGGCGTCCAACATCCGCTCTCGCCGTGTTGGGGCATCCCGTCGTCCACAATGGCGTCCACACTGGCTGCCACGGCGGGGACGGCGCAGCCGGCCTTCACACCCGAGGACCTCGACACGTTCTACACCATCATCCTCATCGTCGGCTCGGCCTCCATCAGTGGATGCTTGTACGTCCTCATCCACAATGTGATCATCCGAAGACGCGGAGACACCCCGAATCTCACGCAGACCATGGTCATGATCCTCGCCATTGTCGACCTCATCTTCATGGTCCCGCGGATGTTTGGCCTGCCGGACAAGAGCCACGACGCCACGTGCCAGGTCCAGGCCTTCTCGCTCGCCTTCTCGGCCTTTATGTGTATGTACCTTCCTCCCTCCCTTCGACCCGACTCACATCTAACATACCGTCTCTTTGCCCAGCGTTTCTGTGGAACTCGTGCATGGCGCATAGTATTTACTGCCTCGTGGTCGCGCGAGAGAGTGAGGCCCGCCTCATGCGGCGACTCCCGCGGTACGTCGCCATCACCGTCTTCCCGGCCCTGCTCGCCGCGTCCATCGAGTGGGCCACCGACCGCTTCGGCCCCGCCATCTACTACTGCTGGATCCGCGAGTCAAAGTGGAATCTGCTCTGCACGTACCTCTGGGTCATCTTCGCCGTGTGCTACGTCATCGCCGTGCTCTTCTACACGCACAACCACATCACCAAACGCGTCCGCATGTACGGGGCGTAACGAATGGGAGGGAGAGACGTGAGCACAGAACTCACCCTTTTCTGCTTGTAGGCACGGGAATATCGACGCGCTCCAGTCGCTGACCGCCATCACGCGCGCACTGCGACTCTACATGATTCTCTTTGTCTTCCTCTGGATCCCAAGTGCTATCTTCCGAGGTAAGCTCTCCTCTCGTCTCTTTGTTGTGGCGAGTGCTTACAATAGGGTTGCACAGTCGGGGGCGAGTACATGAGCTACAACACGCGCTACGGTGTCGGCATCCTCATGCAAATCACGCTCTCGGGACACGGTACGTCTGTCTTGGATCACGCTCGGCTCTGTTCTCTACTCACGCCAAGTCTCCTCCTCACAGGCTTTGTCACGGGTTTGTTTTACTTCATTATTCATGTCCAGCCACTGCGCTGGTGCCGTCGATCGCGAAGTAATCGCCTCTACAACCGCTCTACACAATTACCCACGTCCACCTCGGCGCGACCCAACATGCAGGCAACACGTCAGCCGCTCTCCATCTTTGTCTCGACCTACAACATGGGCGAAGGCTCACTCTCCCAAGAGGAACTGGTACGTGGTGCCTTT
Source organism: Pythium oligandrum (assembly GCA_020085045.1). Taxonomy (NCBI): domain Eukaryota; phylum Oomycota; class Peronosporomycetes; order Pythiales; family Pythiaceae; genus Pythium; species Pythium oligandrum. The sequence goes on from JAHRIK010000009.1 coordinate 1,271,023, forward strand.
ATGAAAAACCATTCTCAGTGTCGTCAACTAATGAGTGTGTTATCAGGCCAAGTGGATTCCACCTGGACAGGACCTCTATGTCATTGGTGTCCAGGAGTGTCTCCAGCTGAACGAGCTGCGTCAGAATCTACGGCGGCATATTGAAGGCCGCGACCAACTGACCATGCGTCGCTCACGGATCACTCGTTACGCCCAGTTCACGCGGGAAATCGGACGCACCAACACTACCCTCGGCTACCACGTACGCCGATAGATTTTGCATGAAGAACTGGAGTTTCGTGGCTAACAGTGGGCTTCTGGTCGTTGTGATAGGGATACATCGCCATTACCGTGTTTGTGCGTCAACGTGATGTCGACTCTGGCGCGTTCTTCATGCCGACTACTTCGCAACAGGAAGTCAAGCGAGGCAAGTCGCTGCTCTTTGGCCAGCGCGCCTCTAACAAGGGCGCTGTGGGCTTCGCTTTTCGCTACTTTGACACGTCGTTCGCCGTCGTGACGTGTCATCTCACCTCAGACCTCAAGGGTAAATCGCACGTTCAGCGCCGAAACATCGATGCTGCGGACGTATTACAGTCTCTCCAGCTCAACGTGGACGACTTGGGCTTCGAATTCCCGTTGATGCACCACCACACTTTCGTGATGGGCGATCTCAACTACCGACTCACACAGCGCGGCGCGTCACCCCAGGAGATCCTCGAGCTCGTGGCATCAGCACGGCAGCGTGACGCATCAACGATGGACTCGAGCGGCGCAAGCCTCCGGTCTTCGATCTCAGTCTTAACTCGTCGTAAGCTTCGAGCGTGGCTACCGTCACCCTTTAGTGGTGACTCAGAGGGGCGTGGGCGACCGAGTGACTTGGAAACGGGGAAGAAGTCTTTGGAAGCGCCAATCATGCTGACGAATGACAGTCTCGAAGATCGATTGACGTTGGACGGACACGTAGCGATCGGCGCTCTTCCAGCGACGACCTGGGAGGATGTGCTACAGCATGACGAATTGCGTTTCCTCATGGACGCATCGGAGCTCTTCTTCGGCTTTGAGGAGCCCAAGATCGCGTTCGAGCCAACTTTCCGACGTGTCAAAGGACGCGGAATACTAAAACGCGACGCGTCTGTTGTGACAGCCGAGGATCTTGGCGAATTTTATACGACAGAGCTGGACGGCCGTGGACAGCGCGTGCCTTCGTACACCGATCGTATCCTGCACTATTCGCTGCCAGACGTTCGCTCACGAATGCACTGCCTGACGTACACATCGACCGAAGAAGCGATGTGCTCGGACCACAAGCCAGTCTCGGGTTTCTTCTACGTCGCTGTGGATCGCAAAGTGCGACCGTTGATCTCCCAGGAAGAGCTCGTGGGACTTCCGCGTATGCAGGTACGCTTCGTCTCTCCGCCAGCTTTTTCTATTTGCTTCATGAACTCACTTTGTGTCTCGTCTTGCAGGATGTGGCTGGCGTCTTGTTGTGTACACTTCGAATCGAGTGTGCCATCATCATGTGGCTTGGAGGCACAGCATTGAGTCCATCGGATCTCGATGGTACGTTTCCTTCTCTTTATGATTGCGCAGGTGGATGGGTCAGCTCACTTACTCGTCGTCGTGTGTTGCAGCTCTCAATGTGACGGTGGCGTTCCCGCTCCCGTCCGAAGACATCTTCTCGGAGCAGCGACGTCTCCACGAGCTCGCTGCTCAGATGCGAGGCGGACTCTTTGCGTTCACTGACTCGAGCGAGCACGCACCCAAGGGCAACTCGGCAATCGTCTCGTATCCGCTCTTCTGTCAATTCGGCGTGACACACATGACCCTGACTCGACCGACCGACGCCATGCACGTGGCGCTCAAGTTCGAAAGCGAAGACGGCGCGAGTATTGGACAAGGCGCGTTCGCACTGCCACACAAGCTGCTGAACGAGGACGGCGAGGACGAGCGTGTGTCGTTCACCGTGAACCTCGCAGTCGGCGGCCAATTGACGGGCACGCTTGAGGGCTTCGTGTCGCTGACCATGACCGAGATGTAGGATAGGAAAGCACGAGTTGGGCTCAACAACTCTATTATTTAAGATGCAGTAATGTGGGAAACACGCTAAAAGTACTTCTTCCATGGTTGGAAGAACGCAAGCAAAGCAAACGCCGTGAGCAGCATGAACGACAGACTGTCAACCAAAGACACAGACGTTCGATGAGCACAATACTCTGAGACGCTCCACATATCAAAACGCAAACGTACATGGCCTTGGTGCGGTTGTAGTTGGCCACGTTGTGGTGGAACTGGTCGAGCGCCTTCTCAATGTCGGCCACCTTCTTCTCGTACGCGGCACGCTGAGCCGCCGTGAGACGCCCCTGCTTGGCCTTGGCGGCCGTCAGTTTGTCATCCTGCCACAACAAAGCGCGGTACTTGGAGAGTTCAGCGCGGGCCATGGCCACCGCACGCGCGCTCTTGCCGCCCTACACGATACCAATCCAGTCAGTTGTGCTCAGCTCATGCGCTCTATGGGGCGTGTCCAACGCACATGCTTGGTGGTGTATTGCTGGAACTCGCGGTCGAACTGCTCGACGGTGGCGCGCGCGTTGGGACGGCTCTCGTCCGTCGCCTGCATCGTCCGCAGCACAGGGGCACTCGCACTCGCAGCACTCATCGTCGTGGCTTGTTGGAAAGTGCTGACGTCACGCTCGCCCTCTGCCTCTTGATGAGACACGTTGACATGAGGAAGGACGCAATGCGTTCGTAACCGACGTAGCTCTTGGTTACGAACATCCAATCGGACGACAGCAACCTGTGGAAGATGATAGATACAACCGGTGTACTGTATTACGTTCATAGGAAACACCAGGCTAGATACGGCATTTTTACGTATCTTGCAGGGACGCGACCGTCAAGATGTAAAACGTGGTGCCGAGATGGAGACCGTACGGATTGTTCGACTCCGTGGCCAGTTGCTCGTCAATCAGCACGATACGTCCCACCACATAGTCTGGGTATCTTTTGAAGCATCAGATCAAACGATTAGTTGCAATTCCAAGTCAGAAAAGGCCCGGAAAGCCACTTACTTGCGTCCGCCGATCATAAATGACGAGATGGATTCCTCAGACAAGAAGCGATGTGGGCAGCCGTGGTGGAAGGCGAGATAAACACGCTGAGCATCGCTTCCCGGTGCAGATGTTGGTAGGAAAAGTGCCAAGTCATTCACGTGGAAGCTTCGAAAGGAGATCTTGAACGAATCCGCAAGATCGAAATGCTGGGACTCGAGGAGATTGATTTCTTCGTGCTGCCGTTCCAGCTCCTGCCGTAATACCTGAAATTTTCATTAGGAATGCATTCAAGTCCTCGTTTGGGATACAGAGTCGTACCTTTTCCGTGTCAGCGCTTGACGTGAGCTCGCGAATGCGAATCTCCACTCTCTCCATGTGCGATGTGATGTACTCATCTGTGTCCGTGACCTCACGATCCCGAGGAGGCCAAAAACCCAACACCTTCAGGACTCGCAGCAGCGAAGCTCGCTGAGTATCGATGCTTCCCTGCAGATTCTGGAGTGATGCCTGGAGTTTGGTCTGCATTTCCTGGAGTTGTTGTTCTCGACGTGTGCGTTCCTGAATCTCTGTGAAAAAGACGAAGAAATACGGTTAAGGAAAACAATCCAGTCATCATCACCGAGAGGTCCTAGCAATCCTCGAACTCGTGGAAAAGGATATTCTTCAAATGCTGCGGCATTGATCAGGAACTGTTGGTTCTCGCTCTCGAGTTTGACGATCACTTCGTCCTTCTCTCGATTGCGGCTTTCTGCTTCCTCTACTCGCAGTCTTTGCGTTGGCTACTGGTGCGGACGATTAGACACAGAACCACACTACGCACCTTTGACACTCTTCAGTGACTGCAACTCTCTCTCCAACAAGTTGGATTGGTCCACCTCGGACGAGCTCGTCATTCCTCCGGCATTTGCAGCAAGTGCCAACACGAGAGGGAACTCACACGAACTGTCTCCCTCTCGTGCACTGACCTCGGACAGTTCGGACTGCACGATCGACTCGTAATATGACGAGTCCTTCTTCTGTTGCAGCTCGAGGGTCAGTTCAGCGACTCGAGCTTCGAGTTCTTCGCAGCGCTTTTGCAGCAATTCTGTTTCAAGATTGTTCGTGTGCGGGTCGCAGACAGAACGACCAGCAGTGTCGGCGTCGCTCTCTTTTGTTTCCTCCTCCGATGTAGCATTTCCATCGTCCAGGCTCTCGTCTTCAATCGGCGGTAAGTTCTACAGGCAAATTCCATCATATCTTATCAATCCCTTACGTGCGCAAAGATACAGGTGCAAAGCCAAACCTGGTCAAAAGGTCTCATGCGGAATTCGCAATGAGAGGGTTTCTCAGCAAGACCAGGGACGAAATCGCGCGGCAAATGCTGCCCGTAAACACGAAGAAACCTCTCGCGATGATTGACTTCTTCGTCGCGCATTTGAGCCAGCTCTTCAGCCATAGACTGGATGCGATCCGAAAACTGACGCCCATATCGAACACGTCGAGCGATTTCTCGCAAGCAAGCTGTGTAGGACTCAGGCAACTTGGCAAGATGCTCGAGCTCGTTGAAATGTTTCTTCTGGGCGTGCAGCGCTTCTTTAAGCATGGCCAGGGAGTTTTCAAAGTCCCGAATCTTCGACTGAGCTACCGATATTCTTCTCAGATGTGAGTGCACGTGCGAGAAGAATGACAGCTTGATTGAAGACATCTTGCTCATGGTCGCTTTGATTTCTTCCGCAGATTTTTGGGCCGATGGGAGCTACACAATACAGTCAATGAATACGGATGCGGTTCCACGATAGGAGTTTTCAGACGTACCAGATCGTGCTGGCTATGGTACAACTCGTCGATACCCCGACACATATCGAGAAATAAAGTGGAAGCGAACATACTGGAGCCAGAGGGCATCTCTGACGATGCCTCCGCAATCTTGCGAACGACAACACCAAGGGTTTCCTCGAGCTTGCCTGTGATATCTCGTTGCGCCGTCACGTACTGCTGCATTTGGTTCAGATCCCGCACAGCACCTTGGTACGAAACGAGGATATCGTCCTGGGATCGCACTAGGGTCGAAACATCATTGCTCACCTCTTCGTGGACCTGCTTGAGACGCGCCACCTGTGTACGCAGATGCAAATGCGAGTGCTCGCACTGATACGCCCACTCGCGCTCACGCTCCACTGGTACACAGTCATACAGGGTCTTCCGATCGCCCGTTGCGAGAGCTGGATGCAATGTCACGGTGGATAACGCGGCAAGATGGGTCTCAAATTGCGCGAGTAGTTTCTCGTGCTGAGACGCCACCTCTTCGTATTCATTCCAGAACGGCAGGAAGTGCTTGGACATGGACTCACGGAAGACCTCGACGTTCGCGATCGCTGCTCGAATGGCGTTGGACTGCACTTCGAGTTCTTTCACGGATCGCTCACACGCTGCAACGTTCGCCGCAGACGCCCGTTCGATCGCCTCGCTCTGGTTCACTTGCAACTGGAAGTGCGACTCATACTCCAGCAGCGCCTTCAGTAGTGGATAGGACGATTCGTTGAGCATCTGCTGGTTCTCGGAAGACATCACTGGCACGGTCGGCACTACTCACATTACACGTCTGAGTCACCCATTCACTACACAGGCATCCATACAATTCTTACACTCAATTTCGACCTGCTCGAGCGCTAGTCGTGGCGGGACCGGATGTTCCTGAGAAAGCATACGGCGGTCGTACAGGTAGATCTGGCGGTCCGATGCGGGCAATCCATAGCTGCTGATGGCGCGTCGCGGGTCGAGTCGCGCATACGGCGGGCCACTCAGCAGGATCTGGTCGTTGCTGGGGATATCGCTGAGTCGAACGAGTTCATCGCGGAGCTCGTCAACTGCGAGGCTACCATACACAATACACGATCACACAACCTCGTCAGTTGCTGCGGTCTATCCTCCTCCGTCCAACACCAGTCCACATACTCGTTGGATGCCAGTCGCACCGTGTAGACCACGCCATTGACCGAGTTGCCCACACGCAGCACGCAGTCCATCGGCGTCTCTTACGTCTTCTTCCTCTGGGTTGAAGGAACCAGCGCGCGTTCTTTCCTACGGCGCATTATTCAGGTGGCGAGGCTAAGTTGCTCAATGCGGGTCAAGTCAGTGGAAGGATTGACAGAATGAAGACACGAAGTACCCCCTCATTAGGCAACGATCACGTCGGATTGATAGAGACAGTTAGATAACATGCTGGATGGATAAACAGAGCGGTTACGAACGCTCACTTAACATACGCCTTCCGAGAGCGGCTCACTGAAGTCCTCAGAGAGCCCTCGCGAGCGACGGAAAAGCACGTCACCCGCACCAAATGGCTTCATGTACGACGAATGAGGAGCTGGGTCGACATACAGGTCGCTCAGATGTGGCAGATCCGTGTTGCTCACAGCCGTGAAGCCACCACTATTCACGTTCGATGATGGGGCATGCATGAACGACGGCATGAGTCCACCACTGTACACCTTGCTCATGTCCGAGTCGCTCTCGATAGAGTATCCTCGCATGAGAGAAGAGCGATCGCTGGATTCCTTGATGTCCTTCTTCTCGTCGCGAATCGTTTGCATCAGCTTGTTGTAGCTTTCCTCCCACTCTTCACCGAGCATACTTGCGAGCGCCTTGAGAACTTCATCACTTGTCCTTATTCTGTGATCGCGGTATGCTGGTAGGCCAACCACCTCGTGAATGTTTCGCATGAGGAACGGAACACAGTTGCGCTTGAGATCCGTAGCTTGGCACTCTTCAGCAAGCGTGAGAAGGTCAACTACGTTGTCGACACGGATTTCGCCAGCAAGGTAGTGTTCCGCCCGCTTCTGCAGCTCATACACGTGATAAATTGAAGATGCTCGGAGAAGCTCCTGCGCAATGTTTGGTGTGATGTGCACCTTGCCTGTGTACTATAGGAAGCAAAAGAAATATGGTTAGCCATCTGCAACTCAATTCAAAGGCAAAAACCAACTTACCAGGAAGCGGAGCAGAATAGAAAACACTTCATAGCTGCAGTTGTCGATCTCGATCATCCCGGTCTGGCTTGTTGCAGACCCAAACTACAAGTACACAGAACGGTTCAGTAATACATCCACGTAATGTATACACCGAAGACCACGAACTCACTCTCACCATGTTCTTGAAGTATGAATTCCGGAAAAAGAGGACGACCTTGTGGGCGTTGATTGGTGCAATGGATCCTTTGACCAGGAACTGAAGATCCGACAATGACGAGTTGGCAAGGAGTTCCTCGTGATCATCCACCAAGTACGGAGGCACATCGATCGTAAGATCTGGATTATAGGATGCTGGAACCAAGTGCTTGACAGCATGTGCGGCGGCACAACGTGGAAAGACACTCTCCGACTGAAGCATCTCGAACAACACCCCAAGCAAGCCTTCAGAAAGCAAAGTCGGTACTTCTGTGGGGTCCATCATGTGGACAAATGTGAGAAGAATGTTGCCTTGCAGATCACCTGCAAAGATTATATGTGAGATAGCTTATTAAGCGAGGGGGGACATCAAGATAGCGTACCTTTGTTGGTGGTAGTCGACACACGCGCAACAGCATGCAGCATCTTCCGGAAGTCGTTTCGGTTGACTTGTTTCCAGAGATTCCGAAGAGCTTGGAGGCAGATTGCCCAAGTAGTTGTAGTCTCTTCGACCTCCAGCATTTGCAGAACTGCTCCTTCAAGAACCATTTGCAAGGCACTTGATACGTTTGTGGACAGTGCTACAAGTGCTCCTGCTGCGTGTGAAGCGATCACTTCGTTGCTGCTGTGGAGAGCCTTCATCAGACGAGCGACACCCTCGTATCTTGTAACGTAATCGTGGTTGTCCTCGTTGTCCATGAGGGCCTCGATAGCAACAACAGCCTTACGCTGACTCACTTCGTTCTGCTCGCTCAACATTTCAAGCAGACCAGGTACGGAACTCTTCACGCAACGGTCACACAAGCGGACCTTGCCATCTGTCCCTTCGACAACAGCACGAGATTTGGAGCAATCGGAACAAATGATCACACCGCATTCCTACAATCATTATCGAAGGGTCAGATCGAGTGTATCAATAGAGAATACTAGGATAACACGTACTCTGCAGTGATGTCGGCGGCGGTAGAAGGTGAATGGAATCTCGCAAATGTTGCACTCAAATGACTCGTGATCTTCAGCCCAAGGCTTGATCAGTCCCCATCTCAGCAAATCATTGGCAGACTCCACAATCGTCTTTTTCACGCTCTCAAACTGGATGTTCAGGTTGTCAATCACCTTCTCGTTTAAATATGGCGAAGAGCGCGGGTTACTTGGGTCATTTGCATAGAGAGAGGCGCCAACCTGGCCGAGCTGCGCAGAATAGGCAGGTAGACGTGCGACCCAGTTCGGCAAACCAACTCTCCAAGGAAGATCTCGACCGCTGAAACCGTTGTTCGCGAGAATTTCAACAATTTCTTTCATCCACACGGTCCGATTAACGCAAATGTATCGGCCACGGGCTTCCAAGTTCTCGAGAGCAGCAACATGAGCAAGCGCACAGTCCCGCACATCGACCATGCTCCAGTCTATAAACACAGACAGACGGTTAGCAACCGTTTCCCACCAAGAAGCAGGATAAAGCTACGTACTCAGGTCAACCAGGGCCGAGTACTGGCCCGAGATCAGGTCAAAGATGATGTGGTTGCCAGGTGCAAGCTTTGACTTGGACAGTGAAGGACCAAACAGGGTTCCAGGCTAGACATATTCGAAAGCGTACAGTCAGTGAATCGTTCATAGCAGGGTAGGATATGAGGAAAGACTTACGTTGATCGTGACAAGATCGATGCGGTACTCCTGTGGGAGCTGGTCAACCAGCTGCCATGCGGCTTCTTCTGCCAGCTTGAGGCTGAGGAAGTGCGGGTTTCGCTCCAACGACGACGTAATGTTCCACGAAGTCTCGTTAACGATCGAGTTGGGCGCGACAGCATCTGCCATCGCGGCAATCGACGATGTCAGGACCACACGCTTGATGCGAGCACGCGCACACGCCTGGATGAAGTTGGTCATCATGGGGATGATACAGTGCATACGACTGCCGATGCTATGAACGCCAGGCTCGTCTTGCTCCGAAATAGGGTCCCGAACCGAGCATGAGGTCGGTGTTCCCGTGTGAATCACAAAGTCGCAGCCCAAGACCGCCAGATCACATGCTTCTGGCGTCAAGAGAGATGTTTCCACAACCGTAAAGTTCTTGGCGTTCGGTAGACTGAGGATCCCAGAGATGTCGTCGTTCCGACTCTGCACCGTGCCGCGAACACGGTATCCGCGACTCAAGAGCTCACAGACAATCCACGAGCCCAAGAAGCCGTCGACGCCGGTGACACAGATCGGCTTGACGCTCGTACTGGTGGCCAGCGGGATGGTCTTCTTACGGAAATGCAAGCCCTTCCACACAGTGCTGTACATCGTACTCAGATCTGCGGGAAGGAAGATCTGCTTCCGCGCTGGTGTGTCCAGGACTCGTCCACTGTAGCCACTCGCGTCGCGCCGACGGTTCTTAGCTTGCGTGGCCATGGCCGCAGTGTTCGCATAATAGTTGTTGAACGAAGCGCCGGAGGAAGTGGATTCCGTCGAGTTGGAGTAGAAGCTGTCGAGATCCATCGCACCGAGCTTGGTGGGCGTGGTCAGCCGCTTGCTCCCACCTCCGCGGATAGGCGTCGACGCACCGTTGAGGTTGGTGGCGGAGCTGCGAGGCGCTGCGTTGCGCGCGCTGCGGCCCTTCTTCTTCTTGAGTGCGGCGGCCGTCGGATCCACGATCCGGTCGCTCGCGTCGTCGTCGTACTGCGGTCCAAAGAGCATCCTTCCGACAGATAGAGAGCGAGTCGAGGGATGGATGGATCCACTGCAAGCGAGGCTGAGAGGGACGGACGGAGGGCGCGAGTGAGAGAGTGGGTGAGTGAGTGAGATCAGGAGTGATAGAGAGCACTTGGCGCGCGGCTGCTTGCTCCTCCACACACGCGCGCGTCTTCAGTCGCCGCGGTTTCCTTTCCCTTCTTTCCTTCGTTTCCGTAGGCAGTCGCTTGAAGTAAGCGACTTAAGACTCAATGTGATGGGCGTGCGCTTACTTCAGCCGCAAAGATCGGGCAGCCATCCGGGTCCACCAGTCGTTTCGCCCGTAGACCCGTACCCATTTTGAGCACCTGAGTCTGGTTTCCGTTACTTCACAAAAAGCCGAAAAGACCCAAATTAATTCGCACACCAAGTGAAGCCACCTCTTAGTTTCGGACACACTTGTACACTTCAACTACTTACACACATCGCCTTCATTCGTCCCATCCAGCTTCTTCGTCACTCTCGAGATCAACGGTGAGGTGCGGCATCCACGACAGCTCCCTCGTGATGCGTCTGATGGTCTGATGCAGTACAAACATGTTATTCGAGGAAAGCAGGCCTCCACAATTACTCACCTCACGCAAGACCGACGGAACATGCTGGCAGAGCTGTCGCAGTGTACTTGCTGCCATCTCTTGGATGTCCAGTGAAAGCCACAGTCTCGCACGCAGCCAGAAAGACTCCATGCAGTCCCCAAGACTCATGAGATCTTCCTCAGAGCGCAAGACGTCGGCGAGACGAAGAACATTGCGACAGTATTGCTCGAGGGCCGTTGCAACCCCAAACGACAAGCCATAATGCCCATCAGCATTTAAGCCACGCGTCATCTGCACAAAATTATGAGCAGCATGTAAAGCTAATGGCAAAATATCTAGCAGACGAACCTCTTCTGTTATGTTCAGTTTCCCCTGTAGCATCAGAACCAGATCCAGGAGAGCTTCGTAAAACTTTCGCCGTTCTTTTGCTTGAAGGAGCTTGCTTTCTGTCTCTTTGACTGCCGTGAGAATATGTCCATAGTCCGAAATGCCGGTTTGTACAAGGCGAAGGTACTGATATTCCTCTTGATATCCTCGAGGATGCTGGGGATGTGGAACTGCCATCGCCGCACGTTCCACAACGCAACGTTGCACGTCTTCAGCGGCTGCATGGAGTGTCTGTTCTTGTACTTGCAGGCACCGTCCAAGCTGTTCTGCTTCGTCTGAGCCACAATTAATGAATCGTTTCACGAGATTGTTCACCATGCGCAGTGCGAAAACTTGACTCACAGAAGACGATTCGCAGTGACAGAGGATCGTCAACCACTTGTCGTGAAGTGGATCAGTGTCCTGGGTATCACCGTAAGAACCGCGAAGAATGTTCCCCTGAACGATCTGAAGCACATTGTCCACCAGAAGCGCTTCAGACGCCCCACAAACTCCCGATGCCAAGACATGACCAAGAGCCTTGATGACTGCCGTCAGGCTATCAAACACGCCTTCTCGCTGGATTGAGCGCCGCAAACGCTCCAGACGCGCCGCGAGACCAGCTCCAGGTGGCTCTGTTGCACAAGCAAGCAACACGCTAACACGGCGCTTCCACATCATCGGGCCACGACGACTCCGTCCTCCCATCCCCACTTGATGACGTGTCGTCGTGCCAACATACTCGCAGACGCTCTCATCGTCGTCGTCATCATCGCCGCGGTCTGTCACATCCTCGCAAAAGCTTCCATCGTCTTCCTCCGCCTCGCCTTGTATCATGACCAGCTCCTCGTGACCCTGCGACATCTCCATCTCGCTGGCACACGCGAATGACTCGTTGGGACTCGCTCTTGCCATAAGGAAGCTCCTCGTCCCAAAAACCACGAGACAGGACGTGTGCTTCAACTGACCATCCATCGCCTGTAGCCATTCGCCCATCAGCGGTCCATGACGCTTCCTTCATCCTCGTCCGTCATGCATTCGACCTGCTTACTGGAGTCGCATGTATCCATATCTTCATCGTCATCGTCATCACTTTCCTTCTTTCCTTCAGTCCCATACTTGAAGCAGACGGTTGGTGTACTGTTTCCACCCTCAATAGAAGCCCCTCTGCGTGTTGCCACCGTTGTCACTCTCATGGGGCAAGATGCGGCGATGGGACATCGTCGAGACGCGCCACGTGCTCAAGCGCAAGACGGCGGACGGCGTCAAGTGCGTCAACAACTACCGTCTTCAGCGCACACTGGGCCAAGGCCGCTTCGCCAAGGTCAAGCTCTGTGAGCGCATCGCCACGCCGCCCGCAGAGACCACGACGACAACGGGCGATGACGATGGCGACCTTCCTCCGCCACCACCGCCGCCGTCATCGCTCTCGCTCAAAGCCGCGCCGCAGCCACCGCCTCCGTCCAAAGGACGCGAGTTTGCGGTGAAGATCTTCTCCAAGAAGAGCCTGGTCAAGATCAAAGAGTACGTGTCACAGCGCGTGGACGGCGAGGACGCGGCGCGAATGCGTGTGGTCACGGCGCTCGATCGCGTGCGCGACGAAGTGCAGATCATGCGCTCGCTTTACCATCGCAACATTGTCCTGCTCTTTGAAGTGATAGAGGCGGAGGATGACGACAAAATCTATTTGGTCCTCGAGTACATGCCGACAGGACCGTGTATGGTGTTCAAGAAGGAGGCCCAGGAGTTTACCAGCCCCATCACACAAGGCGTGCTGACGGAGGAGCTGGCACAAGCTCATACACGCGACATACTGAATGGCCTCAGCTACCTGCATCGGCGAGGCATTTGTCATCGCGATCTCAAGGTAAGTGCGTGATGCTTGCTGTTGGACCCTCAACTGTATCTAATTGTGTGTTAATTCTAGCCTGACAACATCCTACTCAACACCACAGGACGATGCCATCTCTCCGACTTTGGCTGTGCCCTGGCGTGTTCTGTTGACAAACGTGGCGACATCCTTCGCCCGCTTGTGACCGACACGATCGGCACGTACCAGTTCCTCGCGCCTGAATGCTGCTCTGGGGAGCCTTATGACCCTTTCGCAGTTGATGTCTGGGCAGTGGGCATGATTCTCTTCATCTTCCTTTTTGGGAAGCTTCCGTTTGAGGCCTCTGGGACGAAGGAGCTCTTCGATGAGATCACAAGTCTCGACATCGCCGTGCATCTGGAAGGACGAGAGATCCCACCTCAATGTCGCGATCTTCTCGTACGCCTACTCCAACGTAATGCTTCCGATAGAATAACGTTAGCAGCCGCGCTGGGCCACCCATGGCTTGTGGAGGACGACAATGAGGAGCCCCTATCATTTTAGAGACGTCGAGCGGTAGCTCTCCATAGAGATGGGTGTTTCGCGCTGACATGTTCTTTGTTTTATCAGTTCTCGTATGCTTTTCATGTCCTCCAACTCATGATAAGGCAGTTGGGTGACGCAAGGGTCCCCCTCCACGTCGCAGAGAGCCCACACTTCAAATTATCACAGTCACCCAACGTCCAAGTCACACCAACGGCAGTCGGTGATGAACCCGCATCCATCGACGAGAAGCTCTGACGTGCGCGGCAAGCAACAGTGTGGGCAAAGCAGCAGTGATGATAGCCTTGGTAGTCCAGCTACCCCGAGCAAGAGGTCCATTCACGAGGTCTCACAGAGCGACGATGTTTCTCAAGAGGCATCCAAGCGCCCGGTACGGTCCCTTCGACTGTCGTTTCAGCATGGCCGACCAAGCAGCGAAGACACCAGGCCGATGCAACCCGTACAAAATGACGGAGACCCCCAATCATCCCACGTTCATCGTGTCGAGCTCACATTGGAAGACACGCAAATACGTCCATCGCTCGTGGATGCATCCGACAAGCTCCGTGTATATCAGACGACATGTCAATCAGTGGCCAATGCCATTGAGGCTCTTTCCGCTTCCATGAGTGCTGACAGCATTTCAAAAGATAAGTTCATTGCCTATGTTAAGGCTGCAATGAAGGTGCTGGAGGCTGAGCAAGACCACTTTGAGCTGGAGCTCAAGAGCTTCAACGCTGTGTTGGAAGTACTGATGAGTCTGTCAAATGCCGGTGAGAGCTACGCAGTAAGTGTGTGCTGACGTTAATGATCGTGTGTGGCAACTGACATTGGTCGTACACCCGTTAGCTTGGCGATGTGAGTCCATCGGACGAGGAGCTGTGCATCCCTTGTATGAGCAGGCGGAGGACACCAAGGCGAAGCTACATGTGCGCTCGAAGCAGCCGAAGAAGCTATTGATGCTCTTTGTTTAGTCTGTGACAAGTGCGTCTGCGATTCGATTGGCTTAAGCAGCAAAGAAAGGAAGCTCGTCACCGTCGGAGCGAAGGCCACAGTCGACTAGACGCACTGGTTGCTGGTGCAAACGTGGAGCTGCAAAGGAGCCAACACACGATGGAAGAGAGCGAGAACAACACTCGGGCGGCATTTGAACGTCTCGTCTCGCGACGGGGTCACCTTCTTACGCAGAACGACGGTGCTTCAACTGCTTGGTTGCTCGTGATGTTGTACGAGAAGTTGATCTCGACAGATGACGGCGATAAAATCCTGCTTGGCGAGTGCAAAGCGAGTCACACTGCCACCGCTCAGCTTATAGTGAAGCGAGACGTCCAGCGTTTTCTCGTTACATTGCTCAACCAGGCAAACGAAGTTTGCAACGCGTGCTCCCGGGATGAAAGCGAACGCCTTCGAGCATCGCAACAAGCCTCGGAGGAGCTGATTTCGGGACATTTCAACATCTGTGGACCACGTCTACACAACTTGCGCCGTCTGTACAGTGACTGCCACTCGGCATACCAGCGCAAGGCTAACGAAGGAATTGATATCGAGATGCGTGCTCAGCTCCTTGAAGACGAAGTGCTCGATGACAATATTTCATGCAACACGCGTGAGGCACGAGTGCAAAAGTATCGAAGCATGGCGAAAGAATCGACAAAGCGGTTGCGACACATCGCGGAGACGCTCGGTACTTTATGGGTCCGGATGAACGCTGTTTTGCCACGGGAAATGCTCGTGCCTTTGCGCCGTCCGTTTCGTGGTCTCCCAGCAGATCATCAATTGGTCAGCCAGTCCCACGGTAAAGCTGCAGACTCTCCACCAAGCGAGTACCATCCAATGAAACTGGAGGTTGTCGGGCCATTCTTCGTTCAGCCTTCTACTGCAGTAATCGATCTTACGGACGATGGCGAGTCAGGCGACAGTATGACTATTAGTGAGAACTCAGGGTCTCCATTATCGCGACTGGAGGGAGAGCCTGTGCGTGAACAGCGTGTCATTTTCCTGCCTGAAGACAGTCAAGTACACCGTGTTGGAGACATCTTGTACACGAAGGAGTGTACGGAAGACGACGAGCCGCACTTCTTCCAGTGCCACGTGAAGGATGTACTTCTAAACAATGCATTCAGAGTGGTTTACGATGATGACAAGGAGGATGTGGTGGAAAGCAAGTTTCTATTCACGGGCGATCAGGTACGGGACCTGGGCTCCGCAGTTTGGGTTGATGAACTAACGATGACTTCTGCAATAGATGAAAGCGGATCTGGAAGATCAGGATATGGAGAATTTGTGCCAGTGTGTAGTCATGTGAACCAAGCGGGCCGTGTCAAGATGCCGAACGTTCTGAAGGTTGTATGTTGTGTTAGTGATGTGTGCAGACAGATTGTATCCAGTGTGTTTCGAACACGTATTTGCTGAAGTGATTTATTGCGTGTTGACACTATCTTCCTCTCGCTTCTCATCGAATATCCTTTGCACTTGGGCTATGCAGCTGTTCATCGCAGTGGTTTATCATTAATCTCAAGTGGACAAGCATCTCCTTGATGCGAATCCCATCGAGCCCTCCACCGACGAACGGGTCTTCCATTGCGATCTCCACGTTGAAGAGTCCAATCATCGTTAGACTTGTCAAGACACTGAGCATGAGGCAAAAAGCAAAGCTTAGTTGATGAGAGTCATCCGAGTGGAGCAGGTAGACGTAGTATGGTCCGTAAAAGATGGGAATTGTGAGGATGAAGAGTCGAGTGAACGAACGCGTGGCTTGAGGTGTTCGATAGAACTGAGAATAGATACAAACGTAAGCTCGTGCGCAGGCTCTCTGATCAATGGCCAAATTGTCATACCTTGATGTTTTGAAGCTTCTCTAATCGGGCCTGGAGAAGCCAGTGGTACTGGTTGATTCGTGATGCCTCGTTGGCAGGCAGTCCGGCACTCTTCATCACTTCCACCTGCTGATGTAGCTGGCGGAAGGTGTCAACAACTTGAAGTTGAAGCCTCTGTGTGTGCTCGGCAAAGCCTAGTGCGATCTGACGTCCGGTGGCAGTGAAGCGATGACGGCCGCGAGTGACCGTGGGCAAGAGCAGGAGCGTCGCTGTGTCGTTCACGAGCCGATGCAAAAGCTCCTTGGTCTTGGCAGTGTAGTCAGGTGGGAGCTTGGCACGGCCGTTGTCTCCCCAGTTCCAGATGGCATTAGCCATGAAGATGTTGACGAATAGAGCACGAGCTATGAGAGTAAACCACCAAGATGAGGATCAAGCAGATGATAGATAATGTACATCAGCGCCAAACCTTCCGCAATAAACTGCAATGCGAGCTCGCGTCGAGAGAACGACTGTTTAATCTGCATGATCAAGGGCGAAACGATCGCAAACGACACGATCATCCACGAGATGTTGGCTCCAAACGACGAGCCGTTCTTGCTACGTGTCCCATACAGATAGTAGGCCGTGGTGGCGACCACCGCGACGATCACGCAGAACAGACTCTCGAATGTCACGAGGTGGATACACAGGATTTGACTCGCCGCGTACAGATCCAGCACGGCGTTGCGGAAGCTCTCGTGCAGTCGACCAAACGTCGAGCCGTCACTTTGACTCACGTCGCGAGCGTTTTCTCGACGCTGTCGATGGTCAATCGCCAGGAAAAACGCCGTGTCGGTGATGGGCACAGTCGCTTCGCCATCCAGCGCTGCGTCCGGTGCGTAATAGGCCGCATGTGGCGTCCCCAGCGCGTCCGTCGTCACGTTCGTCCCATACATCTTAGTGTTTGGACATTCCGCTGTTGCCCCTCAACAGAATCAGCCAATACCCAGACACTATATGTTCACATGTCGCATATAGTATAGCTGCATCCGGATGGATGGTGTACCGCTATCCGGCGTTTCCCTTTCGAACCAGAGTGATGGTCGACAGAGTGCGGATGGCAGCGATGGACGGCACATGCGTCGGCATCAGCGCGTATGTGGGCGACGCTGCGTGGCCCTCGCTCGGCGGCGTCATCAAGAAGCGGTATGTGCACGTGCTTGTCTTCGTGAGGAGGCTGTGGCTGATGTGTGCGTCGGAGCAGGCCTGAGGACTTTGTGGTGGAGGAAATCGCTCGTGATGGCTCGATTGTCGGCCTGGAAGCGGATGAAGAGCCATGTATCCCGACGAAAGAAGAGCGGGAAGAAGCGATTCGGCAGATGGTCAATGCGAAGCAGTCAGGCAAGAAGAGAGAGCGACTGGAGTTTGAAGAACCAGCGGAGGGATGGCAAAGCGAGTTGCAGCGCTTGCTCTCGACAGAGCAGATTGAGCAATTGACACTGACAACGAAGGAAGCGGATCGCGTCTGTCTACTGGATGCGCCAGAAGAGTTCCGCGACCGCATTTACTTGCAAGTATGCATCCAGGTATTTCCAGTATGGTACGTATTTGACGCGAGAACGAGACACTGATGTTGAGTGTGTCATATACTAGCATTGCTTTCCAGGTCTCGATTGCAAGATGCACAAGCCCAACGACTCGAGTGACAACGCAGAGTCTGCTTCGAACGCTCAGATTCAAGTGTCTATGGATGGACTCTACAAGAAGTTCCATCTAGCGGGCATCTCAACCGAAAATTGCGAGCTTCTACTTCGATTCGTACGCAAAGGTGCTGGGGACAGTTCAACTGCAAACGGCGAGTTCTTTTCTGCTATGCTGACATGTAATCGCAGAGTGTTAACGCTGTGTGCAAAAAGCAGGAGTGGAATTGATTCACGATGACTCTAAGGAAGCGCGGACGGCTCTGCATCGCCAAATCTCCAAATCGTCATCGTTGCTCCGGACTCGAACAGAGACACTCGATGGTGTACAGCGTCTGGTGGTGTATTTCTCGCCGCAAAACACCAAGAAACGAAAGCGCTCGGAGCCCGAACCTTTTGTTCGTTTTGTGCTACAGAAGGTATGCCCCATACACTTGACTTGTGAAACATGCAGAAAAACATAACCACACTTGCAAACCGTAGACCAACCTCGAGCATTTCACGTGCTTCGAGCGCTTGTCTCGTCTGTTAAAATGCCCGTTGTCGTCATTCGCCTACGCTGGAACAAAAGATAAAGCGGCTATCACCTATCAAGAAGTAACGATGCAACATGTTGCTCCGGAACGGTTGTTGGCACTTCGCGACCAAAAAGAGGCTACTGGGATCCGCGTAGGAAACATCAAGTATGCTGTGGAGCCCTTGGTGCGTGGCTTTTTGGATCGCATCCTCGAGGATATCACTCTAACAACTCTTGCTTGGTGTAGTCACTTGGATCTAGCACGGGAAACCGGTACGTCCTACATCTTCACACTTTCATTCATTTGTGCCACTAACTGACACCTTCCTCTTCATTGAAAAATGTAGATTTACGATCGTGGTTCGAGACCTTGATGAGCTTCCACCGAATGAAGACCTTGAAAATCGAGTGAATAGTCTCCTGAAGCGAGGTTTCATCAACTACTTCGGATTCCAGCGTGTCGGGCTACCTACCGCACCAGTTCGCCCCTGTCAAATTGGCGAGTTCATGGTCGCAGGCAAGTGGGAGGGAGCCATTCGACTGATGTTTACAGCATCAAATCATGATTCGCCTGATATTGCATCTATCAAGAACGCGTTCTTGAAGGGAGGGGATGGTCTGGACTCACTGCTCAAGCGTATCCCATCAAGTGGCATGCAGGCTGAGCGCTCAGTGCTCATCGGCCTTAAGCGTTTTGGTGTTGATTCACATGAATCCGCTGTGCGAAACATCCCATTTGCTCGACGTGTCATGTACCTTCACGCTTACCAAAGCTACTTGTTCAATATTTCTGCATCACTTCGAGTTACTCAGCATGGCATTGACAGCATCGTTGAAGGCGATCTGATCCGCGATCCCGAACGAGGCGGTGAGGTGGTGGTTGCTACTGCTGAACGTGCATTGGCACTCAATTCCTCGGAAGAAGCTCCGTTGAAGTTCGTGGTGCTACCTCTGGTTGGTCCCAACGTCCTCCTTCCGTCCAATGAAGTGGGTTCCCGCATACAAGAATTGATGAAAGAACATGGAACTGCCAGCACCCTTCTTAGTGCATCAAGCGAGCTCAAGGGGACCTATCGGTCCCTCACCGAATATCCTCGGGACCTCACATGGTCATTGAGCGATTCGAATGAGACACCTGCCCTGAACTTGACGTTCAAGCTGAGCAGTGGCTCTTTTGCAACAATGTGTCTGCGTGAGCTGTTGCGTACCAACATGTAAGGGATGGACGGAAGCTCCGTAAGTCTGGATTGATAGATAACTAGAGATTGTTAATCTCCGACAGCACACAAACTCGCCCATCGACCTAAATACGCCGTCTTCCTCCTTTCTCACATGATCGCGCAGCGATTGTTGTCTCCATCATCATCATCTCCACCCTCGGCCAGCATCTCTTCTCGCATCTATCACAAGTGCACAACTGATGTAAGTCACCCGCCAAACATCCTGAAATTCGCAAAACCTTACCTGCTCTTCCGTAAAGATGTAGGGTCTCGCCACGACGAAGACCTCTCCGTCCTCATACACCATTTTGTACGTGCCATCAGGTAACAACGCATCGACTTGGCCTCGAAAGAAACGTGGTCCACGGTCTCTCACTGCCATCTTCGTGTACAAAATTGCACCGACAGGATACTCGTGCGTCACTAGTGGCAGTTCAGATGGATGTGGAGCAGCGGGCACAACCGCTAGTGAGTCTCCAACGCGATACGGTGACTCGATGTGCTGATTTTTTGGAGGACTGGATCGGATTGGCGGTTCCGGAGCTGGTTGGTCTCCAGTGAGGTCGACAATGGTAGGCGAAGATCGGTTCTGCGGAGTTGCCGATGACGAAATGACCGGCGACACGGGCTCTGTCTTGATTGCCACCACATCCTGAGCATCACCATGAGATGGCCCCTGGATCTGCGATACACAGTCACGCATCATTTCCTTACCACCACCGTCCAGCGATTGCCAGAGCTGCTGATATTCACGCAGTACGAGATCCAACACCTCGCGGGGAAGCACGTCACGCTTTCCAGCCCATAGATTCGATTGAGCCGTTGCAGCCTCACGCATTAATTGCGTGGATCGTAGAATGACACCGTTGTACTCGCTGATTCGCTTTATAATATCGTCACGCTGTGTCGGCACCAAGTCTTCATAAAATTCCTGATGAGCGCGAAGCGCTTCTTCTTGCGCGGCGCGATCGCTCTGAGCTTTGCGTTGACGGAGCGAGTGGAAGTCATAGTAGAGTCGTAATGCGTGAGTCAAGCGAGGCACACAACCACGAAGTTGCTGAGTCACGCGTGCTTCCGACGCTCGTCGTGCCTCGTTCAAGCGCTCACTCGTTGACTGTAGCCACCACTCACGTCGCTGACTTGTCTTTTCTAGCAACACTCGGAGCTTCTGCTGGAACTCGAGACGCGCGTTCGCCCCGATCACATCACGCTTGGCACTCTCCACAACGTGGTTGCTGTCGTTCCACGCGTTCAGCAACGATACGACCTCGGGATCTGTTGACTGGATGATCTCCACATTCGCTTTGAACAGTGCCACAACAGGAATTGCACCAGACTCAACGTAAGTGTCGCGCCGGCGATCCACAATGCCCTGGAGAGCCATTGTCCGCTCAACACTGCCTTTGAGCGCATCGTTCATGTGGTGCTCACTCGCCTCCACATCCAGCTTACTCTGACGAAGCTGTTCGTCCACACGAGATACGAGCTGCTGGAGTTGTTCTCGCTGCTGGTTCCGACTTGCGCGAGCTTTCCTTCCAGCCGTGGAAAACCACTCAAAGCGTCGAATACATGACTCACACGTCGTGCGAAGTGCTTCGATAGCTGTTTTTGCAGCTTCAGAGCGGGAGTGCATAGTGCCCGAGGCCGCAGTGGCTTCCTGGTACACGGTCTCGCCATGGAGCCCAAGTCGATCGAGTTCTTCGTCCGTCGGCTCGACGTCATCCGGCTGAGGATACACAGCAAGCGTTAGCTCTCGTCAAGATTAGAAGAGATACAACACACGTACCAGATAGCTCTCTCCGTCGTGTGGGAGACGCAGCAGCACTTCCATGATGGCGTCGACGCTCTGTCGCTTGAGGTTGAGTTGGTCCATCTCACTCGTGTACTCGAGCGCCTTGGCTACAGCCCTGGTCACAGCTTCAACCGCCTGCTGCAAGTCGTCGTCTACCGTCAGACACAGCGCCGTAAAGACCGTCGGTACCCATTGCGCATCTCGCAGTGGACGATTGTGGACGAGATCGTCCACAATATTCGTCAGCACTTGACGTGCTTGCGTCTCATCCGCCGTGAGATCCACACGATTCGCAGAGGACTGGGACATCTGAGTGAGTTGCGACGACTGTGAGAATTGCGTGCCCTGCGTCATTGCATACGGCACAAGCGTTGCATCGCGTCCAAAGTCAGTTGAGAGTCCCAACGACCGCGCTGGTCGCTTGTGGCCACCGTCTTGGGAGAGCGCCTCACTCCCGTCCACTTCATGGAACGACCGCTTGGCTCCGTTGCCTACCTGCATGTTCACGTCCACGTCAAAGTCGGTCGCCGCCAAGTCGGCAGCCTCTTGCGCGGCGACGCGGCGTCGTTTGAGCAGGTGGTAGGCGTCGTGGAGGTGGTTGTGACACTGAAGCAGCGCGGCCAGGAGCTCGTCGTCGCTGGGCGCTTCGCTGTTTGCGTACTCGTAGCGCACGAGCTGACGCAGACGCTGTAGCAACGTGTAGTCGACGCTCGCGGCGTCCGCAGTCTGCGAGGATTGCGACGATGGCGGCGTCTTGTCCATGCCAATGACCCAACCGTGGGAAGTACACCGCCAAACCCAAAATTACGCTATGGATGCAGAATCTTTGCTTGGTTTGTGTAATTTTCAGAAAAGTGCGATGGATACCGACCGCTGATTGGTGGACAAGTAACGATATATTGCAAAAACATCACGCAATGGACTCGGTCAATCCTCCTCCTCGGGTTCGAACTCGAGGTCGTGGAGATGCACAGCGTGGATGCTCCACGAGTCGTCCGTGTCACTCTTGACGAGCTCGAGGGTTGTGAAGTGGCCTTGACGGAGCGAGCCTATCGAAGAAGCGTCAATACGAGTGAGTGAGGAATCATGGGACGAGTCGGACAGACCTGGGAAAATGACAGGCGTCTTGGACGCGGTTGACTGGTGCGGGCCGCCGATGAGCTCGAGGTGGTGGTAGTCAAAGAGCGAGGCGTCATCAATTGGCTGCATAGACAGAGTGAGGACGACTGCAGCGAATGCTGATAGCGACAAAGCTGGGACGTACCACTATAATTGAGTCGAAAGGCAGGGTGAAAAACAGCATTCAGAAGCAATGATCAGTGCCCACTCGGGATCCCATTGCACACAAAGCGAGACGTACTTGGCGCAGGAAGTGCCGTGACAGCGCTCGTGTCGCGCAAAACGAGCAGCAGCTCCCAGTTTTCGGCAGGATCCTTGCCGTCTCCAAGCAGTCTGAGCAGGCACGCAGTCAATACAATGTGCAGCGTCGTGCCTGTACTTCTCGGCAACTTACTTTGTGTATCGGTTTTCACCCATCACACCAACTCCGTCCGTGAGCTGTTCCGTGCGTGAGTGGCAATTGATCGAGTACTGCGTGAGGTTGGGCGAGGCGAGGCGCGTCGTCGGCGGATCATTCTGTTCCAGACGATGGCATCAGAATACACACCACCGCCATGACAGAGACTGTGCTACTCACGCTGCTTGGGATGTAGAGCACGCGACAGACAATCGTTTCCAGCCGTGAGATGAGCGCCATCATGTCGCCCTCGGCCGCGGCCTTGGACTCCCCTGTTCGATAGGCGCCTGGCGCGCTTTCCGACACGAGTCCGCCACAGACGAGCACGGCGTCAACATCGCTGTCATGTGAGCACACGATCTGCTCGCAGAGCGTCGTCACGCGCAGGATCTGGCCGTCCAGATCGCTCACCAGCAGCAGCTTGAGCCGGCGCTTGGGGTCCGCCAGCGACGTCATTAGTAGCCACCGAGTTGACAATTGGCGGTTGAAAAAGCGCTTTTCTCTATAAAAAGTGACTTTTTGCTTGAAGGCCCATTGGATAGACTTTTGACCGCCAAAAGTCTCCGATGCGACCGAATCCGGCCGACAAAGCTTCCATTGTGGAAGAAACCCGCCGACGGCTCGCCCTACTGGTCCTATTGTGATTCGTAAGGGCGTGTGCAGGGAGGTTGTGTGCTCGCAGCCAGGATCGTATGGAAACGTGGGACGGCTGTGGTCGCCCCCACACACTGCGGTCCACGTTGTGGACGGTTTTGCCATCCCCTGCGTGCCTGCGATTGGTCGAAACGTCCGCCCCATTACTTACTCACGAACACCTGTTTCTCCACCCACGCCCCATCGTGCCACCAACTGACGTTTCATCCGGATACCATCCACCGCATCAGGAGCTCGCGTCCGGATGTTCCTCCTCTTTTTCGGGGGCAGTAGACACGGGCTGGCGTCCATCGCACGCAGTCGGTGGTGGACACGGCACTCGTCACCAGCGGGTTCAACGCAGTTTCGTGTTCAGTCGGCGTTCCTGGAAACCGGCGTCGCGTCCGGCGGTGGCATCCGAGCGCTCGCGACGATGTCGGCACTCGCGGAAAAGCCCGTGCACGTGATCCAGCCCGCGAGCAACAGCCGCATGAACGCCGCACACTACCTACTCTCGCGCATGCGCAGCTGCAAGTCGGCGGACGGAGACGTCACGCCGTCGCGGAAAGCCAGCATCATCACCAAGTCGTGCTTCACGTCCGTCGGCAGCGCACAGCACAAGTACCACGGCGACGATGCCGTCGGCTACGGACCTGGCTACATGGTGGTGGCGGATGGCGTCTCGGGTACGATGAAGTCGTCCGGTGTGCTCGCGCGTCTGCTCGTGGCGGAAACACTCGCCATGCTTGCGAAACTCAAGAAACGGGCTCGTGACAACCCGATCAAGCCAGCCGATTTCGGACAGTATATGCAGATCGCGACCAAGAACGCGCGCAAGTCCACACGCCGCAAGGGGCGTCTCGATTCGACCATCTCGGCCGTCTACTTTGATGAAGCGTCGCGCCTGATGTATGTGTATACGATTGGCGATTGCAAGTGTATTCTATTGCGTGGGGACAAGCTCGTGTTCGAGAGTGATTCAATTATCTACGATTTCAACGTACCAGCGGTCGTGAGTAGCAATCAGACGATCAACTATGCGGCCGCGCTTCATATCCAGACCTGTAAATACGAACCAGGGGACGTGTGTATGCTGTTCTCGGATGGCGTGCACGACAATCTGTACGTAGATCAAGTCGTGGAGTGCATCGAGCCTCATGAGAATGACGCCGACAAGATGGCCAAGGCCATCGTGCAGTACGCCTTGGATACTTTTACAGACTGCAAGGATTACATCCCGTTCGCCGTCTCGGCCGCCGGTTTCTGTCGTGACGCCGTCGAGGAGCTCAAGTCCAATACATCCATCGACCACGAGGAGTACGAGAGCTTCAAGCAAAAGTGTGCCGACATCCCAGCCTTTGAGATTACCCGCCCCGCCTTCAGCAAGGAGAAGCGGGTACGGCAATTGGCGTTCTACAGTGCCTCGAATCTGCTGGCGTTCGCGCACAAGAAGCTGGGCAAGCGCGACGACGTGTCGGTCTGCGCAGCAGTGCTGGCATGATGTCCTAGACCATGAACGCTGTGGTATTATGAACTCTATTAATTTTATACACTGTGCATTGCTTTCAGTCGTCATCGTCATGTTCCATGAAGACCAGGACGGAATCTTCTCTCCCGTGATTTACCAAAACACGGTGAAATCCTCAACAACCCGGCGACGGTCTCACCTTGTTTTGGAAGGGAACGAATCGTTTCACCTGCTTTTGGGTATCGATCGAACCGACATCGCGAGACCAACGAAACTCGGGCATTGGACTATTGGTGGAACGATGGGCAAGCGCGGACGACGTGGAGGCGGCTTCAACCGCAGCAAGAAGAACCGCGGCGACGCGGGCCAGAAGGCCAACGGCGCGTGGGACCAGAACCGCGAAGAGAACTACAGCGAGTGGGTCTACAGCAACGACAACTTCGTCAAGTACTACCAGGCACAGGAAGTGGTGGCGCCCGAGGAATGGGAGAGCTTCATGGCCTACCTGGCCAAGCCGTTGCCGACGACTTTCCGCATCAACAACTCGTGCGCGTTTGCGGACCGGTAGGTTGGGATTCCATGTCTTGATGCGATGTTCGGTCGCTAATTTGTGGGTTATCACAGTATTCGGGAGCGCATTGCCACTGATTTCAAGTTCGATGGCCTCGTGGTCGACCATGAAGCCGTCGACCCGATCAGCGAAATGCCGTGGTACCCAAACAACAAGGGGTTCCAGTGGTCGGTGGAGCGTCGCCGTATTCGCAAGCTGCCAATCCTCAATGAGTTTCAGAAGTGGCTCATTGAACTCTCGGACAGTGGTAGCATCACGCGTCAGGAGGCCGTGAGTATGATCCCACCGCTTGTCTTGGGCGTTGAGCCACACCACAAGGTGCTGGACATGTGCGCTGCACCTGGCTCCAAGACTTCCCAGTTGCTCGAGTCGCTCCACGCCCAGGAGCCGATCACGGGTGAGACGCCGACTGGCATGGTCATGGCCAACGACGTGGATCTCAAGCGCGCTTACATGCTTGTGCACCAGGTGCGTTCATTTACCTCGACTGATGTGAGGTATGTAGATGCTGAATCGTCTCTCTCGTGATTTAGTCGAAGCGTATGGGCTCGCCGGCTTTGCTCGTGACGTGCCACGAGGCTCAGCACATCCCATATCTTGGCGGAGAGGAGGAAAAGCAGAACGGTTTCTTTGACCGTATCCTTTGTGATGCTCCGTGCAGCGGTGATGGTACTCTTCGCAAGAACCCGATCATCTGGAAGCAATGGGACGCCAAGAATGGCCTCTCGTTGCATCCATTGCAGGTGGAGATCGCCAAGCGTGGTGCGTCGCTGCTCAAGGTCGGCGGATACATGTGCTACTCCACGTGTACGTTCAACCCAATCGAGAACGAAGCCGTCGTGGCGGAGATCTTGCGCTGGTCGAACGGTGCCCTTGAGCTTGTCGATGTGACCAACACGTTGCCTCTGCTCAAGCGTCGTCCAGGCAAGTCGTCGTGGAAGGTTCTGGACTCGGAGCTGAATGAGTACAAGACGCACGAAGAGTTTTTGGCTCCAGAGAACGAGGCACGCATGAACCCAAAGAACCGCATCCTCTCGACCATGTTCCCGCCATCGGAGGCCGATGCTGCGAAGTACAATTTGGAGCGCTGTATGCGTTGTGTGCCTCAGGATGAGGTGAGTACTGTGTTGTGTTCCCGTGATATGGCTAGGAATACTAACTTGGACGTGCTTCTGTAGAACACGGGTGGCTTCTTTATCTGTCTTTTGAAGAAGGTCGCGCCAACGCCTGAGCTCGTGGTCGTCCAACCTCGCGGCCGTGCTCAAAAACGCGAGGAGTACGCACAGCGAATGAAGCAGGCGAAGGCGGAGGGTGCAGTTGTCGAGGAGGCTGATGCTCCAATGACCGAGAAGACCGAGGATGCTGTCGCTGACGATGCTGAGGAGGCCACTGAGGCTGTTGAGGAGGCTGCTGAGGAGGCCGTGGAAGAGGTTGAGGCCGAGGAGAAGCCACAGAAGCAACGTCAGAGCCGTCGTGAACGACGCAACAACACATCCAAGGGTGAGGAGTACGTCGCCTTTGAGGCGTCACAGTTTGACGAGATCAAGAACTGCTTCGGCTTGACGCCGGAATTCTCCAGCGCTCAGCTGATCACGCGCTCGGACGAGGCCAAGGCTGTGACCTTCGTGACGAAGAGTATCACGATGGAGCTGCTCGAAGAGATGAAGGCGAAGAAGCTCAAGGTTGTGTACACGGGCATCAAGATGTTCGAGCGTAACGACCTGCCAGATGGCTCGAAGACCTACCGTCTTTGTCAGATGGGTCTGAGCATGGCGCTGCCATTTGTGACCAAGCGCAAAATTCCTCTCTCAACGCGCGACCTGCAAATGTTGTTGCACCGTCAGGGTGATCTCCTTGACTATGACGAGTTCGAGGCCCCTACCGCCAAGGCTCTCGAAGAAGCTGCTTTCGGCACGGTCGTCTGTCTCGTGGACTCGCCAGTCCAGTCGACGCGAGTCGAGTACGTGATTCTATTGATGGTGCGGACTCGAATGTCAACTGACAGTGTGTTTTGTGTCCTAGGTTGAACGTGGTGCTCTGGCGTGGTCGAAATTCGGCGACTCTCATGGCCACCAAGGTGGACGCGGCGGCGATGCTAGCCACCATGACGGCCCTCAATCTTTACTCGCCAGAGACCCAGAAGGAGGTGGAAGCGGCGAAACTCGCTCGCCAGCAGCAGAAGGAGGCCCAGAAAGCTGCCAAGGAGACCCAGGACGCAGAGGTGGTGGCAGCGTAGAGGTCATTGTGCAAAATAGGTTTTATCCGTACAAACCTTGCTTTTTTGTGCCCTAAAAAACCTAAATAACCAAATGAGGTGGATTTTTTCGATGGACTATCGTGGGATCTGCTGCCAACGAGACATTTCGCGCCGTTCAAAGCGCTGTGCGAGTGGAAGCAGCGCGTGTCCGGTCGTGGCTCGTGCATTGCCTTCGTCCACGTCCGCGTCAATACCATCCGTGTGAGTCGCACTGCATGCATGCAAAGTATACATTGCAATGGACTAAATTTTAACATACAGGTTAGACCAGTTCGACTGAATTGACTGGAGCTCCTCGTCCTCATGGTCAAGCGCGGTCGACCTCGGTCGGCAACCTCCCGCTCGTCCAGGGTGTCCACGCCCGAACCCGTGCATGAACAGCCAGCTTCGACGCCCACGCGACGCCCACGCGCCAGGGCCGGCGCGTCTGGTCTCGACCAGTTGGCCCATGCGTCCACCGAGCTCACCGAGTACGTGCCGTTCCGAGCGGATGTGTGGACGTGTGCTCACTGTCTTGCTGGTTTGTAGTAGTCAATCGGCTAGAGCAGCGCGTCTTGCTCGTAGAAAAGACGCTGCGATCGAGGAAGAGGAAGCAGGTATGCAACGCAGTCCTAGTGACCTGGATGGGGTTGGGAGCGGATGGCTGATTGGTGTGGATTGTAGTGGTCGTGGCTGTGCCTGCCTCGAATGGCAAGCGTTCAGCGCGCCAACAAGATCCCGAGCCCGAAGAGAAAGGCGACGACGAAGACAAAGGCAATGGTGAGGGTGATGGTGATGCCAACTGCGACGGTGAACACGCAGGTGAAGACGAGGATTGGCCGACGCCACCACCCAAGCGCCGGCGTGTGCAGTCTGTGGACCCCAACTACGTGTACCGCCTCGAAGTGGAGCTCGACGAGATGAAGAGTCGACTGCGCAAGACCGAGCGGTTGCTGGATCGCCACACGTTCGGGAAGACTCCGTCAAAGCACACTGCGCACAATAGCGAGCGCCTCGATCTCGTGCAAGCCGAGATCGTTCGGTTGGAGACGACAATGGCGTCGTTGGTCGGGCGAACACGACTCACGTCACCAGAGAACGCAAGCACGGGGACCACTGCTGCTGTCGAGTCACTCCGAGCTATCCAAGACACTCTAGCGGTGCTGCAGGGCCATCTCACCAACCCCGTTAGCTTCGATGGCCTGGATTACCACGTGCGTCCTATGTTCGACAGACTCTGGGTGCACGGTCGCGAGTCTGCTGAAGATGATATCCGCTCCAAGCTTGCGTTCTGGAAGTACAAGGCGCTGGATATGAAGGGACGCGTGCTAGCTGCGCTCAGTGGCACGTTACCGCCACATACGGCCGAGCTGTTGCAGAATGCTCTCGACTTTTTGTCGTCGTTTTCGTTGCTCGAGATGCGGTTGGACCCAGACATGAGAGAGTCGCGGCAGAAGCAGCAGACACAGGAGGCAGTGGAGCGCTTGCACGATAAGCTGGTCGAGTTGGAGACGCAGAGACTTAACGCGTGGACACGAGGCCCACTTGCTCCAACCACGTGGAACACAACAGACGCAAGTGTCTCTGGGCAGACTGTCGAGCCGATTGTCGAGGCAGTGGCAACACTGGCAACGGTCATGACCGAGACCGTACCTTCACTACAGCCCGTGCAGCCGCCTGCTCCACCGCTTCCGACTCAGCGGGTTTCGCGTGCGCCAAAGCCACCACCACTTTCTATGCGTCATGGCGAGAGTGAGACGGATTCGGATGTGGACGAACCACTACCGACGCCAACACGTCAGAACGCGTCTAAGAATCCATCCAAGACGATTTCTGGGTCTAATGGTCAAGCGCAAGACACCTCCGTACCATCCGAACCAAGCGCCAACAATACTACGGCCGCCAGACAGAAAACTATTGCTCCGATGCCTTCGATCTCCGTCACTCCTGCTTCTGTCGCGCCCGCTGCATCGGCGTTGTCAGTGACAGTCGGTGCTGCATCCCCTGCAGCTGAGAAACCAGTGAAGCGAGCATCGGCAGCACCTGCTCAAGAGTCCACCGCGGCGACTAGCAAGCAGCCAGCAAAAGAGGATAGACCAGGTCGCTCGACCATCTCTCTTGACGAGTACTCGCGCCGATCAAAGGATGCGAACGTACCAGCGGCTGTGTCGCCTGATAAGCGTCCGAGTCAACCAAGCGTAGCGCCGAAGCCGACCAAGGAGCCAACTGCGAAGGATACTGCCACGCCGAGTAAGCAGTCGCAACAAGGGCAACGTTCAAAACCAGGATCGAGCACAGTGTCTTCCAACAGTCGTGCTCCTGAATCAAGTGGGCAGTCTGGATCTAAACGTAAACGAACACCGTCGCCGTCGCCGCCGCCGCCTTCGTCCGCCGAGCCAGCCGCCAGGAAGAAATCCAGTGATGTGGCCAAGAAGAGCAAGAGCAAGTCGTCGTCTGATGTCGCGTTGCTTAAGAAGATTTTGGAAAGTCGGAAGGAACGCATCAGTGGTACCTCTCCGGCTTCCACTGCGGCTGCTTCGCCTGCGTCCAGCAGCTCTTCGATTCAAATCAAGGCTCCCTCTAAGAGCAAGGCTGCTTCCACTGACACATCGGTGAGCAAGAAAAACGAGGAAAAACGTCAGAGTGACAACGGATTGCTACCCATCCCAAAACCTGCGGAGGCGCAGAAGCCGTCGCGCTCCCGTGACACGACTTCACCGTCCTCTGGTTGTTCGGCTTGCAAGCGCAATGACTCGTATGCGTCACTCTTGTTGTGCGATAATGATTGCGGTCGTGAGTATCACACGTTCTGCCTTTCGCCGCCACTGTCCAAGATCCCAGAAGGCGACTGGTATTGTCCGCGGTGTCTGAGACGCGAGGGTTTGCGCCGAAATGACCTTATCTTCCGTTGCTCAGTGAGCAATTGCGACAAGATCACGGCCGCCAAGTACTGCTACATACATCGTTGTCAGCACCCGGAAGGGTGTCTCAATCGCACCAATTGGCGGGGCCTCTGCCGCCGTCACTATGAATCTCGACGAGACAAAGACCCCACTATTACTCCGATCCCAAGTCCGAGCACTGACACAACGCCTGCTTCCAAGAATGCAAAGCCAGCGGCGTCCACCCCCAGTCCTTCGACGACTGCGTCAGTGAGTGTTGCCAAGACTCAGCCAACGACAGCAAGCAACGGCAAGTCCCCGTCAACAACCACAACCTCGGAGAAGTCCCAGCAGGCCACGCCAAACACTACAAAGAGTAAGGAGGCCGCGAAAAGCAGCGATAAGAAGTCGACAAACAGCAGTGAGACGCCACCGGCAACCACAGGCTCTACGAAGAATCAGCCTGCAGTGGGGAGCGCTGAGAAGGCAACACCGAGTACTTTGACCACTGAGAAGTTGACTCAGCCCCCAGTGAGCTCCGAGAAAAGCAAGCAGGGTACAACGAGCAGTGCCAAATCGAAGCCGGCGGATGGGAATGCGGCTACAGCTGAGGATACGATGACTCGGGCGACAAAGAGCAGCATGGTGGCTGGGGCGCCTCGCAGCAAGAGCTCGAAAGAACCCAAAAGCAACTCGGAGGCGCTGATGGACAACATGCGGCAGTTAGGCATGTGGATGCCCAACAACCTCGTGAGCTCCGTTGTCAAGCGAGTGGAAAGCAATCCATCTCAAAGGGCTCATTCATCCACTACAGCGACTGCATCGACCAAATCATCAGGAGCTTCCACAGCGCGTTCCAGCAGCGCGCCGTTGGACCCGCCATCATCACGCCGCTAAGAATACTCGGTTGAAGACGGAGAAGATGCCCAGATCGTGTTGCGGTGCAAGCTATTTGTGGGCAAGGCCGCGACACGTTGGTGAACCGCTACCCTCTGCGTACATCTCGTCTTCCTCTATCGTTATGAGCGCGCGATCCATGCGAGAGACGCCCGAGCACGGCGGTGGTGACGCTCCGTCCTTCACGTGGTAAGCACCGACTGGCAGTTGGTTGGTGTTAATGTGGTTGCCTGATACTCTCTTTCGGGTTCAGTGAGGTGTGCAAGATCTCGGTGCGGTCGGCGCAGAAGCTGCTCGATCACGTAAACTTTTCTCCACTGCACAAGGCTGCACTCGAAGGTGGCGCGCCGACTTCGGTTGGGAAGCCCCACTCGCCGACTCGCCATCGATCGACGCAGCGTCGTGTGCTTTATGACGGTACCAAGCTATTCTGGCGTATCAACGAGACTCTCGAGCTGTGTATCTACGAGGACGTGGGTGACAACTGTGTTACCATCACGGCGTATCGGCAGCAGCAAGACTCGGCAGAGGTGAGCAATGCTCCAGTGCTGTGACGTTACACCCGCTAACCCTTCATTGAGAACAGACCAAGATCCCTCCATTGTCCCTCGATCGTCGTTCAGTTCTTAAAGCCGTGACCCACGACGGCAAGGCTCCGCACCCTGCGGCATCGGCCTCAACAACGGCGGCTGGTATCTCCCACGGACTTCAGCACTCGGGCAGCTTCGCTACGTCCCACGCTTTACCATCCGACCTGGTGACCAAGTTCTTGCTCGCCCGCCTCCAAGCCAAGCGCGATCTACGAGGCGCCGTCACACTTTTGTTGCAGAAGCTTAAAGACGACGAGCTCGAACCGAGTCTTCACGTTGGCGCGACGGCGTTTCCGACCGATCTCGCGGTACGTCGTCGTCATACGTTTGATGAAGTCAAGATCGCTCAGAAGGAAGTGAAGGAAGCCGCGGTGGAGCTCAAGAAGGCGCGTCAACAGGCCGAGACGCTGTCGAACCTGGCGCGCTTGACTCTCGAGGCGTTCTCGCGTCGTGCTACTCACACCGGTCAGAGCCACAGTCTTGAGCACGGCGAGCGTCCCCGCTCCGAGTGGCTGCGTGTCTACGATCGCGTCGCCCTGCAGAACGGCGTGGCGCACAGCAAACAAACGCTCCTCATGCCTATGCACAAGCACAAGAGCTCGTCGTCGACACCAACCTAGCTTCGTAGTATTTATGATAATGCATCTTGGTTCTTGGAGAAATCGTCTATGATGTTGAGCGTGGATCTGTCCACGTGGTCACGCGGTTGATGTGATCGATGAAGAAGACGCGGCCCTTGGCATCCCGCTTTTCTTCCCAACCGAGTGGCAATGGCGGTGGCGTGGCATGGCGTTGGAGTTCTTGGTCGTCGTCACTCGAGTCCTTGTCAGGAGGATGCGGACTACCGCCTTCCGCCAGGGCCTGGTCTTTTTGCTGGCGAATGTAGTCGAGAAGCGCATCGCAATAGCGATCGCGAGTCGCTCGAGTGGAAAAGTCCACAAACCGAGGCGACGATGAGGTCTCGGACGTCGTGGTCGGCGAGGGATTCCAGGGCAACCGCGTGCGCATCTTCGATGAGGACAAAGTGTCGAGCGGAGCAACGCGAACCGAGCATTGGAGTGTGTTGGCAGGCTTTGGACTACGAAGAGAAAGACACTTGAGCACTTAGAGACAATGTCGTGATACATAGAGTGGCTACGCACGAGCGAATACGGATGGCCACGTCTGTCGAGATCTTTTGTGTCTGTGGATGCATGGCTGGGAAATTGGTCATGGCCGTCCCAGCCTGAAGACGCACATCTTCCTACGAGGCGAAACCATGGTAAGCCCAAGAGAGAACCAAGTCACAGTAAATCAAGTGTACCTTGGCATGATAGTCATTGATCCGGCGGTTCATGTTGGCGATTCGTGCTGCGTGAGCGTCCTGCTCCGCCTTCATACGACGTGCCAGCGTACTCAGCGCATCGGCACGCTCGCGAGTGCTGTCGTCCGTCAATGGTTAGCTCGCCACAACCTCCTATAATGGTGGATACGTACGTCGGACTGCCTGGCTGGACCTCGTCGTCCTTCTCGCCACTGTCGACCATGGGACGGGTGTGCACGAGCACATGCTTGAAGCGACGTAGCTCAGCATGTGTCTGGTATCGTCCACCAGCATTACGCTCGTCGAAGAGACAGAAGCCAGCCTGCGTCGCGCGATTCATACTCATCGAGACTCGCAGCGCAATGACTCCGAGGACACTTGAGACCTGGATGAGATGACTCTCCTATAAATACGGCGTCACGCGGTCTCATCTTGCCACTTGATCTTTGATCCATGACGAAGCACGCCAACAGACACGATGGCGATGCCGCTCCGTCCGACCTGGCGCTCTACACGCCCTCCTATCTGACAGTGTCGTCGCCAGACACTACGCTGCGTGTAACTCAGCAGGCCTGGAGCGATCTCCTCCAATCCCGACCGCTTTTCTATCTGCCCAATCGCACACCACACGGCGACTATGATGCCTCCGTCACTCGAAGCCACCGACATCAACTCTGGCGCACCAGTGAGCTGCACTCCTTCGGCGACGAGGTTGAACGACGTACGCAGACGCTTCTTTTGCACCAACAAGCTCTTCTTGAACACTGGCGCGATGCCGCGACCGAGTTACAGCGCTGTACCCGAGGCTTCCTGGCTCGCCAACGTGTCCGTCGTATGCGCAATGCGTTGCTCGAAGCAGCATTGGCTGCAGCCCATGCTCGTGGCATGAGAGAGCTTCATCGACGACAAGAGCACGCTGCTCGACAGATCCAGCGTATCTATCGGCGATACAAGGCATACCTTGCCTATTTGTTTGACTGTCGTCGGCGTCTCCATCGCTTCGTCGCACTCTACGTCTTCCGCTGGCTACGACAGCGAGCAGCAGGCTTGATCCAGCGCGTCTACCGTCGCTATAGCATGCGTTGTCGTCTATGGCGTGCAATTCGAACCGTTCTTCGAATGCTTCGGGCAAGTCGGCAGCAAGAGCAGTTGGAGCAGCACGCTGCAGCCTTTCGAGCTGCTCGGGTTGACGCAAAGCAACGCAAACACCAGCAGATGTGGGAGACACATCCATGGGAAATGACCGTTGCCACCCGAGTCAATGCTCGAAAGGCACGACTCACAACCAACCTAGAAGCTCACCGTTTACCGCGCTTGACCAAGCAGCCACCGGCGCCTACTGTAGCGAGACGCAGCAGTCGATCGACGCTGTTGCCGCCCATGCGATGAAGCGCTGAAGCCAGTCGTAAGCTCATTTTGCAACGTGCATTTTGTTACTCACCATACGGCGTAGATTACGTTACTCTGCCTCACTCTACTTGGTCTCGAGCGCCTGCTTGACGAGCTTGGCACCCGTGACCATGAACAACGTCTGCCAGATACCCAAGCCAACACGAGGGATGATGCCCTTGAAAAGACCAGGGACGCCCTGCTCCTTGACGACAGTGCGGAAGACCTGGACCATGTTCTGCTTGGCCTCTCCGCGGTCAGCCGCCGACTGCATCTGGATACGTGCGACCTCGAACGGGTGGTTCCAACACGCAAGCGCACCACCAATGATACCAGCGCCGGCCTCCTGGGCCACTGTGAGCTTGGCGTTTGGGTCGTCGTGGAAGAAGAGCTTGAAGCGACCACGGACAATCTCCGTGAAACCCTAGGACGGAACGACGTGGCGAGTGTCACACACAGAGGACAAGTAGATAGCATGATGCGTTCGTACCTGACGCGAGGCCCAGTTGGTCGCCTGACGGAAGGCAATGGCCGTGCCACCCGGGTAGAAGCCCTAAAGATACAAACACGCGGGATGAATGAATGGCTACACTCGTGGTTTCGTAGGATCCCGTGACGTACCTTGATGCCGTGGGCCTTGTAGACGTTGGAGACACGCTGCGAGGTCGTAATCGACTTGTCGCCCGTCACAGCAGCCGTGACGAGGAACGTGCACGGGCCCATGACGACGACCTGACACACACCGCCACCGGCACCGGCGAGAAAGCCCGTGGCGCTCTCACTCACCCCAGCTGCCAGCAGCGAGTTGGCGATGGCTTCCTTGGAGAAGAGCAAGATGGCGCCCTTGGAGGCCGACTCGACCATCTTGGGGCCCGTGCCAGCCCAGAAGGCCTTGACACCGCCGCCATCGCGCATGACGTTGCGGAAGGCCTGGGTCGTGGTCTCGGTTCGGTAGCGACCCATGCGGGTCTTCCAGACCTCGAAGGGCATGCCGAGTGTGGCGGCTTCGACGCATTGCAGGATGCCACCGTTGAGGAGGTCCCGTGGACCGACTTTCTTGCCTGGTTGGGCTGCTGGCGGCGACATACTGAGCGGGAGAAGGAGGAATGCGCAGTGAGCGATGCCCTGGATCTGTCGGGAGCTGTTCGACGTGGTGATGATGGCGACGTCGCGGGTCAGAAGCGTAATTACGTCAAAGAGAAGCCCTACCCGCGTCAACGGAAGTGCAGTCGATGACGTCACAGCGTCAAACACGGGTGAACGCGGAGTGTCAACCGGTAGCCGTACCGGTTTGCTGGCTTCTGGATTTCCAAACCGGTACGAGCAGGATCTTGCCAAGGGCTCGGGTTGTACGTCAAAAAGTAGCAACCCAACTGGCGAGGTTCAGCGCTTGGCGCCACCGACTAGGGCTTGGGGTGCGAACCGTGCTGGGTTTTGCCCTGTCTGGCCGACTGGAAGGTGTCTGTGTGTGCGACTGCACTGGACTATCGGAGTGTGCGATCCTGATCAGCGCGCGTCTGCCGGCAAGAAGCAACGTGAGGAAAGAAACGGCGACAACACACTTGCCGTCGTCGTGGTTAGTCCGTGCACGCACGCGGTGCCGCATCTCGTCCCTCCGTTTGCTCGGGCATCGGTCGGTCCTCTCCTTCAGCCAGCCTAACCGTGGGGGTCTAACCATCGTCCTCCATCCATCTGTGAATCAGAAGTCAGTGGCGGCCTAACGATGCGCCAGAGCGAGCGGTCGTCTCGTGAACGTCGCAACACGCCCGTGCTCGAAGACTTCTCCACGTATAGTCCACCCAACAACGGCGTCTACCTCATGGAGCAGCCCACGCCGTCCAGCGACGTGCCCACGTACGAGGGCTTCCACCACCAGCCGGCGCCGCCCATGCGCTCGTCCGTGCAACGCGGCGTCTCGCTCGGCAGTAGCAACGCCGTCGACGCCGATGGCAACTTCACCCGCACTTACGAGCCCGACACGGGACTCTCCTACCGGCGCGGCCCCTTGACGCCCATGGAGTTCACCAGCGACAGCATCTCGGGCATGTCCATGCATCAGTCGCGACCGACCAATACCAACATCATCCGAGTCATCAACAAGGACATGACGTCGCAGTTCCGCGGCCGCGCGCAGTCGGGCTCGCAGGTGCGCATCCGCTGGTTCGAGAACCGCAAGTCCCAGTTGCTCGGCTGCTGTCTCACCATGGCCTTCCTCGGTGTCACCATCGCCATGTACAACTACCGATGGACGGGACTCATCGCCGGTTCGGTTAACTCGATCATCTGCGGTCTCGCCGTCGTCATCACGTACTACCGAAAGAAGCACTGGCATCAGCATCCGAACCCGATCGTGCACTTCCGTGCCGTGCTCGGGATCTTTCTCGCGATTTGTCTCCTGCTCAACATCCTCGTCGACTTCAAGCCGGGAGGTGATAGCAAGCAATGCCAGCAACTCGCTGGTGTCACCGAGTTCTTCTTCTTCACCTCCGAAGCCTGGGGTCTCGTCATGGCTTGTGATCTCTTCTTCTCCATGACCAGTCCGTTCACGAGTTACAAGTACCTCATGCGCTTCTACCATCTCTGGGTCTGGCTGGGTGGTGTCGTCATGGCGGCCATCGCGTGGTCCGTGCCTCGAAAGGGATCAACACCAGCCGCTGGTGGTTTCTTCTCGGTGGATGGACAGTCCATCAAGTACAACAGCAAGCAAGATCTGCTCGTGGGTTTCTGTCTCGCGTCCTCACGTATCTGCTGTGACAAGAAGAACGGCGACTGTGGAGAGGGCATTCCTGTGTGCTCGTCCAACTCCAACTTTATGAACGCGCAGCAATGGTATGGCAATTCCTCGATCCTATCTATGATCCATTCGCTAATGATTTATGTCTCTTTGCAGGCCGTGGATCCTCATCTACTCCTTTGTCATCATCGTGCTTCTCGTCTCTGTCTGGTACGCCCTATTCACGTGGTGCTCCTGTTTAGCCTCATGTATTCTAACCGGATCGTGCTCTCTCTAGTGTCTTGACTCTGGCCTGGCAGCGTCTCTACTTGCGTGGCGTGCCGAAGACCTACAACATTCGTCTTCGTGTGCTCAACTACATCTCCTTGTACGTTGTATCTTGTACCTTTTGAAGTGGCATCAGTCCTCAGCTGACTGAGTTTTTTTCTTCTTCTTCCGATAGCTTCACGGGCGCGTACGTCTTCTACTGGCTTCTCTTGTTGCTATTGTACATGTGCGCGTACTTCATGTCGACTCGTAGCACCAATTCGGACGGTACCACCAAGGGTGGATCTGATGAGGCTGTTGCCCAGGTGCTCCGTCAGATGGTGGCATTTTTGATCGCATCGCGTGGCTACTTGGATTACGTCATTTGGTTCGCAGTCAACAGCATCGAACGGTACGTTTTCACTCTACGATCTGGGAGTCACTCATCTCTCACATTGCATTTTTTTTTCTTTATAGACGACCGGGCCATGATGAACACGACTCGGCTGACGTCGATGTGGATCTCAGTCCACAGGTGAACACGGCTCTTCGTTCGGAGATTTTGTACTACACCACGTCCGGTATTAAGGAATCGGTCCGCGCCGTCGCCGATGAATTAATCAGCATTCCGATCTCGGGTGAGAGTGGCAAGGGCAAGTACATCAAGTTCTGGTCGTTCTGTCCAGCGTCGTTCCGCAACATTCGACTTACGTACGGTATCAGCGATGCCGAGTACATCAGTATGTTTGGTGCGACCACCAAGGAACGATTCAGCGAAGGACGAAGTGGTGCTTTCATGTTCTTCACGGGTGATGAGCGTCTTATTGTCAAGACCATGTCGCCTGAGGAGTGCAACTTCTTGCGCAAGATCGCAGGCAACTACGAAGTGTACATGACGACGAACCGTAATACGCTGCTCACGCGTTTCTACGGCTGCCACGCCGTCTCGCTTTACGGCAAGATGTACTACTTTGTCGTCATGGCGAACTTGTTCGCAGAAACGCAGGTGGTGCACCACCGTTATGACCTCAAGGGTTCGTGGGTCGACCGAAACGCCAAGGTGCCTAAGCCTGGTGACAGAACTACGTGCCGATACTGTAACGCGTCGTACACGTTCGGTAGTACCCGAAACCAGGTATGTTACGCGCATGAAGTCTTTCTTTCGCGAGCAGGAGTTCACAGGATGGTTTGTTTGTAGGAATGTGGCGATGGCATGAACTTCCACGAGCCTAACATCGTGCTCAAGGATAACGATCTGTTGATGAAGGTGTGTAATGGCTATCAACGTGTCTTTTGCTGCGTGCGGAGACTGATCACATCATTCCTTTGTAGATCCGTATCGATCCAGTGCAGGCGCACCGCATCTACGACCAGATCCACAAGGACAGTGACTTCTTGTGTGAGCAGGGCATCATGGACTACAGTCTACTCATGGGTGTCCAGAGCTCTGAGTTCTACGTTGATACAAGTGACATCATGACCTCAACGTCGCGAAACTTCTCGATGCACAAGCCTCACGAAGAATCGCTGTTTACCCAGGTCGCAACGAGTGTCTCGGGCCCTGCGTTGTACCATTTCGGTATCATTGACATTCTCCAGCAATGGTTCGTGTGGCATGATTGCGTCTCGATATGAATGTCATCTAACTATGTATGGTGTGCCTTTAGGACGTTTGAGAAGAAGATGGAGCGAGTCTACAAGGTCCATGTCAAGCGAAAAGACGCTGAGGGCGTGTCTGCCATGCCGCCAAAACCATACAAGTTCCGCTTCCAGCAGAAGATGTCACGTATCTTCGGCCTTGGCTCGCAGATGCGCCAGAACGCTCCAGCGTACCACCTGAACCACCCTGCGTTGATCGATGTCTTGGACCAAGCCGACTTGATTACGCAACGTCCTGGTACCTTCAACACAAACATTGACGAAGTCCGACGGCAGAACGGGCAGAACGGCTTCGTGGCCACGGACCAAGAATTCCGACTGGCGTAATGCGAGTGATATTCTTACCTAGTTCAGACTAAGCGCAGCTTTTGATTCCTGCTGCGGACATTGTTGAGAGACCGCGGCGTCTCTCCGTCATTGCATCCTCGTTAACGTAGTAATAGCTCACGTATCACAGCATCATCGTGTTTGTTGAACGCATTATCGCACATACATTTTCGCCGTCCTCGGGATCCTTAGGCCAGCAAAGCCTGGAGGAAGCGGCCCTTGGTGTTGATGTCCTTGTTGTTGGGGTGCTTCTGCAGCGCGTGCTCGATCACGGACTGCGAAGCCTTGGCGGCAGCCACGTTCTCCTCTACAGACAGAGCTCACCGAGTCAGACCCCCGATTTCCACGATCCACCTACTTAACAGCATACCATGGTTGGAGCAGAAGACCACAAGCGCCCAGCATCCTTCGGCTTGCACGGCTTCGTTGTCTGGGTGCTTTTGCATCGCGTTGTGCACTGCGGCCAACCCGCCTTCTTCGCGAACGAGCTGCACGTTTGGGTCGCAGTGGAACACAACGTTGCGTAGCACGTGGCAGCCGTCTTCTTGCACAGACGCGTTGTCCAAGTTGCGCGCCATGGCGTCGGCAATGAGCTTGATGGCACCATTGGCACCAGCGGCTTCCTTACAGATCGCTGCATCCATCAACACGTGAGCATGCGCACCGTCCTCTCAATGCCAAACCAAACCAAAGCAAACCAAACGCACGGTTGTTGAACGTCGCGTGGGCCAGCTTGGCAAAGCCCTCGGCCGTGACGAGCGGCGAGGCGCTCTCGATGAGGTCCAGCGCCTCCTTCACGGGCTCGGGCACCACGCGCGTGGGTCCCTCAGCTCCTTCCATGCGTGTCGTCGTGTGCAGCACCATGCCTCTTGGTCTCTGAGCTCGGTGACTTCAACCTCGTCAATAGCTCGGCCGCATAGACGTCCCATCCACTCGCGTCTCCCTGTGGCATTCCGTTTTCCACCAATCACACGACGTGTATACTAAATATCAGCCAATCACGTGGTATCGTCGACTAAGTGCGACAGACCAACACGCACTTAAGAAACCAGATGCGTGTTCTCATCGAGCTGTCATAAGGCACGACAATGCTGAAGGGGTTCGTCGCTGCGACATCAATAGGAGAAAGATCGTCCGAGACCAACATGGGGAACAAGCCTGGCAAGCCTTCACGCCGTAGCTCCGCGCCATCCACGCCCAGCCGCGGCAAGTCGCCGTCGCCTCCGCCTGCAGCTCCTCCGTCGGCGGCGTCCGCGCCCGCAGGCGTAACTGCGCAGCCGACTTCGACGCTCCCACCAGCAGCTCCGACTCGCATCCATCCACTTCTCGAAAGCAAGCTCAGTCAGCTCGACCTCTCGACCATCTTCACGCCGCAGGAGATCGATGGAATCCGAGAACACTTGGCGGCGCTGCTCAGTCAGAGCGACGACGAACCCATTACGATCGTCAAGGAGGAGTTTTACCGATTCCTGGGCGCGACGTCCGCGAGTCTCTACGTGAACCGCCTCTACGCCATCTTCGATATGACGGACAAGGGATATGTACGTAGCTCGGTATACTCGGATTGAGATGGACTTACTTACTTACTGAGTATCGACTGACGTCAGGTCAACTTCGATGATCTCATTCGTGGTCTCGCCGTCCTCAGTCAGAAGGCGTCTCGCGAACAAAAGCTGTTGCTTTCGTTCCATCTCTTGGACCCAGAAGGCAAGGGATACATCACCAAGCAGACCACAACGGAATTGCTGCGGTCGTGTCTCGCCGAGTGCAGAGGTGTGTGGGCTTTCTAGGTACTTGTTCCATTGTTCTTGGAGGTTCTGACGGCTTCCTATGGAAACAGAGCTGGACATCTACCTCTCGCAAGACCAGATCTCCCGAATCGTCGACAACACCTTCGACGAAGCCGATCTGGACCGCAACAATGTCGTCGACCTCCAAGAATTCCAGGTGCGTTCGCGAGTGAGTGTTACTGAGGGTTTGCACGAGCTGACTGTGTTTGATGACCAACCAGGCACTGGATGTCAAGCGACCGGGTCTCTTCGACTTCCTCATTGTCGACGCCATCGGCGTGCTGAACCACTTGGAAAAGGTCCGCTCCATGGCTGCGATCACCGAGTAAGGCAGACTCGAGACAAGGATAGTCGATGGATCGTAACACGCAGAATACAGATCGTTGAATTCGTGTTGATGAACAAAAGAGCGTCTCGTCTAGTTCTTGGACACTGGCGTGGTGCCCGTGAGACCGTACAAGTCGAGGTACGCCTGCTGCTTCTTCACGAGGCTGAACGGAAGAGGAAACAGTTAATGATTGCTCTGTGTCACCTAAAAACCAACTGACATACCTAAAAGAGAGTGGGCTCTTCTTGGATCCGTGGCCCCACTTCTCAGCAAATTTGGCCGTTGGGGCAGGCGCAGCAGGAGCAGGAGTAGGCTTAGCAGCAGGAGGAGCAGGCTTGGCGGCAGCTGGGGCTGGCTTGGCGGCGGCAGGAGCTGGAGTAGCAGCAGGAGCTGGCGCCTTGGCTTCCTCCTTCTTTGGCTGCTGCTCCTCAGGAGCCTTGGCCGCTGGAGCAGCCACTTCACTCGCTTCGACCTTGAAGTCCTTGAAGGCCGCAACGTCGTCTTCTTCCTCGCACGTCACCATGATCGGCTGACCGACCGAGATGTTCTCCGTGCCCTCCGGCACGAGGATCTTGGCGAGGAACATGTCGTCCTGCGCCTCAAAGTCGACAACCTACTCGCCATAATCACAATTAGTCGTCTATCGCCACTGCATCAGACCTACTTGTTCAGGACGCACCGCCTTATCAGTCTCGATCTGACAGATAATGTCGCCGGCGGAGATCTTGTCGCCTTCCTTGAGGCGCCAACTGGCGAGGTTGCCTTGCTCCATGGTGGGCGAGAGCGCTGGGAGACCCACGACCTCATGGGCTGGGTAGGAGGCAAAGCCACGGAGCAGGAGAGCGGAGCGACGCGCCGAAGACGCCGAGCGGAGCGCACGTGCGAGCATCATGACCGAGACGGACGGAAGGAAGTGATGAGTGACGATGACCACCCCAAGCAGAAATGACGCAGGTGGATAAAACCTAGGAAACGAGGTGGAATCGGATAGACCACACGCGTTTCTAACAACACAGTAAATTGCATTACGCGGTGAGTTCTGTAAAGGGATACCAAAACACGCTAGGCGACGTGGCGCCGGATTAGCTGCGGAAGGATCGGGAGAACTGCTCACGCGCCGATGCAAAGGCCTGTGGACGAAGAGAGACTGAGAATATCCATGTATACAGAAAGGAAAGAGAAATGGACGTACCTGCGAGATGGTGAGCTCGCTGATGGGCACTTCGTTGTCGATGCCCTGCAGTAAAAGGAACATAAGAGACCTTGAGACGAATGGGGAAGATGTATCACTCGACATACCCGCATGAGCACGCGATTGGAGATAGACGGCGTGTCCACTTCCAGGATCATGCTGCAGTAAGAGCACAAACTGTCAGAGAACTGTGTGAGAATGGAGCGTGAGAGAAAAAACGTACCCTCCGTCCACGACTTCGTCCAGAGTCAAGAGCACGAGCTCAATGTTATCGAGCATGACATGGCGATCCACACGACCCCTACATCAATCACCACGTATAAGCCTTTGGGCAGTGCTGCCTGCCCCATTTCGAGAGATTGAACGTACTTGAGCAGACCACTCACGGCCTCGAACGTGGCGTCCAGGACGTTCAACAGGATGATCTCGTTCTACACCACCAGCACGATAATGAGAACCACAAAGGAAGTAGCACGGACACAGCGCGTACGAACCTCGCTAGCAGAGCTGACAACGTGCATAGTGACATCAGAGCCCGATCGGAAGACACTCACGATGTTTTCGAGCAACACGATATCGGCTGAGTACGACCACCGTCAGTTTTGATCATCCTTCGCACACCATCTCACAGTCACATACCCTCGAGACGCGCATTGATGTTCTTCGTCTTCAAGTGGACCTTCTTCTCGAGCGCGAGCTGCTCCTTGGACGTTGGATACGTCTTGTCGTAGTACTTGGCACAGACGCGGTTTCCGTCCGTGTCGAGCACAAAGATGGCTTTGACGAGTGGTGCGGCAGTCTGTTAGTGCATCAGAGGCCATGATTACGAACACGGTATGAGTTAGTATCTGTCACTCGATCTATCCAGCCCCCATCTCCTCTAGGACGCCGTCAGGCGACACACAAGCGCATGAGGACGCACCTTCAGCATGGTCACGATTGCTCTTGGATGCTCGAGGGGCTCGACCGTGGACACTAAGTACGACGCTAGATGTGGAGGCCTGTGATTGGTTGAAAACTCGATAGACCATTGAAACCCTCGCTGATTGGTCGAAAAGCCAAGTGCAGTCAGGTCTGCCGTGACTTCGAAGAGCTCTCCTGAGATGGAGATGATTGCAATGGGCTGCTGCTCTGTGGTGACGTTTTCAATATATTATCCATGCTAGAAAGCAAAACCGAGCTTAATAACAGTCTCCGTGCTCTGTGAGACCACCGGCTCACTTCCACGTGCCGTACGAGGTCTGACCCTTGAGGAGGCCGTACTCCGGGTGCTTGTGGCGCTTGTGGATGGACTCGAGCTCGACAATGCTGAGGAAACTTGACCCGAGGCCGATGACACAGCCGACTGCGAACGGAGTGATGCAGCTACCAAATGAGAACAGCACGGAGAGGGGATCGATGAACTGAAGCGTGGACGACACGAAAATCCCAACAGCGCTCAGCATACTCAAACCTGAAGCAGAACGGACGGTGGTCAGAGGTCAAGCACCAGCAGCATGATCGAAAAATTGAAGAACGACGTACCGGTGACCCAGCTTTCCAAACGATCCAATCGCCAGGAGAACCATCGATGTGTGACTTCGACGTGCGCGAGATACGCACTGAGCAGGAGAAAGAATGATCCGAGGAAAAATGGAACCCAGTAACCAACAATCAAGTTCACCTCGTTGCGACTGATGGAGATGACTCCGAAGTTGGAGTCGGCATCGGAACGCATGAGCACAAACGTGCGCGCCACCACGTAAAGCAGAGAACCAGCGATCCCCAAGATCGATGTCCAGAAGTCGATGCGCGTTGGGAAGAAGCCAACGTAGCGACGGTGGAGCACAGGCTCGTAGCCATGAAAGTATTCATCCAGCCACATCTACACAAAGTAAATTGGTGAGTACACAGATGGTTCTGAGATAGC
Organism: Pythium oligandrum; assembly: GCA_020085045.1. Lineage (NCBI taxonomy): Eukaryota > Oomycota > Peronosporomycetes > Pythiales > Pythiaceae > Pythium > Pythium oligandrum. Next base: position 1,315,858 of record JAHRIK010000009.1, read on the forward strand.
AACACCGGCACACACCTCAAGATTGTGGCAGCTGTTGATGACCTCAAAGTAGCTCACCACATGAGCCGCGAAAAAGCAGACCGAGCCAACGAGCAACGGGAAGTCAACAAGGGCATGGACATGCACGGGAGCATCGTCCTGCGACATGATCTCTCCTGTCGCGCCAAACAAGAAGCACGCGTATGTTACCGATGCAAGCACACCGGACCAAAAGCTCAGCGAGTGGCGCTTCCATGGCTTTGCATGCCACGCTCGATGCAGCGTCGTCATCATCTTGCGATGCGCGCGCGATGACCAGACGATGCGTTTCTGATCCGCCGTGTAGAAATCCACGAGCGTAGGCGAGAACGAGTCAACACCATAGTACACCGAGTTGACATTCTCAACATTCGGCACGATGAGTTCTTCCGAGGCAACGCGTGGACGGGAGGTGGTGGATGATGCCGTGGAGCCGGTGGAGCTCGCAGGGGAAACGAGGGCGGTGGCCGTCGGCGACTCGGCCTTGGCCTTGGTCTTGCTCTTCTTCTTCTTTGGTGCGTCCTGCTGCAGGAGCGGCGCGGCGGCACCATTCGAAGCTTTCGCTTTGCTCTTGGCCATGGTGATCGGACGCCCGAATCCACAGGATGGAGACTGAGGAAGTGGTGAGTGAAGCCACTCGACGCGAAGTGGAGCGGATCCTCCCGGCAATTGCGTCCCCTCTCCTCCCCCCCCCTCCGCTCCGCTCCCTCCCCTCCACCAAGTCACGAAGCAGCACCTGTCCGCAGGTGACGCCAGCAAAAGATCGAAAAACAGATCTACCGGCTACCTATCGTTCCATGGGCGCCGGCCAGCGGCCCTTTCTCCACTGCTCCCGTTGCTTCCCGTCGTTCCGTAGTTTACCGAGTGCCCAGAAAAAGATCGTACGACCATCACTCTGCAACGGCAACCCTGCGGAAACAGATGATCGGTGTAGAGAGGGGATGTCGGATGAAGCGGCATTTGTCGGATGGAGATGGCGTATGCATGGGGTGACGGCGGCGGCGTGTTCACGTTCGGACAGGTATGCTAACGACTAGAGAGGGTCTCTGTCTATGGAGCCACTGACGATGCTGCGATAGAACTCGTATGGTGAACTGGGGCATGGCGACGTGAACGACCGCAAGGCGCCGACCAAAGTGGAAGTGCTGGAGGAGGAAGATGTTGTGGACGCGGCCTGTGGGAATGAGCAGACGACGGTGCTCTGTGGTGATGGGCAGGTCTTTGCCTGTGGGTATAATGACAGCGGACAGTGCGGTACGGGTGCGACAGAGCGCGTGCTGCGACCCACGCGGATTGCGGCGCTGTCAGACAAGCGCATCACGCGCATCTTCGCGGGCAACGGCTGCGAACATCTAGCGGCGGTGAGCGGTACGTTTACGAGTCAGTGCGATTTCAAAAGGCAATAGGCGTCACGCAATATGATCTCCTATAGATGCTGGCGCCCTGTACACGTTCGGCTTTAACAGTCGCGGTCAGTTGGGTCTGGGGACGACTACGAGTGTCTCGACTCCGACGCTCGTCGAGGAACTCGTGGGCAAGCGCGTCGTTGAAGTAGCGTGTAGTTACTTTCATACCGTCATTCTCACGGTAGATGGCGAGCTGTTTGCGTGCGGGCGTAACGACTTTGGGCAACTGGGCTTGGGCGACAGTGTGGATCGCCATGTTCCAACACTCGTGTCGCAACTCGGAGATGAGACTGTCCGTGCCGTTTCTTCGGGTCAACACCACACAGTTGTCGCGACGACGGAGGGTAATCTGTTTGGGTTTGGAAAGAACGACCATGGCCAACTGGGAGTCGGATCGTTCTCAAGTCCGTTCCTCTCTCCAACCAAGATCGCGACGCTACCGGAGACGACGGTGATCCAGAGTCTCGCCTGTGGGTACTACCACACTGTGTGCGTGGCGGACGATGGTACCGTCTACTCGTTTGGACGCAATGACTATGGACAACTTGGGCTCGGCCACAAGCGACACACCCCAACACCATCGGTGAGAGGTGTAACCAGTGTATTGGGCTTTGCTATCGTGCTAATAACTGTGTTTGACCTTGAACAGCTCGTGGACACACTAGGTCGCATGCGGGTCGTGCAAGTTGCATGTGGTTGCTATCACACACTAGCTTTATCAGATGACGGGAAAGTCTATCCTTTTGGACGCAATAACCACGGCCAGCTCGGTCTTGAAACCTCTCAAGACTGTGTGACTCCACAAATCATCCCATCGCTACGAGATGTTCATGTGAAAAAGGTTTGTGCTGATTTGCTTTGCCTCTTTCGTCCATTCCCAGGTTCCTGATCGTGTATATTCTAGGTCGCAGCTGGGTTTTATCATTCCGTGTGTCTCATTGGTCTGTCGGATGAAGAGGCCCGGCGTCTCGATGGCAGGAAGAAGCACACTCTCAGCTTAGATCTCCGTCGCATGCTCAACAACCCCAGCCGAAGCGACGTCAAGTTTATTGTGGATGGGGTTCCCCTGTATGCACACGGTTGTATCATTATGGCTCGCTGTGAACCGCTGGACAAAATGCTAGATGGCCGCACCAAAGACGGAACGTTGTCAGAGATCGTCATCCCCGATTGCTCTGTACGTACATGAACTTGTTTCGATGGGTGCACTGCCGTGACTGATTCACGCGACTGACCGGTGACTAGGCTGAAGCTTTCACTGCGCTTCTTGAATTCTTGTACACGGACGAGGTCGGAGCCCTCGGGAGCCCAAACGTCGACATCGGTGAGTGCATTTGCCTCCTAGATTAAGAGAGTGGTGTACTCATTAAACATGTTATGCAGAGTTTCTCCTTGAACTGTTGTCACTAGCGGATCAATATTTGGTTACTGGACTCGAGAGGTATGTATGCGTTTATTCCACCGTCTTGGTTTGCCTTTATGTAAGAGTGATGTGTAGGATGTGCGAGACAACCATCTTGCGAAGTATCAAAGTGGATAATGTCTGCCATCTCCTCCAGGTTAGGCACTCACAATGATATCTGCAAGGAAACCTACAATTCCTCACCACGACTTGCTCCATTACAGGAAGCGCATTTTCGAGACGCATTCAGACTACGAAGACGCTGTACTTCGTTTATTCTCGATCACTTCGCTGAGATTATCCCCACTGAGGTATGAGCGGCTGAGCTGCGGTGTTTGCATTGGCGTTCTGACATGCTTGTACCACAGAGTTTCGTTAACCTACCACAGCCGCTACTCCAAGAAGTGCTCTTACTCGCGTCGCGTCAAGGCGTTGTTATACCAAATCAGACACAGTCAGGACATGAATGAAGGATTGAATGATGGTATTTCTGGTGTACGATGTTTCTATGCCACGACATGACTGATTGCTTCGACTTAGCTCAACTCCGAAAGCATAGCAACTGGGTTTTCCAGGTAGGCCTTCCACTTGTTCGAGAATCGAGCCATCGTCGCGCCATCGATGACGCGGTGGTCTCCACTCCACGACACATTCATCAGTCGCACTGGCACAACACTGCCATCCTTGGCGAAACGAGGGAGAGTTTGGATCTTGCCGACAGCACCAATGGCCACCTGAGGCACAAGGATCACTGGACCCATGTACGTGCCACCTACGCTACCGATGTTCGAGATGCTACAAAAGTATTCGAGTTGTCAGTATTCGGAAAATGGAAAATGGAGCTTGATAATATCACGTACGAGAAAGTGCCGCCGGTGAGATCAGCAGGAGCAAGCTTGCCTGCTGTGGCGAGACCCTGGAGTCGGTTGAGTTCCGTAGCGATATCAAGGATGCTCTTGGACTGCGGATAAGCCATGGTGTTAGAATCATTTGCTCGGAGGTCTCAACTCCAGTAAAAGACAACCGTACCTCAACGTTCTTGATGTTTGGGACGATGAGGCCAGTAGGGGTGTCCATGGCGACCGAGATGTTGTGTGCAGCATGCATAGTGACCGTGGTCTCATCCGCGCTGACGCTCGCGTTGAGCGATGGGTGGTACTTGAGCGCAAGCGACGCAGCCTGCATGCAGTCATTGATGTTAGCAATGGTGCTTTGGTTTACACAAAAAAGGTAACGAAACGGACCTTGATGATGAACGGCATGAACGACAGCTTGACACCACGCTCGAGAGCAAGAGGCTTGAGGTCTTCGCGGAGCTTGTAGACGGCGTCCATCTCGATCTGTGATAAAGGTTGATCCGTTAGCTGAACGTTATCGCAACCAGTTGGTTCATATAATCGCATTGCGTACCTCGTCGGCGTAGCCAAAGTGTGGGACCTTGAGGGCGGCGTTCATGGACTTGACCATCATCTTCTGAATCGCTGTTGAACATAGGAGCATGAGATGGCCACCAATATCAGTCATTGCACTGTAACCAACGTACGACTCAATGGGACGACGGTGTCCTGCTCCAAGTAACCAGCAACGGATAAAACTGGCGAAGCCGAGACAGTGCTTGGAGCAGTGACCTGAGGAGCAGCAGTCTTTGGCGTGGAAGCGAGCACACGGATGTATTCCAGCAAGTCTTCCTTGAGCACACGTCCTTGAGGACCCGTGCCTTCGACATCAAACAAGTCGATGTTGTGTTCCTTAGCCAGACGACGAACCGATGGCGAAGTGAGCACCTTGTCGTCAGTCGAGCGCGTCGTTTGCGCAACAGCCGCCACTCGAGCACGAGGAATCTCCTCCACAACTGGCTCTGGCGCCGCCGGCGCTGGTGCCGCACGCTTAGGAACAGGGGCCGCCTTGGCAGCACCCACTGGCGTTGGCAGCCCCTTGCGGGCCTGAGCTGGCTTGGACGCCTCCTGCACCGACGCGGCCGTGGCGTCATCCACTTCGATGTCGATCAGTGTCGTGCCGACCTGCGCCATCTCGCCCTTGCCGTAGTGGATCTTCTTGACGATGCCATCGTAGCGACTGGTGATCTCGACCGTGGCCTTGTCACTCTGCACCTCACAGACGTTCTGGAACTGCTTGATCGGCTCGCCTTCCTTGATGAACCACTGGAGCACTTCGACTTCAGCGATGCCTTCGCCGATATCCGCGAGCTTGAAGGGGATCTCGGGCAGCGCGAGCACGGCGTTGCGGTGGAAGGTGCGGGCAGAGCGCGTGGAGGCCGAGAGCGAGCGCAGCAAGTGACGGGCGAGCACCATGTTGACGAGTGGGGGCCAATCGACGGATGAGCTATTCGGCGACAACTACCGGCCTACCACATCGGACGACTCGATTAGTAGCCCCCACATGGATTTTCAACATGAAGATGCAGGGTGCGTCATCCAATCAAGCGACTAGGGGAATCTGAGGATGGTAAGGGATAGGGCGCGGTTAGACTTCAAGTGCGTCAGATTCGACTGGTTTAGCTTAGCTCCTGGACCATCTGGGCTTCAAGTTGGCCAAAGCGGGTCAAGAGCTCTTGGTAGACTTCCACAGCGGCTGGGCGCGGACTGGCAGCGAGGTGGAGCTGCAACGCATCATCGACGTTGAAAGGAGAGGGCGCGGATGGGTTGGAGGTGACCTGGTGGGCGTGGTGCGCGCGGAAGGCAGCCCCCAAGGCGGCAGAATTGACGTGCGAGTCCAAGCGGAGGACAGGGACTCCGAATACGTCCGCGAAGTGCTGCACGAGTCCTTGGCTCGCAGCAGCCCCTCCGGTCACGATAAGCCGCTTGACATCGTGGATACCAAGCTTCTCAGCGTGGAGACGCATGGAGAGGCACTGGGACTCGACAATTGCGCGCACCCGAGTGGCTGGAGATAGCTGGGAAGCATCCACTTTGGTACCATCAGCAGCGAACGCAACCACACCAGCCTTCGCCGTCAGTGGCGTGATCTCTGGGTCACGCATGAAGAAGGCGATGATCCCCTCGTTCCCAGGAGCTGTCGAAGAAAGGAGTAACTCAAACTCGTTCCAAGAGCCTTCTGACGAGTTGTCTCGAATGTCCTGCAGAATACCACAATGAGAATGTGACAACAGTAATCGTAGGTCGCGAGCATATCACCCACCTGTCGAGCGAGCGCTCCGTTCTTGAAACAGATCATAGCCTGGAATTTTGCGAGTCATTAGCGTCAGTCTCACGAGGTGTATCATCGAGAAGCTCACCATGAGGGTGTCTGGGTTCACTGGATTGAGAAAGAAATGACCCTCTTCTTCAGCACACTTCGTGTTCATCCGAGGAACCACAGCCATGAGCGTGGACGAAGTGCCGAGAGAGACACCGACATCTCCACGACGCGCGAGGCCGATTCCAGCTAGACTGGATGGGTTGTCACCAGAGCATGGCACGATCTTGCAAGTGGCCAGGAGACCATACTTTTGCTGGAAGTACGGGTGAAGACTTCCGGCAATACTGGCTGATGGAGCAACCTTGTCACCAAGCAGATCTTGTAGACGTTTCGAAGCGTCTAGCTCAGTTGAGAACTTAGCCGTAGCTTGGAGGAGCTCAGTCGACCACGTACGAGACGAGACATCAAGCAGATTCATCCCACTGGCATCGCTTTCTTCAATGTCCGCAAAATCACCAATCAGCAGTGACGTCAACGCCGATGATGCGAGCGAGATTCGTCCAACATTGCCCAAAAAGCCGGGCTCCTCCTTCAGACGCTTGGCGATCTGGTTACCGGTGAAGCGTGGATACGCACGCGAACCACTGATCTCGGCCACCCGCACGGCCCCGCCGACTGCCTCTTCGAGTGCGTTGCAGTACAATGCCGTCGTGCTGTCCATCCAACTTGGGCCACATTCTAGGGCGAACGCATTATCGAATGCGTATACGAGGGGCTGTTCGATCTTTGCCTGGTCCAGACACTCCCGCAAACCGAATCCTTGGCGCCAGTAGACAGATGTGTGCTGCTGCGCACTGCCACTGATCGCCACAACATCAGCCAAATCGAACACCTCGCGGTGAGTCGCGAGCTCCGCGAAGATCCGATCCAAGGCATCTACAAAGAGCTTGGACGGCACCAGGACATGATTTGCATCCTCCGGGTCTCGGACGACGCCGTTCGTGAGTCCTGGATAGCCCGAAAGGACGTCGTCAAAGCGCAAGGAGCTTTCGTGGACCACCTTGCGTTGCCCATCCGTCACCACAGCGGAGATGCTCTGCGTGGAGCAATCCAGGCCAATAAAGAGCGCGCCACGCGCCGCATCATCACGTTCCCCCTCCGTCATCTGTCTCGCGCGAGTCTAGAAGTCCCGTTTCTGCGGTCCAGCACCACCGACCCCCATGCGACAGCCATCCACTTCGATTAGTCTTCTGAGTCTGAGGCGAACTCGTCTGAGGAACCCTACCCTTCACCTCTGCTTGAAGCCCGACCCCTGATTAACAGACCAAATTCAAGTGTCGACCCAAGGTTTAATGAAGCCACAAGGTTTTATTCGTCTACAGATTGGTGGGACACCGCTTGAAGGCAGCCGGGAGCGCTCTATTGAGGGGCTCTTTGCAGTTAGGCGCGTCACACCACCCGCAGACGAACGAGTGTCCAGTATTCTGGATTCCACCAAGTCTAACCACGCGGATTCGCCACCACCTACCTGCTAGTCCCATGGTTATGTCTTTGCGTCCACTGCGTGCGTCGTCGTCCGCTCTCCAGCGGACGCTCCGCCGAGCCGCGTCCACCGCCGCGCTCGAGACCAAGCAGATGAATCTCTTCACGGCCATCAACGATGCCATGCGCGTGGCAATGGCCACGGACCCTTCGGCCGTCGTCTTTGGTGAGGACGTGGCCTTCGGTGGTGTCTTCCGCTGCTCTGTGGGTCTCAAGGACGAGTTCGGCGAGGACCGCGTCTTCAACTCGCCGCTCTGTGAGCAGGGCATTGCTGGTTTCGCCATCGGCTACGCCGCCACGGGCCGCACGGCCATTGCCGAGATCCAATTCGCCGACTACATCTTCCCAGCGTTCGACCAGATCGTGAACGAAGCCGCCAAGTACCGTTACCGCTCGGGCGGCGAGTTCCACTGTGGCAAGCTCACGATCCGCGCACCGTACGGTGCTGTGGGCCACGGTGGCCACTACCACTCGCAGTCGCCAGAAGCCTACTTCTCGCACACGCCAGGTCTCAAGGTCGTGATTCCTCGTGATCCCATCAAGGCCAAGGGTCTGCTCCTCGCGTCCATCCGTGACCCAAACCCAGTCGTCTTCCTCGAGCCAAAGGCGCTCTACCGTGCGTCCGTGGCGGATGTGCCAGTCGGTGAATACACCGAAGAGCTCGGCAAGGCTGAGATTGTCAAGCGAGGTGAGGACGTGACGGTCGTGGGCTGGGGCGCGCAGATGCGAGTGCTCGAAGAGGCCGTCAGCTACGCCGAGGAGCTCGGTATCAGCTGTGAGTTGATCGATCTCCAGACCATCTACCCTTGGGACGTCGACACAATCGAGCAGTCGGTGCGCAAGACGGGTCGACTTGTTGTGAGCCACGAAGCGCCGGTACGATGAAGCCTTATAATTGCGGGTCTGCTGATGCGTTTATGACTTACCGTGCGCTGTGTGTTATAGAAAACGGGTGGCTTTGCTGCCGAGATCGCTTCGACCATTCAGGACCGTTGCTTCCTCAGTCTCGAGGCGCCAATCCAGCGAATCTGTGGTTACGATACGCCGTTCCCACTGGTATTTGAGAAGGTATGCCGTCCGAAAAACACACAGTTGCCTATGCGTGCATGATGTTGACCATGTGTATTGTGAATTTGTTCATGTAGTATTACGTGCCAGACGCGTTGAAGAACTTCGAGGCGATCAAGAAGGTCTGCAACTACTAAATTACTCGACTTCTCCCCGTGCTAGCTGTTCTCGACGATGTAATAGACGCCATCATATCGCTGCCACGCTGGTCCCACCCTCTGTCATTCGCTGTTGTGGTACTGGCGCCAGAGTGACATCTGTGCTTGGCTTGAGAATCGTCTCGCAGTATTGACAGAACATCTGCGTCTGACTGAACTCCTCCAAGAACTCCTCGTAGTGGCTCTGTCGTACCATGAGACCCACCTGCTCTTGGACTTGCTCGTAGAAGGATTTCCCATCCACGAGAGAAACGTCTGGAGGTGTCAATTCACCACAAATCTCGCGTAGGAAGAGTTCCGACTCTTGCATCGTGAGCGTGATGATCTTGTCTTCGTCGTCTACAAGGATTCAGTACATCACTTGTGAGATCTTCACCGTGATAATGTATACACAAGCACTTGCCTGAAAGTTCATGCCACGGCTTGCTGGCTGGGCGTAAGTGATGGTATCGATCAGAGGCGCCTTGGAACAGTTCCCGTAATTCGGCACCGTGTGGAAGGGACGTCTCGCCAATATGATGATCTGCAATCGGCGCTAGAATCACGTTCGCATCGATGTCGAAAAAACACACGTCCGTCCAGTCCTCAGTTGTTTCCAATGCGTGGCATCCAACAAGGAATGGGACGGGCGAGTGAAGGAAATCCAAGAGATTCGACGGCAATTGAGGAATATATGTTGACTGCCATGATACTCCAGTAAGCACACAGCACACCATCGTTTCAACCCCCTTACGTACCTGCCACTGGAATGGAGACAAAAGCAGCATAAAGGCTGTACAGACAGCAGATACCATCGCGGCGTTCTCGCCCATGATAACCACTTGCTTCTCGAGAAGGAGGTGTGCCAGGATTTTGACAATGCTACTAGGGACCAAGTGGCGTAGTGCCACTCCGACAGCCCATCGCTCAGCAAGACGCTTCGGAAACTTCGATCAATCAAGACACGTCAGAATGATTCCTTGAAACTGCATCCAAGCCCCATACCTGGTACTCAAGTGAAAATTCCGGTAGTCGGACAGTAGACCATTGACCAGGGTCACTGATTTTCAGTGTTCGAACACGATGCAGAATCTAAGCAATACAACCACAATGTATCAGTACTGTACATGGTTTCCGGTGCAAAGCCCAACGTACATCAACAGAGGATGGGGACAATGTTACACTGTCACGCGAGATACTAATCGGACTTGTTGTTTGTGTGTCAAGCCGCTGAAAGCGTAGCTTCAGAGGCCGTGGAGCGGTTTTCAGGATTTCGAGGGTTTGATCGAACGTCAGCGATGCTACAGACAGGACAAACGGTGTTAACGTGATAACCTTTGAGTGGCCAATCATCAAGCAACTCACCTGTAGAAACACCATCAACAGCTTCAAGCACGTCGCCAACTTGGATCAACGCGAAAACGGGACTCTGAGTGGCGAGGATGCGCACAACGACTGGTTTCTCAACGACACAGGATGCTGTTGGGGAGTAAATGCCGACATCATCGGAGCTAAAGCTCTTTTTCAGAGCAGCTGACTGATTATGGCGAGCTTCAGCAGCCTGGCGATCTCCAGACGCATGGATACCAGCGTTCGAGCTCTCTTCACTCAGCATGACCGTATCATTCGACTCGTTATATTGAATCGCGGTTGCTATTGAAGCAGTCAAGGTGTTTGAATTGCCATCATTTCCGGAGAATCTGCCAACATTAGGTTGACGGCACACTGCGAACTCAATTCCCACCGAACTCTCCGTCGTCAGAGCCACCTCATACTGATTCTCGTTTTGCCTAGTAGGCTGCTGTTTGACTCGCAGTTCGTTTTCAACAACCATGCGGAGGATCTGACAGGTAATTCATCAAGTCAGCCGAAGAGCATTACTAGCAGAGTATAATGACGTACAGAGAAATGCAGCCGGTAGAACGGAAACTTGCTCGTGAAGCAGTAACAGATCGGAGCCAAATGAGTCGAGGCTGATGGTTTGTCGCTTGGTGGTTCCTTTGCGTGAAAAGATCCGCTCTCTTCACCTTCCGAAAGTCGTAATATCGAGCCATTTGGACAACTAGCCCTCTTTGTCCAATCTGAACGAGGGCTCCGAGGCTGCGAGGCTCCTGTTTCATCACCGTCGTCCACTGTCACCACATCGCTTAGGATAGAAACACAAAAGCCATGGAGAATTTCCCCCTTGGCTCCCGTGAGCTGAAATGAGTACCCGCTTGTTCGGAACGGCTAAATGGTGGACGAATTATGTTAGCTCGCAGGGATGATAGTGGACAATTTATCCGGACAGCTTACCTCCAGCACGTGTTTCTGTAGTGTTTCAGCATCCGTAGACCAAATGGAGACTGGCGCCCCACGGAGTGATGCTGCTTGGTGTTTTTTAGACTTGGTTACGGGCACGCCAACGGGAAAGCAAAAGTCTGCGACCGACGAGTCCAGCTGTCGCCCAGGTCGCTGCGGATATTGGTACAGCACCCGAGGCTTCCAGAACCCAACGAGACCAGATGGTGACTTCGCAGCGTGCTCCCGTTCGCTTTTACCAACGGACAGACCGACCACGAAGCAATGCTCAAAGACATGCTCTTTCTTGAGCTGCATGGAGAACATGATCGAGCGTGCGACGCTCTGGAGCTTGTGGTGGTGCGACTGCGTCGTCCAGAGGTCTCCGGATGATGACTTGGAGTACAGCATTCGATAGAGAAGCGTCGGTGGTGGCGGCGGTGGCATTGGACGTGCGTCCTTCCGCCAGCCGTTGGCCTGACTCACACGATACACGTCACTAGATCCGATTGTCGACGACCGTGAAGGACGGACTGACTGCCGCCGCGTCGTCCGCCCTCGCGTACTCGGCTGGAAGTCGACATGGCGCGTCACCGCTTCCTTGGTTGCCGCTGCCTCAGTCGCCGCCGTGTCCTTGGTCGCGACGATTGTTTCCCGCGTGTCTTCGTCGTCGGCGATGTCGCTGTCTGCGCTCGAGTCGTCGTCGTCAAAGTCAAACGACGACAGCGTTGGACTCAAGAGACTCTCGATGTGGTCCTTGTCGCTGAACGTCGACGACGACCGCCGCGTGCGCGTGAGACTGTGACGACCTCCCTCGTGACCCCTGTCTTCGTGTGTCATGACCATGGCGTCCAGCAGACTGCGCGCCAGCAGACGGCGGCGTTGCTTCTCGTGCAAGTACTTTTCCTTCCACTTCTGGGACTCGTAACGCAGCAACAAGACCTCGTCCTGCACTCAGCGACATGTCATTCGACGCGTCAGTACATGTAGAATGCGACGGACGCCATCTACGCACCTGCGCTTGCTCGTACTGCGCCCGCCACACGCATGGCGACCGACCATCACACCGGCCTCCCGTCATCGCCACTTGAAGTCGGTCTGTGACGGCAACTGCCGCGTTAAGTGCGACGTGTTATATGCCTTAAGTACGTTTCACTAAGTACGTGTGTCCCTTTAAGTTAACCTGTGTTAACCCATTCGAACCACCACCCGCACTTGCGTTCCCGCCATGAAGCTGCTCAAGCCGCTGGAGCTGCAGCCGACAGAGCCGCTCGCCGACGGCTACCGCGTGTTCCCAGTGGCAGATAAGTGGGCGGAGCTGCTGCCGGACAAGATCCCGCTACGATTCTCGTTTTTCCGGTGCGTCGCACTGCTCTCGAGCCAACGGGGCGCGCTCGTGACCTCATGCGTTTGTGTTTGTGTAGCTACCTGGGCTTTTACGTGGCGCTGACCAAGAACGGCAAGTCGAGCGTCGTACGCAGTCGAGCCGTCTCCGGACTGCACGTGACCATCCGCAACGAAGAGAAGGTCATCTTCTCGGACCGCGTGGGCACGTCGTTCAAGAATGGCGTGTACTACGTGCAGGACATCAAGCTCTTTGAAGCCGGCGCGCACACGGTGACGGTTGTGGTGGAGGGCGACATTGCAGACCAAGTGGCACCGCTTGTGCTCAAGACGCACGTGCACGAGTTCATGACGCTCGACGAGTGTGCCGATCTCCAGAAGACGCCGTACGCCCCACTCCGCGAATTCGTGTTGGCCTGTGCGACGAAGAAACACGAAGAGCGTCTGCGTGATGAAGCGTTTGTCGACACTTTCTTGCGCAAAAAGACGCACTCGCTGCGTGTTATCGACGCCAAGGTTGGGTCTATTGAGTAGGAAGGGAGGCGAACACAAGCTAAGTGGGGGTATTGTTGTAGTGGTGGCTTAAGACGTACGTCGAGCACACTTTGGATCGTGCGGAGCGCCAGAAGCTCCTGCAGACCATGCCAGTGGGTCCACGCAGTCACAAGCGCAAGCAGGACCATCCAAGTACGTTTGTTAAGAAGCTGGCGATGCGGAAGAGTAGGTTCTGATGACTCAAGGATGGCTTTACAGGTCGAGCTGCCGACAAGCGCGAGCACGACAACCTCTTTGAGCGACGCCGACGAGATTGGAAGCGTGTGCGCAACGGAGACGTTCGCATGTTCACGAACGAGCCTCTGCATGGTACGTATACCTCTCAAACATCAGCTGTTGCGTGTCTGGCTCATAGTTTCGTGTGTTGAGTTTAGCTGGCGCCACGATCTCCATCTTCAGCACGCGTGAGGTGTACCATCAGCTCAGTCTATACGCGCAAGTGTGAGTCGCATTCGTAAACTCTCTACGTAAAGTTGTACCATTAAAATAATAATAAAAAAACAAAAACAAAAAAATATCAAAACAGCTATCGACCAGGGAGCAAGTCGGTGCTAATCAGTAGAATACGGCGAAGCGATGGTAAATTCGAGCTTGGGCGCAGGCGGGAGAGCATTCGGACGGTCCACGGCCATGCAGTAGTACTCCCAGAGCACATTCACGTACTGTGCGACAGCACGTTCTGCATAAGCTTCCTGTTCGACGGGGAAGTAATCAGTTGGGTGCTTTGCGATGCCATTCGAGCTAGTGGTGGCGTGAAGTCGCTTGCCGATTTGGTCGGCGAGCATCTTGAACGAGGCATCCAACTTACTTGCCACAAGCAAATCGACTGATAAGTCTTCGTTCTCTAGACTGGCGTGGAAAAGCGAATCACGTCTTGGTGCGCGAGTGCGATGAAGCGTGGCACTTGCATCCCACGTGAGAAGCTTGGGCATGGCCTGCGCTGTTGCATACTTGCGCTGCTCAGAAAGAAGCTCCTTCGAGGTGGGAGATTTCAGCATCGACTGAGCGAGGTCACTGAGATGCGACCAGTAGCCGAAAGATGGCGACGTAGGGGAGACAGCGGAGGTAGCAGCGCTGCCATTGCCGAGCGTTCCGTTGCCACTGACCTCGAAGAATGGCGTTCGCGCGAGTAGAACCCGATCCGAGGCCATGGGTAGATCCAATCGAGTGGCAGAAAAGAGCTTAAAGACGATGATGTAGCTGTAGATCTTACGAATCTAGGGACAAGCAATAGATTTCAGTGAGCGGACAAGACATGTGATATATAGATGTGTACGAACCTCATCGTTCCAGTGAAGGAACAGTCGAAAGAAATTCTCGCGGAGCACGAGCTCACCAATGAGCAGTCGACGGCCCTTGGCTGGCAAGGCGTCTACATACGATACGCGGTATGAATATGTAACTGCAACACACAGTTTCAACAAGCGAGAGCAACGTACCGAGGCAACTGTAAAGGAAGGTCAACGCCTTGAGCAGAATCTGAACGTGGGAAGACTGAAGGGCCGTTCGCATCGCATTGCAAAAGTATGCGTCATCGAAACTCTCGCTTAGGCAGGTGCGAGGTCTCTGAGTGCCGTTCGTCAATATAGCACGTGGGTTCACGACGGCGGCAGCGACAACTCCGACTTGAACCACACGCTGCAGAATCGAGAGCGAATAGTTGACGCTCATTGGGTCGAGAATATTGGTGCCTTCGAGAACAATCTCCACAAACACGTCCACCAAACGTGGGTTTTTGAGCACTTCGCTGAGCACGTCCATGGTCGAGTTGATCTCACGATTCGTCCAGTACGAGACCCACAGATCAGCACCTCGCCCCTCGACAATCGAGAGAATGTTGCCAATGGTAGCGGCTGAAGTGGTCGTTTGACGCGCTCGACGTTGACACATGCGCTTGAACACAGCGGCGAATGCGCGGATGACGCAGAAGTAGCCAGGGACACAATGCCAAAGCAACTTCTCATCCGGCTGAGGGCGAGTAGCGCTCCACCAGAATGAGACATTGCTCAGAAATGCACCCACAAAGGGTAGCACGAGCAAGTCGTCCCGATCTGGACGACGGAGTCTATCAACGAAGCGCTCGAGTCCAAGATCAAGCACTTCCTGAAAGCTGTCACCATGCTGGAGTGTGTGGTGCTCGGCACCGGAAAAAGCACGTAAAACTGCCATCTCCTGGAGGAAGGCTGCCTCTGCTGGAGACACAGCGTCTGGTGTACTTTCCGCTTTCAAGTCCTACAAAGCATGTCAATACGTGGGAACACAACAAAAGATCAATAAACAACAGTCTTACCGCTTCGAGTGCCTGCTGGAGAGTCGATTCGATCGAGCGTCGGGGCAGCGAAGTCAGATTTGGAAAGGAGAACGTCGAGCTCAACGAGTTTCGACGTGTCAGCTTGTATCGCAAAAACGCGTCATTGAGCTGCTGCTGAGCATTGGCCGACTCGTGTTCGGTTGACTCATCCGTCATTGCATGCCAATGTCGTCTCGTCTCACGGGGACTACGGGATCCCTCCAATGCTCGACTGAGTTTATCTTCGCTCTGTCGATCTCGTACGAATGGCTCCGATTGCGACCGACGGCGATTACGTTTGAGTGGAGTGACGCTCGTCTGCTCCAACACGCGTGTAGATTCGACGACGGCATCGAAGATCCGTCCAGATCGACTGGGAAAGCGGAAGCAGATCATTGCATAGATGTGTGCCATGAAGAGCGCGTTCTCTTCCAGAAGGAACGACGACTGCACCAGTTTCTTGGTGCACAACGAGATACAACGCTCAAATAGATGGTAGTAGCGGTCGCGAACTGTAGTCATAACAGGGGCGTAAGCTCATAAACCAGATCAAAGATTTGAAGGAAGCGTACCATGGCTCTCGACGACGACTTTGTCGCCACTGATAGTCGCGCCGTGGATAAACTCGACACGGCGCGCGATGCAGATCGCGATGTGCAGATACAGCGAGCGACAGCGATTACGCACCGACACAAACTCGCTCATGTCGAGAAGGTACGCCCACACATCCAGCAGTGAATGCTGGCCGGTGAGCAAAGGCAGCGTCTTGTTGAAGTACGAGTCAACGGAGAAGAACATGCCAACACTCGCAGTTGCATGCGGTGCCTTCGGATCGCACGATGGTCGTAGGCCACTGCCGCAATCCGAGTAGAAAAAGCAGGGCTGCTCCAAGAGCACGCGGATGTCTTGCAGCAGTACCATCTTCTTCTCGACTTCCCATCCGTTCACCTCCACGGGCGCCGTGAAGGCCGCGCTGTTGCCATTGCCATTACTGTGGCCGTTTCTCGGCGCCGCACGGGTCGTGAGCTCTCGCGAGCGCGCGATCGTCTGCAGCTGGTGATGGAGCTGCGTGGAGAAGAGCAATCGCATGCGATCCAGCGGCGCGGACGGCGTCTGGCGGGTGGACACGGATGGCGGCATGAGCATCATGGTGAGGATGACGGCGCGCGCATACAGCGGTGGGGTTGTTGGCTGACCGCGTCCAGATGCTTATCCGACTTGTTCCGGACCGGGTTGGTTAGGTCTGGCGCAACGGTCTAACGCGAAATCCAAAACCAATCTTGGCCCGTTCTTCTTTTTCCAGGCAGGCTGTTCGTTCGCTCCGGACCAGATGGAACAAAGATGCGGTTAGCTTACGAAATCAGGCTAATTTGGTCGAAATAGCTCTAGACTAAGACTACAGTGGATCTTGAAGCGTTATTTAGGCCCTACAGTGGTAGTCCAGCATTGCCTCTTGCAGTGCATACACGATCTCAGCAGCTGACGGACGATCGTCTGGGTCCACTTGAAGGCATTGGTCGGCTAGTGAGAGGATGGCCGCTGGACACGACTCGGAAAAGGTCGGACGCATCGAACCATTTGCCACCATGTGCAAGATCGCGTTCTCCTGCCCCTTGTTGCCGATGTTCTCACTATTCCAGTACGGATAGTCATCTGTGTCGATTTCGGACAACACCACACCAAACGAGAAGATATCCGCGCGCTCGTCGTAGTCTTTACCTACAAGCACTTCTGGCGCGATCCAGAACGATGTCCCAATACCTGCTGTCATGTGCGTTTCTTCAAAGTGACGCTCACGAGAGATCCCAAAGTCACTGAGCTTGGCGTTCAGGTCGCTGTCGAGCAGGACATTTTTGGACTTGAGATCTCGGTGGATGACCTTGGGGTTGAGGGAGTGAAGATAGGTGAGTGCTTCGGCGATGTGCATCGCAATAATGGTCTTGTGACTTTCCCAAGTGAGTTGCTGGTTGCGCAACTTGAATCCATGTAGCACTTCTCGTAGGTCGCCTCGGTCCAAGTACTCTGTAATCGCGCAGATATTTCGCAATGAGTCCCACGAAACACCGATAAACTCGACGATTCGCGGGTGACTGAGGGTCGCCATCATGCAGATCTCCCTCAGAAACAGCTCGATCTGTTTGATGTCGCCCGCGCGATCTGGTCGGATCTTCTTGACCGCAACGCGTCTTCGGTTGTAAACCCCGCTGTATACAAGGCCAAAACCACCTTTGCTGATACAGTTGGCGACACGAACGTCCTTGTAGGGTATGCGGTGGGTCACGATGATAGGATCGTTGAGAAGGGTGGCACTGACGGTAGCAGTTGTGTCGTCGTACCCCACGGTGCTCTCGAAATACGAGTTCAGAATATCCTTGTCCTCGGATTTACGCCATGGCCGCTTCTTCAGAAGGATAAACAGCAGAGCTGCTATCACCAGTGATCCGCCAATGATGATGTAAATGAGAAGAGGGCTGGAATCATCGGGCTCAGTAGGAGCTGGCTCTGGGTCTACAATGAATGCTCCATACATTAGTCTACGCTGAATATATCGTCGACCAACAATACCAACCTTCTGATGAGGAACCTGTGGATACACATAGAATCGCGTTCTGTACGGTCTTGAAAGTTCCAGAGGCACAATCACTTCCATTGGTGACTGTGTCCATCCGAAACACCTTGAGCTGCGTGAGTGCATCGAATGTCGCGTTGTCAACGGTGACATTACTTATAGAATTGGTTGTCAAATCCCTGCAAACAAACCAAAGCATGAGTGCACGGGGCCATCATTTAGACGGGAGCTAACATCCCGTACAGAGTCTCGAGGCTGTTCAAGTAGAGTAAGTACGACGGGAAAGACGTGATGGCGTTGTGAGACAGATTCCTAACCAATTCAAGCCACATCAGTGGTGGATCACGCGAAAAAAGACAAAAAGACCACTCACAGCGCCTTCAAAGTGCAATGGGAGTTGGTACACGTGGTCGGAGTTACGTCTTGAAAGATACCGCTGAGTTGGTTTTGAGATATGTCCCTACTCACAAGAGAAGTCAGCCTTCGTGCCCCACACCTCAAAGCAGGCATTTCTCGCGTACAATGACGTCAGCTCTTGGAAATCGTTCAGAAAATCGGAAGATATCCGAGTAATCTGGCAATTACGAAGGGATCTAACCATACACACCAGTGAGTATATCCACAATAAACGATACGCGAGAGCACCTTACTTACAAGGATCGGACGCTCGACGGCAGGAAACCAGGCTTGATTGGTAACCGAGCAAAGTCGACATTTGCTACCTCCCTAGAAAATGAAAGATAAGTATTTGTGAACTGGTTTCCAGCTTCGCATTGCGATGGCAGGAGCGAACTTACACGGAATCAAGTGCATTTTTGAATGGGGCACGAACCAGTACTGGGTTGGAAGAGCCATCGCTATGGCCAGGTGGTCCTGGTGGGACAAGAATGTCGAGTGGGAGCGGCTTCTCGGTGTCCGCAACAATCTTGCTGCAAACCATCAACAGAACAGCATGAGGGGCATGATTCGTCGACTCCAGCGCACAGACTTACAAACTTGTCACTGTCGCTGGTATCCCCATGAGAAGCACAGCTGTGACACCAAGAACATCAGAGCCAGGAAGCTCCTTGTGTGGTGGTCCGACTTGGTCTTGAGTAGGTTCTTGAAGACGGAAAACCCACTCGTTCGTCTCGTTAAACCCGATCAAGCATGAGCACGAGAGGTTTGTAACAACATCCGGTGGGAAGCACCCATTGTTCCCCGCAAACTGAGAGGACCGCGTCATGATCGCTGGCTGCCCGTCACACACTATTGGAGGTGGCCCTGGAGGAGCTCCCGGTGGTGGGGGAGGCATCGACGACTCATCCATGACTACAAGAAGCGCGTCTTTATCTCCCACCATTCTCTCCATGTCCGAGATGAAAGGATTGAACATGGCGCCGCTACTGTCACCGTCGTAGTCTGGAGGAGGACGCGGTGGTTGGAAATCGACTCCATCAGCCACCGAAACCTGACATGTTGCGAGGCCGAGACAAAGCACCAACGTGAGCATTGCCGCCCTCATTTTCATTTGCCACGTGAGCAAGGTGACTGAAAATGTCAAGTGCCAAACGACGTATGGCGCCACTCAGCACTGTGCGCAGAACCGCATCGGCACTGGACACCATCCAGGCGATGGACTACCCATGACTGAACTCATGGAAGAAAAAGAGAAGAAATGAGAATAGAAACGATCGAAGTGCGTCTGGTTCACCGTTTCAATCTGACCTTTACAGCATGGAAACTTTAGGAAGAGAGAACCTCATCCGCACTAGAGTTACTGGGATATCAGAGACCTTGGTGGGCAAAAGAGCCACAAAGTGCTGTGTTTGCTGTAAGTGGTACACAAGTTCACCGTTGATATAAGTCTTGACGGCGACGTGGCGCTGGTTGTTAAGCTCGGATCTTGCTATCTGGTGGAGAAGCCCATGGACAGTGATGACGCTACAGACACAGCCGATGGTGCAACAAACTGCTGCATCTGTTGCAGGCGATACGCAATCTCAGCTGCTGACGGACGATCCGCAGGGTTCAGCTGAAGACACGCTTCCGCCAACGACAAAATCTCGTCGGGACATGACTCGGAGAACGTCGGACGCATCGAGCCATTCGCCACCAACTGCAAGATCATGTGCTCCTGCGCCTTGTTGCCCACGTCCGCATTCTGGTTGTGGTCGTTCCAATACGGATAATCATCCGTGTCGATCTCTGACAGTACCACTCCAAACGAGTAGATGTCGGCACGCTCGTCGTAGTCCTTCCCCAACAACACCTCTGGTGCGATCCAGAACGATGTTCCGATACCTGCGGTCATGTGTGTTTCTTCAAACTTGCGCTCCCGAGAGATCCCAAAGTCGCTGAGCTTGGCGTGCAGGTCACTGTCGAGGAGTACGTTCTTGGACTTGAGATCTCGGTGAATGACTTTTGGATCCAGCGAATGTAAGTAGGTCAGACCCTCGGCGATGTGCATGGCGATGGTGATCTTGTGACTGATCCACGTGAGTCGAGTGCCTCGTTGCTTGAAGCCATGGAGCACATTACGCAAGTCACCTCGCTCCATGTATTCGGTCACAGCGCACAAGTTGTGCAGCGAGTCCCACGCAACGCCAATGAACTCAACGATGCGTGGGTGAGTGAGTGTTGCCATGAGGCAGACTTCTCTTAGGAATGATTCGATGAACTTGATTTTGCCGGCATATTCGGGTCGGATCTTTTTGATGGCGACGCGTCGACGGTTGTATACGCCACTGTAGACGAGTCCGAATCCGCCAGCGTTGATGCAGCTCGCCACTCGGATGTCTTTGAATGGGATGCGGTTGGTGATGATGATCGGGTCGTTGATGAGACTCGAGTTGTTAGACGGATGCGACATGTTGTAGGTGAGAGTGTGAGCCGAAAAGATGTCAACCTCCTTGGAACTTCGTGATCCACGTTGCCGCTTTCGCCGGACTAGTACAAAGGCAACCCCAGCTATCATGATCACCGCGAGAACGATGCCACCACCGATCATTCCGTATACGAGAGCTGAGTTTGAAGTCTCGAGTTCCGATGAAGTTGTCGCTGAAGCAAGCATTAGTGTAAATGTAACCAACAGAGAAAAAAAACTCTCCTCACCTGACGACAAAACGAGGCAGACATCGGCTCCATGGACCGATTCGAGTGTCCCAGTGCTGCAGTCGGTCTCATTCGAATCCATTCGAAACACGTCGAGTTTAGTAAGTGCTGTGTATGTCGTCTCGTCGACGCTGATGTTGTTAAAGGGGTTCTCACTCAAGTCTCTGTTTCACCGCCACGCAGTCCTTGTTAGTCATAAAAAGAGAGCGTTGGTTCGATTGCAAACGTACAGTTGCTTGAGCTTGTCCATGCTCAGCAGGTTGGCTGGGAACAAAGTGAGACTGTTCTGGGAAAGGTTTCTAATATCCAGTACGCTCAAGTCAGCAAGTGAAGCAGTGTTGTGAATCTGGGCCTCACATACAGATTCTCGAGTGTGCATATGCCCGTCAGACACGTGGTGGGTGGCAAATCCTGGAACGCCCCATTGAGATGGTTATTGGAGAGGTCACTGGTCACAGAGTCATCCCATGAGTAAGCTTGCTCACAACACAACCGTCAAAGGATACTCACAGTGAGGAGAGTCGTGAAAACGTCTCGAGCAGATTAGCTGTGACTCGGGAGATGTTGCAACTCGTCATCGACCTGCTCGTAGACACCTCAGCGCTCTTCGGTACACTAATACAAGCAACTAGCAGAATACGGCACTCACAGAGAGTCTAGTCCTGGCGGCAGGAACTTGGTCTTGAGCTGGAGTTTGGAGAGGTCAATGTTCTGGATGGCTCTGCATTCCACAGTAAGTGATTGCGACCATATAGTATCACATGAAGCTTGTCCTTACATGGTCGAAAGTGCACTGTCAGAGGTCGCACACACTAGTGTGGGTTCCGTTCCTCCACACCCCTCAGAAAACAATATGGGCGGCACGAGGTAGTCAATCGATAAAGGATTTTCTGTGGCACCGATCAATTGGCTGCAAGTCAACATGAGTTAGTCTGGCTCCATCCGCGTGATAGAGAGACGCTCGGACGTACATGCTGGTCACCGTGGGAGGCACACCAAGGAACAGCACCGCATTCACACCCAGAGCGTCTGTGTTGGGCAGTACTGTCGGCATTCCGTCCCCCTGAGTCTCAGCTGGCTCTGTTAGTCGAAAGACCCACTCGGTCGAGTTCTCGAACCCCGTTAGACACGAACACGAGAGATTGGACGAAAGGTCCGATGAGAAGCATGCGTGGTTGCTCGTGTTGGCACTTGCTCTCGTCATCACCGCGGGCTGGCCGTTGCAAACCACTGTCGAGTTCGGCGTCGATCGAGTGGCCTCTTCATTCACCAGAATCAGCACCGATTGATTATTGCGGACCAATGATTCGAGCGACGAGACACACGGATCCAGCCCTATGCCGATGCTGCCCGAGCCTGAGAACGCGAGCACTGACGACGTCGTCGCCGACAAGAGCAAGGCGAGAAGCACTGCCTGCCATCGCTTCATTCGGACTTAGATTTCCTGGAACTGCTGTTGCTCACGACAACAAAGAGAACCTAGGACATGATGGGCTTACAGTCTCACCGAATGATTGTCAGCTGGTAGCGTCGTCTCAGCACAGACAGGCCATTGGGCTTACAACAATGCCATGAGACTGGCGAAAAGACCAAACATTTTGACATGTCGCGACTTTCATTCGCCAAATTCCGAGTCGACCCAGCCGAAGCGACAATCTTCTTCTGGTCAAACCTTCTGGTCTTCAAGGAATCTATCACAATCAGCGCCACGTGAAGGGTGAAATGCGTTTTACGGAGCCGACTTTAACTCAACACTAAACACTTGACACTCTACTGTATTGTTGAGAACGACGACGCTTCTGATGAAGGAGGAACCGAGAACTGCTGCATCTGTTGCAGGCTATACACGATCTGAGCAGCCGACGGACGGTCCTCTGGCTCAACCTGCAAACAGGCGTTCGCGAGTTCCAAGATCTCACTTGGGCACGTGTCAGAGAACGTCGGACGCATCGAACCGGACGCCACCATCTGGAGAATTAGGTTCTCTTGCGCCTTGTTGCCCACGTTCGCGTTCTGGTTCTCACCATTCCAGTACGGATAGTCATCCGTGTCGATCTCCGACAAGACCACACCGAATGAGAAAATGTCGGCACGCTCGTCGTAGTCCTTTCCCAACAACACCTCTGGTGCGATCCAGAACGATGTTCCGATGCCTGCGGTCATGTGAGTCTCTTCGAAGTTGCGCTCACGGGAAATACCAAAGTCGCTGAGCTTGGCGTGCAGATCGCTGTTGAGCAAGACGTTCTTGGACTTGAGATCACGGTGGATGACCTTCGGACTGAGTGAATGAAGATACGTGAGAGCCTCAGCGATGTGCATAGCGATAATCGTCTTGTGGGCTTCCCATGTGAGTCGCTGGTTGCGCAGCTTGAATCCGTGAAGCACTTCACGCAAGTCGCCTCGCTCCATGTACTCGGTCACAGCACAGAGATTACGGAGCGAGTCCCAAGACACACCGATGAACTCGACGATACGCGGGTGATTTAGAGTCGCCATCAGACAAATCTCCTTGAGGAAAGACTCAATCTGCTTGATATCTCCAGCGCGATCAGGACGAATCTTCTTGATGGCAACCCGTCGACGGTTGTACACGCCGCTGTACACCAATCCGAAACCGCCCTTGCTGATGCAGTTGGCCACGCGAATGTCCTTGTATCGGATGCGGTTGGTGATGATGATTGGATCGTTCAGCATCGTCGCGCTTATGGATGGGTTCGTGTCGTCATAAGAGAGAGTGTTGTCAAAGTATCCATCGTACACTTCCTTGGACGAGTCATCGCGACGACAACCATTGCGCTTGACGAGCACGAACACGAGAATGGCGATGACGAGACATCCTCCGATAACACCGTACATGAGGTATGAGTTGGAGTTACCTGAATCCGAACCGGTCGTCGTGTCCGAGGCCGGGGGCGAAGCATCACCCGCACCAGCGTTGACACCAAGGACACAGACAGAGGTCGACAAGACCGAAGACACATTGCCTGCAGGGCAAGTCTGAGCCGCGGCATCGACCTCGAACGTCTTCAGCTTCTTCAGGAGGTAGTAGTCATCTTCTGAGACCGACACGTTCTTGAAAGGATTCTTGCGCAGAGACCTGTTCAACACAGAGACTCGTGAGCGTGCGACGACACCACAGACAGATCCCTGAACGTCACGTACAGCGATTGAAGACGGGTGAAACTCAACACATAGGATGGAAAATCTTGAATGCGGTTGTCCGTTGCATTCCTACAGACAGCAAACCCCTCAGTCAGTCAGGACTGACGCACGGAAACATGAGAGTGAATGAACGTACAAGGCCTTCAAAGTACACGTCTTCGAGGAACACTTTTCGGCAGTAATGTCCTGGAAAACACCGTCGAGCTGGTTGGAGGAGACATCTCTGTTGCGGGAAAGGTGTCAGTGGCAAAATATGGAAGTTTCTACGGGAAGATGACGTACAGGGACTCGAGGACGTCGAGATCGTTCAGGAACTCAGTTGGTAGCTTCTGGAGTTTGCAGTTTTTCATAGTCCTGTAGATTACACCAACCAGAGAGCGGGTCAGTCACTGGGGTACGACGCGAAACCTAGACTTGTTCAGCACGTACAGACTCTTGACCGTCTGAGGGAGAAAACCAGCCTTGATGGTGGTGGTCGAGAGATCCAAGTTCTCCACGTAGCTAGAATAACGTCACGACGATGAGTCACAACTCCCAAACCACATACAACAGAGCGCAAGACGTACATTGTCTCGACGGTCGTGTTGGCTGAGCCCTGGATCATCGCGATACCGGAAAATACGCCCGGGTATGGTGGCTTTCGGATGTCCATTGGCACGGGGACACTGCCCTGGCCTTTGAAACGCACGGTCTTGACGGTCTTTGGCAAACCAAAGATGATCATCGAGCTCAACCCGAGCGCTGTATCGTTGGGGATTTTCCCAGGCAACGCCTCGGTGATCGGCTCGGGGATCTTGATGTTGAAATTCCACTCGACATCGCCATCCGTGAGGCCATCGAGACACGAGCACGAGAGGGAGTTGGTGGGCATCTCCTGCGCGAAACACGCGTTGTTGCTCGGGAACTTTTTGGTGTTGACGATGACGCCGGGCAAGCCACCGCAGATCTTGGGCGCGAGCAACTCCGCTGCGGACGGCAGCTCACGCATGACGATGAGTCGTGGCTCATCTTCTGGTAGATTCGACTGGAAGACGTCGATGACCACCTGACTGATGTCGATGGTGCCGCCGGCGGCGTTGGCCGCACCGGGCGCGAGCGTCGAGAGGATGGAGCCGGTGTCCTGGGCGTGGACGCCCGTGGCCATCGCCATCGCCATCGCGACGAGCGCCACACGGACTCGCATGGTGTTCTACTGCCCGACTGGCGCGAGGTCAAGTGGACGCCCCGGGCCACAACAGTACACAATGGGGATTGGTCCACTGCACGGACGGCACGCAATGCTGTGGTCAGAGGAAACCCCACAAGAGCCCAGAGAGAGCCGCACGCACACGACGCACAGAGAAAAGGCAGTGTTCGTCGACTCTACCCAACGAGAGTGGGACCCAGCAACCCTCTCCCCTACCCTCAATAAGAGGCATCTGCCAAACACGCCGGTGGTTGGCTGCTGATCGAGTCAGTCGCGGTTAGGGCAACACTCTTGATCCAATTGACACGGACTTTGGTGAGTTTTGTGTTGGGAAAGAAAAGGCACGTCAACGAAAAGAAAATGGATAAAGGGGGAGAAAATGTCGAAAACACGATAAGTTCTGTGGAAACCAGACCGCGGATGGAAAAAACGGAAAATGGAAGATCGGTCACTCCCAAATCTTACAATACGCTCCAATCCTGGCTCGTTCCGTGCACAGCCGATGTCTGTAGTGAGTCACATTGATTTAGACCTTCTCATCGTCGGGCCCACAATGTGGGACGCTCCAGACTACCGATCTAGTACCGGTATGATCGATCTTCCTGAGTTGCACTTGAAGCAAAGATGGAGACTATGGGTGAAGACGATGGCGCGCGCGTGGCGTCACTGCTGGCGGCGATGGTGGATAACGACAGCGCTGCGTTCGTAACGGCCTTTGACGCTTGTATGGCGAATGCGGTGGTGCGTGGGTCGTCTGGGATGATGGACACAACATATGCTGATCTTGGGTTCAACTAGCACCCGAATGGGCAGTCCTGGCTGCATTTACTGGCCAAAACCGAGATGCTCGACGCCCTGGATGTCGCGCTCAAGTACTGCGATCAATCTGTAGAGGTGTGTGCTCGTATCCTCGCCCATCCCCAACTGATCCTCACCGCCGTGTCGTCTAGGATGTCTTTGAGCGCACACCGTTGATGGTGGCTGCGGCACGTGGTAACACGGACGTCTGCGTCAAGATGCTGGCAACAGGCCTAGTGGTTCGTGTACAACTACCTGATGGCTCGCTCGATTCAGAAGTCTCATCGCTCTACGTGGCGTTACGCAGCAAGACGAAGACATCGCGAACTCCTTACGTGTGGCACTTCGGCATAACAAAAGCGCAACATGCCGAGCCTTCGTGACCCAGGTGCCTAATGAAGCGATGCAGGTATAACCCAGCAAAGCCGAGCTCATCTATACCCCTCCAAGCCTAACGCGTGAGACTTCAGGTGCTTTTGGCTGCAATCAATCGTGATGACGCACTGGAGATCCAGCGTCTGCTGGAAGCAGGACTGAATCCTGACGCAGGGGTAAGTGTAAACCGTCACACTCATGAAAGAGATAGCACGTTGTCTAATCATGGTATAGTGCACGACAGGAAAACGCGTGCAGTTTGCTGTACACGAAGCAGCGACCCGACCAGCAGTCCTTCGAGAACTAGTCAGCCACACTGTGGACGTCAACATGAAGGATAGTGCTGGACGGACGCCATTGTCGCTTGCCGCCGCTGCCGGTCATGCGATGGCTTGCAGTATTTTACTGGATGCAGGAGCTTCTTGGATCATTAAGGTGCGGGATGAGCGCAACCCAAGAGGTGATATCACCGAGGCTTATACCTTCGAACGTTAGGACCATCAAGGCCGCTCGCCCATGTATCATGCTTGTGAGCATGAAAGGGATGTCATCATCAAGACGTTCCTGAAGCTTGGAGATAGTGTCAATACCACGGTGAGTCAGTTGTGAAGTAATCTCACACTAAACGATTTCCTTACAATTTTCTGTTCAGGACAGCTTGCATCAAACGCCATTGCTCTATCACGCTGAGCGAGGCAACATGAGTGGATGTCTGCTATTGCTGCGGTACAATGCCGATGTCCGACACCAGGTACGTTTAGCTTATTAGTTACTCACATCGCAGGTTTCCAACGATTGCTTTTTAGAACGCATCCGGGTGGACTGCGATGCACTTGGCAGCTGCACATGGTCACAAGAGCGTCTGCCGTGCGCTCCTATCGGAATTGACCGTGGATCTCGCGGAAGCAAACAGTGTCAACGAAGATACACTGTGTCGACCAGTACTTGGATTAACCGGCTGGACAGCGGTCACTGTCGACGCGCTGCTCCGAATTTACGGAGAGCTCATGTGAGTAGAATCTTTTTGACGCAGTATAACTGACACCGCTAAGCGATGTGACTTATCTGTTCAGTACCATTGGAGCTAAAGCCACTCGTCTCAAGTACGGCACGCTGATGATTCGAGACTATGCAATGAACACGCTTCTCCATCTCGCAGCAATTCATGCGACGGATACCCAATGTGCCTATCTCATCCGGTGCATCCTTGCCATCGAAGCAATTCCAGCTAATATTCAGGTTGGTCCATCTGTTCTCCCATGCGAAAGGAGCCGCATTTGCTTACCCGGTAAACATACCACAGAATTGTTACTGTAAGACCGCTCTCGACACAGTAAGAGATCGACAAATGCGGTTCTCGGTCAACCTCTTGTTAAATCTCGAGGAGCAACAAATGTCAAGAGGTAGCAGCAGCTTCCGCGTTCAGTTGGGGAGCACGCTGTCTCGGAGTGTTGCTGTTGCAACGCCATCCAGTGTGATTGCCGAGTTCACAGAATGCAGTCGAGCTCGCTTACTGCAGCTCTGTCGCGGCATTGAAAACGACGTCTATTCATGCGGAACAGACGAGATTGTGTGTCAAACCGACTGCGAGCATGGCGACTCAGTATTGCACTTTTTTATTCGAGACTATTGTCGACGTGGATCATTTCCGTCAGTGGAAATACAACGCGCAGTGCTGCTTTCAGCTTCTTGGCTTGGCACCGACTCCAGAATGCTTCGAGCCTTCATTAACAAGCGGGTAAGATAGCCAACATAGCCCTCTCCTGACTATTCCTGCTTGACAACAATGCTCTTGTATCTTAGAATTGGGAGGGCAAGACACCATTACATTTAGCAGCCGAAGTCGGGGCCCTCGGATTTCACCAAGCGCTTCTTGAGAAGGGAGCTGCCGTGGGAGAAGAGTGTTCTGGTCCGAACAAACGCCTTCTGGATCAACCCAGTCAAAACATTCAGTTTTGGAAGCCTGTCAATTTTGCTGTCGCTGGGGACTCAAGTTGGTCAATTCTCCCCGATACAGAGTCTCAAAGCCAGCGTATTCAGCTGATTGAGTTACTACTGCGACAGCCAGATGCACTGCCGACTGACGAAAGCGCCCTCAGACACTGCCAGGACACAATTCATCAGCGATTTCCTCACCTTCTACCAAAATTCCTACAACTTAAGGAGGATTTTTATCAAAAAGAAGACATGGCGACCGCAAAAGAACTTTATCTACGGGTACGTTTACCGAGCTCATACAATCTTGGGGAGAAGGCTTCTGACTAGTTGTTGCAGTTCCTCGACGAGTGCTACGGTGCATATCCTATCGCCACAACTTTAGATCCCAGTGGTGTTACCCTTCACAAGTTGTTTCTTGACACCGAATCCATCGGTATTCACGTACTGGACAAGTACGTGGTGAATCAGTGCATTATCGAGAGCACAGGGGACACATTGCTCCATCTCGTTGTAGCGCATGGTCACAGTGCTGCTCTTTCGCTACTCCGATACTTGATCACAGAAGGCTCCATGGATATTAATCGCGCGGTGAGTCTGCTAATATGGTAACAAGATCCTGCAGACTAACGATATTTTCTCTGTATTCAACAGAACAAGCAGCTTCAGACGCCGCTTCACATCGCCTGCGATCGTCGAAACGCTGAGATCTGCCTCTTTTTGCTCTCTAACGGTGCAGATGTCACGGCTTCATGCCAGAATCTGAAGGAGCCAACAGTCAACCCATGGTTCACGCCACTGTATTCCGCACTGTGGTCGGCTGAACCATCATACGAAATTATCGAGCTTCTGTTAAGCACTCCCAAGTCCATCATTGACCCAAGAAACCCACGCTTGGGGCGATCCGATGCTTACACATCTGCAAATCGAAGTGCGAAAGATGTTCGTTGGAACGACGTTGTGCTCAAGCGCCTCACAGAAGTTCACCCGAGCGCTTTGCCGCTTTTCTTGGACCACTTTAACGTCGAAGTGAATCGTCTGAGTGGCGGCATTCTCTTCCAGTTCATGGAAGTTCGCCAGGCGTGTGAGAATCTGCAACTCGTCCTCAGTCCATCTGCAATGGCATCGAGTAAGTACAGTCCGTCCTCGTGTGTGACTCACCCTGTCATTCGAAACGCGATTCATCTCAAGTGGAAGGTATGTCGCGAGCTGATTTATGTATGGCTGTCTAACTTACCCACATGTCCAACGTAGTTATTCGGTTCCAGGTCTCACCGTCGCCAACTGGCACTCTACTCTCTCATGCTCGTGCTCTTCTACCTCTCCAACGTGATTCTACCGAAGCTAGAAGTTGCCGATCCCGGGGTGGCCAAAACCAGTCGCTTCAAATGGCGTGATTTCGAATCCACCGTGGACTACGTCGTAGCTGTTTGCAAGGCAGCGTGCTGGTGGCTAGCATTGTACCATCTGGTTTACGTGGAGCTCTTCCTCGAGTGGCGATCGGATAAAGGGCGCTATTGGCGATCACTGTGGAATCTTCTCGACATCGTCACGTATCTGATGATGCTGGTGACGATTCCGCTGGAGGTGCTCAACGGTTGGGACACGCTACGCGAGTGCCTGCTGAGTATTCTTAGTATCCTTCTCTGCGTGAATCTCATGCAAGCTCTCCTCGTGTCATCGTTCTTCAGCGTGCTCATCTTCACCTTCGCTCGAATGTGTCGCGTCGTGGCGCAGTTCATCTTCCATTATCTGCTTCTTCTTGTGGGCTTCACTGGTGGCTTTCACTTGCTCTTCCACGGCAAAGGGCCGCACATGAACTTCATGAGCTCCATGCGTGTTGTATTCCTCGCGACGTTTGGCGAGCTCAACTACGAACAAAACTTCCTCTCGCCCGACAACGAACCGGCTCGCAACGCCTGCGCCTTCCTCTTGCTTGTGCTCTACGTGATTGTCGTGATGATCGTGGCGCTGAATCTCATGACTGCGCTCATGACATCCGAGTACGAGAACGTGCGATCCCAGGCCGAAGAACGTGCGCTACTGGAGTTGGCAGGTGCACTCCATCGTTACGAGCAGTGGCTCGGCGCCGACGTCATCAAGGCATTGTACGACAGTCCACGAGGCGAGGCACTGCTGGCTGCGAGCGAGCGACGGATCCCAATGGAGCAAGTGCGTCGTCGATTCGGATCAAGGCACGCTTCTGTCGATTCGTTCGATGTCCATCCACTCACGACTCGATGGAAACGCGCATTGCGTCAGCCGGCCTTCACGTCGATGATTCATGACAAGCACATCGTCCCCTTGCGATCGAATGGCGTGGACGGCGACGTTTCGTCCGAACTCTCTCGTCGATGGAGCGAAGAAGTCGGAGTGTTGCGCAGAGAAGTCGCCAGCAAGCTCGAGGAGATGAAAGAGGCGATCACAGCAGTCTCCACGCGTGTGAACGCGAATGGCACGTCGGATGCGCTCGCAGCCAAGTTGGATGCCGTGCTCGAGCGGTTGGACTCGTCTCATTGGGCCAAGCGGTCGTGACGCCATCCACAGAGCCAATCCGGTGGGTCGATCTATTAGATGTGCAAGGTCTCACACCAGAGGAATGTCAAGAGACCGACGGTGGAAAGGAGATGGGAGGTATGTCTTCTGAGAGGCTCTGTTGTGCAGGGCGTGTTCTGTTCTTGGGCTCATTTCTGAAGCGGCCGACTGGAGAAGAAGTGAACGATGCGACTGTGTCCGCGGGAAGAAGACCACCTGCTGCTACACACGGCCGGCGTGTTGGCGCAGAAGCGACTGGCGCGAGGGCTCCGTCTCAACTACACGGAGGCTGTCGCGCTACTGGCCACGCAAGTTCTCGAGTTTATCCGCGATGGCAAGAGCGTCGCCGAGCTCATGACGCTCGGCACCCAGCTGCTGGGACGTCGTCACGTGCTTGATGGTGTTGCCGAGATCTTGGACGAAGTGCAGGTCGAAGGCACGTTCCCCGACGGCACCAAGCTCGTGACGATCCACCACCCGATCGCGACAATGGACGGCAACCTCTCGCTTGCGCTCTATGGCTCGTTTCTCCCGATTCCTTCGCTCGATCGCTTCCCAGCGCCCGAGGCGATGGTCTCGACGCCAGGCGATGTGATCACGCCGGACGAGGACATCGTGCTCAACGGTGATCGCCAAGTGGCGGCTCTGCAGATCACCAATCTGTCGGATCGTCCAATTCAAGTGGGCAGTCACTACCATCTCATTGAGACGAACCCGTACCTCGAGATGGATCGCAAGCGCGCGTACGGCTACCGTCTCAACATCCCTTCGGGTACGGCCGTACGCTTCGAGCCAGGTGACCAAAAAACTGTGTCGATTGTCCCAATCGGCGGTAAGAAGGTCATCACCGGTGGCAACAACCTCGCCAGTGGTGTGGTTGATCCTGCCAAGGTCGACGCCATCGTGGCCAAGGCGGTTGAACAAGGCTTCCATCACAAGGCGATGGAGGACGCGGTGGCCCAGAGCCTGGGTAGCGCGTTGAAGCTCTGTCGCATGCCTCGTAGCGTCTATGCGCAGACGTATGGTCCTACCACGGGCGATGTAGTGCGTCTGGGCGATATGGATCTGTATATCGCTGTGGAAAAGGACTTTACTGTGTACGGCGACGAATGCAAGTTTGGTGGTGGTAAGGTGCTTCGTGAAGGAATGGGGCAGGCTTCGGGACTCTTCGCCCATCAAGTGCTCGACACGATCATCACGAACGCCCTTGTGATTGATTACACGGGCATCTACAAGGCCGATATCGGCATCAAGAACGGACTCATCTCTGGGATTGGCAAGGGAGGCAACCCAGATGTGATGGAAGGTGTGATGCCGAACATGATTGTTGGTGTCAACACAGAAGTGATCGCAGGCGAAGGCCTCATTCTCACGGCCGGTGGCTTCGACGCGCACGTGCACTTCATTTGTCCTCAGCTGTGCACAGAAGCGCTTGCGAGGTGTGTGACTGTTCTCTTGTTGGGTATTTGAAACCGAGATGGCTGACTGTTGTGTATCGTAGTGGTCTCACGACGCTGGTGGGAGGTGGAACAGGTCCTGCGACTGGAACGAATGCGACGACATGCACGCCTGGTCCAAATCACATGAGATTGATGTTGCAGGCGACTGACTCGGTTCCGATGAACATCGGCCTCACTGGAAAGGGCAACACGTCGCTGCCTGAAGGTCTCCAGGACATTATCGATGCGGGTGCGGTTGGCATGAAGCTGCACGAAGACTGGGGCACAACGCCAGCGGCGATCGATACCTGTCTCACTGTTGCCGAGAACAACGACGTGCAGGTGACAATCCACACGGACACGTTGAACGAATCGTGCTGTGTTGAGCATACGATCGCAGCTTTCAAGGGCCGTACCATCCACACTTACCACAGTGAAGGTGCTGGCGGTGGTCACGCGCCAGACATCATCACTGTCTGTGGGGAACTTAACGTGCTTCCCTCGTCCACAAACCCAACACGTCCATACACGCGCAACACAATCGACGAACACGTCGACATGCTGGTACGTTTGACTGTGATGCGAAGCGATTCTGAACGATCCACTAATCTGTTGTATCTACATAGATGGTTTGTCACCACTTGGACAAGAACATCGCCGAGGATGTAGCGTTCGCCGAGTCGCGTATCCGTGGTGAGACGATCGCGGCGGAAGATCTGCTTCATGACATGGGTGCGATCAGTATCATTTCATCGGATTCACAGGCTATGGGTCGCATCGGAGAAGTCGTGACGCGCACATGGCAGACTGCCGACAAGATGAAGAAGCTGCGTGGTCTCCTGCCTGAAGATGCTGCCTCGCCGTTCCAGCGTGACAACTTCCGCGTCAAGCGCTACGTCGCCAAGTACACGATCAACCCAGCGATCGCCCACGGTATGTCGCACCTCATCGGATCAATCGAGACCAACAAGCTGGCAGATCTCTGCCTGTGGAACCCAGCGTTCTTCGGTAGCAAGCCTGAGATGATCATCAAGGGTGGTGCCATAGTGTACGCGCAGATGGGTGATCCAAACGCGTCGATCCCAACGCCACAACCTGTCAAGATGCGTCCAATGTTTGGTGCGTACGGTGCTGCCGTCGGCCCAACTTCCGTTGCTTTCGTCAGTCGCAGCTGTGTCGAGAAGAAGGTAGCTGAAGGCTATGGCTTGAAGAAGCGTATTGAGGCCGTGAAGCGCTGCCGTGGCGTGACGAAGAACGACATGAAGTTGAA
This sequence comes from Pythium oligandrum, assembly GCA_020085045.1. Lineage (NCBI taxonomy): Eukaryota > Oomycota > Peronosporomycetes > Pythiales > Pythiaceae > Pythium > Pythium oligandrum. The sequence continues at coordinate 1,349,421 of JAHRIK010000009.1, forward strand.
CGACGCGTTGCCCAAGATTCAAGTGGATCCTGAGACTTACAAGGTCAAGGCTGATGGTGAGGTGTTGACCTGTGAGCCAGCAACCGCGCTGCCGCTTGCCCAACGCTTCTTCCTGTTTTAATGGACTGCGTTGGTGCAATGTCAGACAAGGAGGTTGACGTAGCTGTGGTAATCGCCCGGGTACTGAATGGAACTGCGTGTGTGCTTGTTTGTGTAACTGTCTTCGTGTTGATCCTTCTTCGAAAGGTCGCGAGTGTTCTCTCGTTCTCTGTGTTGCAGACTGAAGTCTTCAAGGATGGATCCGTCGTCATCTGCGTTCTCTCGCGATCGCTTCAGTCGTCTCTTTCTCCGCGTCTCGGAGCAGCTCGAAGCACTCGAACCGATCAAACCTCCTCATCACCAACCAGCATCGCCCAACGGTCCGCCGTCTACATCGTTGCTGCTTTCTCGTGCGCGTGTCTTCGATATTCTACGTCAGAACCAGCGCTTTCGCCCATGTGATGAAGTCTCCTCGCGCCGAGAGACCAGACTCTCACCAGATAACACCCGTGAACCTCACAACGCTGCATTCAACGGAGTTCGTTCGTTGTTACGACGCAATTCAATCACGAACCAGGACGCAGCTGTCTCACCAGAGCCAACTTCTCCGCCGCCGGTAATTGTATTTGTTCCTGTAGGTGGTCGTGCACGAGTGTTCCCAGCAGCAGATCTCTCTAGGTACGTCTTCACTTGCCTTGTGAGGTGTATTCTCGATGACTAACTCGTATATATCCAGAGCTAAACGGAGCCTTCGTCATCGCAGTCATGCGCTTACCAACCTTCATGCACCGACGCATTCGTTAGGTCTCCGAGCGCAACCAGGAGGTCCCATGTGGCAAGAACTTTTCCACGACGGTTCCCCCGCAGGTGCGTCTCCCTCAGCTGCTGTTGGGAAGCAGGCTCTCATCGCTGAGCTCGTGACGCATACCAACTTCACGACCGAGCACATTTTCCACATGAGTCGCAAGTTCAAGGAGATTGCAGGTGCCGCCAAGAACGTAATCACGTTCCAGGAGTTCCGTCAGATCATGGGCGACGACGTTGGCGCCATGCTCGAAGGAATCGGCGTGACGACGCTCGAGTTCCAGGAACTCGCGACAACCGATATGACGGCGATAAGCGCTACGATCTCAGCGAGCGAGTCATTCCTACGACGTCTCTTCCTGATGTTTGACGGCGACGGCGATGGCAAGATCGACTTCCGCGAGTTCGTGGTTGGTCTCAACGCATTCATCAAAGGATCCCTGGAGGACAAGGTTGAGACGCTCTTTGCTCTCTATCGCGCCGACGACCAACAGTACGGAAACAAGCCCCCAGAGGCGAACGAGCCCCAAGGCGAGCCAACAATTGCCATTTCGGAGCTCCTTGGACTCTTCCAAGGCGACCGACAACTATATCAAGAGCTGATGCGGTGCGTCGACGAGTACTTTGCTCGCGGTGAAGTGCGTGAAGAAAATGTGATCACGGAAGACGAGTTCGTCGCGGCCTCACTGGCCGAGCCATGGCTCCTGGACGCCATCACGCAGCCACACCCGTCGTCTCTCTATCGAGAAGACGCTGGATTACGCGATGCACTTCGCATTTTCGTCACACAGCAGCAGCTCTCGTGGCACAAGATGCTCGAACTGCATCGTCGAATGCTTTCGATTGCGACGACAGCGCTCGTGAGCTCAGTGGAGACGTTGGCTGTGTATCTTCCGGCAATCCAAGTGCGCCAAGTTGTCGTTGATTGTGTTCGCCCGCCACGGACTGAGCAGGAAGACGCAGACGACGACGCGCTGCTCCAACAGATCTTTCGCGCGTACGTCTCTGCCTCGTCAGGGTCGTCTTCCTCGGATTCTCCAGCAACCGTTGCTCTGATTTCGTGGCGAGAGTTCCTTCAAGACCTTGCTGTCGCCGTCCAGAGTGCCTTGACGCTCGCAGCCGATACAGACAGTGACGCCAAGGCACAATACTTCTTCGAGCTCTACGACCTCGATCGGGACGGCGTGCTGTCACGCACAGAGCTCGTCTCGGCTGTTTGTGCCGGATTCGCGCACTTTGGCCCCCACATGACCGAAGTCGTGCGAGTTCTTGAAGACGAAGACCGCGACCACGACGGCGAACTGACCAAGACGGAGTATCTCCGTGCTGCACGTCGCTCATCTTTGATTCTCGCGTCGCTCTACACGTGTCTGCGAGAATCGCCGTCGAATGACTAAGCATCTGCGTTGAAGAGGGCAAAACAATGGATTTGTATTCATACAAATGGCGAAGGCGCACTAATGTGACAAGCTTTCTAAACGTAGGACACACGTGGAGGGCGTGGGGGCTTACCATCTTGTTCCTCTGTGGTGTCGATTCGATCTGGGAGTGTCGACGAGTGCTGCAATGTTGGTGTAGCGCCGGCCAAGGCCGAAGTCGCCGAGTCCGGTGCAGAGTGCGGCTCCAATACCAGCGACCGAGTCGATTCCGATCGCTCACTGAAGTCGCTCAACGAGCCCGATGACTCGAGCACATGCTCGTCGATACCAAACGACTCGCTCTGGCTGAATCGAGGCTGTCCGGATTGCGAAGATGCCGAGGACGCCGCCGAGAGCGTTCGGTTTGTGAACGACCGCGAGCTACTCTGTCCGAAACCACTATGCCCAGTACCACGCTTCATGAAGGCGCGCTTGGCGCGAGCTGCGCCTCGAGCAAGCGTCACAGCGTCGCCCACGTTCGCGGCCTCGGGGTTTTCATTGCGACCGAACATGCGGATACTGCTACCCGAGTGCTTCTTACGCGTGGCACGCGACGACGAGACCTTGTCCTTGTGCACGAATGTGAAGCCGCAGCGCAGAATCGCCTTGACCGTCTGCATCGCCGTGTTACGATCCATCTGCTTCTCGTCTTGAGTGAGGTAGATGTACGGCACCAAGCCATTGTGCTCGCGCTTCTCGTCATCACGTCGCGGGCCGTACTTCCAGCCCTGGTCCATGCGCATCTTAGCCCACACTTCGTGGGTGTTCTCCGCCAGAAGTTCAATCAGCGAACGCAAGTGAGCCGGCACTTTCACTGCTTCAGTGTGGATCGGACGAGGCTCGTACGTACCACCAGGCTCCGTCGTGGCAACACCGAATTCGATGTCAAAGTCGTCACTGCCGCTCAACGATGGCTGAAGCACGAACCCAAGCGCCGAAATCACCTTGAGCGCTTCCATAGACGTGTCGCGATCGTATTGCTTGGTCTCTTCTGTCAGCTCCTCGTATGGAAGGAGGTCTGGATGCAGCAGCTTGTCGTTGTCCCGCGAAGGACCCCAGCGCCAGCCCTGTTGAATACGACCCACCGCCCACACTTCATGCGCGTTCTGCGCCAGCAGCTCCGCCAGCAAGAGGATCGAGTTGGGGATTCGCACGCGCGACGTGTCCACTGGTTGCGGCGTGTATTTGTAACCTTCGAGCTCACGCTTGTCCAGAGGCGACAAAGCGGATGGGAAGCGCTCGAGGAACGTGATAACTTCGACAAAGATGCGGTCTTCCAGATTCGAATTGGAAATGCGTAGGTTCTTCTTGTGAATCTTCTTCGCGATCAACATGCGGAAATTTCGCACAAGCTCATCAAAACGACAGGAAATACCACGTCCCGGCGCGACAAAGTACTCCTTGATAAGTCGATCGACTTCCGAGTCCGTGATCAAACGCTTCGGGCGGCGCTTCTTGTGACGGAACGTGAAGAAGCGCTTGATGGCTCCCCATACGACATGACGGAGGAAGTAGGACGCCCACACACGACGTGGAAAGAGACACGCTTCCATACCGTCGAGCACAGTGTCACCATCGTACAACACACGACAGCAGCGGATGTGCGAGGCACTGCCGATGTCTTCGTGGTCGTGACGCAGACCAAACGGACGACGCCCTGGTCCGAACACAGGCGAAGCCGCGGTGGAAGTGCTGCTTTGCTGACGACTGTCGTCGTTGTCGTCTTCCGTCTCGCTGATAGGGACCTGCAAGTCAGTCAGATGGTCATCCGTGTCGTCCTGAGCTCCGTCGTGGAACGACTGCGAGTGTGGTGGACGACGACGGTACCGAGGAGGGATGTACGCGTCTTGGTTGCCCAGCACCTCAAGGGTGATCTGGTCTTTGGTTAACGAGCCGTCGTCCATGTCGACGAGCATGCCTGGCTTGAGCGACTTCAGCAGCTCGACTGGCTTGGCACGCGAGGACGTGATGGGGATGTATGTTACAGGAAACTCTGCGAGGTCCGTGAACGATCCAACCGATGACGCACGTGGTCGTCGATCCACCAGTAGCTTGTGTTCAACCTGCATCTTGAACTCCGCGCCACGCACACGACGCAGCAGATAGGCGCATGCGAGCGATGCTTGCACGGCCGCGCGGCACTTGGTCCGGAGACGCTTGCGTTCGGCCATGAGGTAGTCGTAGTCGACGAGCAACACGCGCTGGTAGCCCGAAAGGAGCACCTGCTCGTACATGAAGCTGTTGTTATCGCCCTTGGTCGGCGGGAGACGCACACGGACTCGCAATCCACGCAGGTACGCCTGCACCTGCTTCAACAGATCGTATTCGACGTCTGCGTAGCCATCGGCGCAGTCGTTACCGTTGTGATGGTGGCCACCCTTGCCATCCCCATGCTCGCCATTCGTAGCCAGCAGCTTCTGGTTGGCTTCGTGCTCCTTCTTCTCGGCTTGCGCCAGCGAGTAGTACTCACTCATGATGGCGATGAACATGTTGACGCAGATGAGGTAAACGCTGATCATGAAGGTGAAGAAGAAGAGCCCTGCCATCGCGGGGTTCCCGTTGTAGATGAGGTTGTAGTCAAAAGCACCGAGCAACATCTGAAAGCACGACGTGAGCGATACCGAGAGCGAGTGATACTGTCGGACGCTGCTGCCGAACGTCAAGAAGCCCATGATCGCATAGGCGAAGAAGATGACGAAGAAGATGATCACGAACGCCAAGAGATCCTTCGCAGCAAAGCGCAGCGTACGCCAGAGCAGGTTGAGACGCGTGTTGAGACGCAAGTACTTGAACACGATAGCGACGGACACGAGCGCGAGAGCGGCCGCGTAGTTGGTAACGGATTTGAAGCGCCACGCGAGCGGCTCGACGTCTACGAAGCAATCACGGGCGATCTTCTGGGCGTGAGCAGGTACGTTGCAGTCCATGCGTGCGACTTGGTAGAGCTGATCGCGAATGCTCTCGCCCTGCACGAGGTACGAGGCCCAAGTTTCGAGGAAGAGGATGAGCAGCACGAGTTGCAGCAGATCGAGCAGGTTCCACAGCGACTGGATGTAGTGCTGCCATCCATACTCACGAAGATCAACGAGCTCGCGATAGATGAGCCAGATCGTGACGATGATCAGCACGACGACGAAGATGTTGGCCCAGTAGAAGCCCTCATCCTTGTAGCTCGGCATGATACGGAAGCTCTTGACGCGCGCCGTCGTTTCCATGTAGTCCGTGTCCGACATTTCCACGAGCGCCTGGACGTGTGTGAAAATGTTGGAGCGCGCGTTGTAGAAGGCAAACGAGGCGGCAAAGTAGCGGGTCGAGTCGGTGAGAAAGTCCTCTTTCAGCTGCTCGACGATCTTCTCGGCGGCGGTGACGTTGTCGCGCGGCAGATACACGGCATAGCCGCCATGGCCATAGTCCATCTCGTGGTTGAAGAGACTCGGCGTGAAGGTCTGCGAGCGCAGGAGCTTGCCCAGGTGGGCGTCCCACTCGTATTTGGCCTTGAGAGCACTGGTGGCCGCATCACCGTACGCTTCCGTGTCTTCCATATGCTTGGAGAACTCGGGATAGCAAAACTCGTTGGCGAAGAGCACAAAGTCGGACCGTCCGTCCGTGTAGCGACACAAGTCGCCTTTGACGCGCCCAGCGCGGATGAGCACACTGCCGATGCGACGGGTGTTCCGCGTCGGCAGGTCGTAGAAGCCGGCGAGCAAGGGGCCTTGCACCCACTGCCAGAGCTCGTCTTCGATCATAATGTCGTCAAAGGTCTTGCGGATGCTGATGTCGGGGAATTCTTCGTCAAAGAACAAGTCGCTCATGGCCGCGTTCTGCTCGTAAGGAAAATGCACGGGCAGCGAGAGCAACGAGCTCATGACGAGCACGAGGAAGACGACGTAGATCAGCAGCTCCTTGTAGAACTTGTTGCGCTTCTCCTGCTCGAGACAGAGCTGCACGCGCTTCATGTGCACGCGCATGGTCGAGTACTGCGCAATCTTCTTTTGCAATAGATTGTCGGCGAGCAATTGCTCGGGTGTCTTGGGCGACTGCGAATTCATCGACTGTCGGAAGTCAAAGGGTCCGCTGTGGCTGCTGCGGCGATTGTGGCTGTTACGGCGTGTGGGCAGCGTGGTGACGGTCGTGGCGGCGGCGCCGAGCCGCTGGCGTCCGCAGAGCCGCTTCCACCACGAGGCCCGGGGCTCCGCGTCGCCACTGCTGCTGGCTTCGTCCTTCATGCGCACAAACTCGGCCGTGGCGTCGTCGCCGTCGCGCTCTGCTGCCTGTTGCGCCACGGTCGCCGCGGTCTTGAGCTCCAGGAGCTCCTGATCTGCCGCGTCCGCTCCGCAAAGTGCGACAATGCGGCCACAATAGACGCGCCGGGGGGCTTAATCGCAACGGCTCCCTGATTGGGCAACGTTCTGCAGACAGCGTTGCCAAATCAGGGGATAAGGGCGAAAAATCACGGGTAGAAGTCAGCTGCACTGGGTGGGGTGGGTGGGCGAAACCTAAACTCAAAAAATCAGAACCTAAACTCAAAAAATCAGTTTGGCGTGTGCACCCAGCCTGTGTGTGACATATTAGATTTCGTGGAATATGCGCGAGGACGAAGCACTCCGCAACGTCTTGGGCTCCTTGGCGCGCGCAATTTGCGAGAAATGCTCGTTGTAGTCGAGTAACAGCAGGAAATCGCGCGCGTCCATGCGTTCCAGGATCGAAAAGAGCTTGTCGAACGACGTGGTGAACTGCTTGCCTAGGTCGCCGATCCGGTCAGAAGCTAGGACTTTCACGCCATGATGCTCGGCGTCCAGCACGAACTCGGCGAAATCCCAGCAGCAACTCATGACATCGTCCAGCGCACTGCTGGCAAGAGCGACGCCCAGGAAGAAGCGATTGATGAGCTGCCCCACCAAGTTCTCGTGGATGCGCTTGACGCGGTCGTAGTCCTCGGCGGCCTCGATGTCGGCGAGGCACTTGCTGAAGCAGCCTTCGACCACAAACACTTGAAAATAGAGCTCGATGTTGCGTAGAACGAAGCTCATCCGACCGCGTAGGGTACTGGCAGCGCGTGCGGTCTGGTCGGCCTCCATCGTACGGAGCACCTCGCACTTCCATGTGCGTTCGAGGGCGTATGCCACGCGTTTGAGCCGTAGGCAGAACTGGAAGAGCAGGTTGTACGACTCTAAAAGCTTCGGCGAAACGAGCAACTGCAGCGGCCACTCGAGTTCACACTGCAACGAGAGATAATTCCATAGATCACGAGGCAAGATGGTCTGGTTGATGGGCTTGAGGTTCTGTCCTGGCTGACGAGCCACCGCTTTGTGGGGGAACTTGTCGACAGTCCACTGCTGAACAGCCAGTGGTGACGTCCAGCCGAGACCGAGATAGTAAGGCGTTGTGATCTTCTTGTCGCCATCAAACATCACCTTCAGCTCGAACGGCGCCTCCATCACCAGTGTGTCGTTGACCTTGATCAGAAGCACTCGCGTCGTCTTCACGGCCCCTTTGGCATCTCTCTCTTCGACTCGTGCGTGTTGCACGTAGACGTGACACGCGCCATCTCGTGTCTCAACAACCGTCTCAGGAGGCAGTAGCAGCTCCTCCTGGTCTCCCTGTCGGAACGAGACGACACGACACGAGACACCAGCGCAAAGGGGAGCCTCAGGGAGCGATCGAAGGACGCACTCGATCATGATTGACTTGATATGCACAGACGCGATGACGAATCCACCACCAGTGGAGAGATGTGGCTCGGGTAGAGTCGAGTCCGTCGAGACAAACAACGCAACTCGCTGTGGCTTGTTGCTCGTCCTTACTCCGCTGAGTACACACTCGGACGTGAAGGGCAAGTGCTCCAATTGTGCATGTCGCCACCAGGTCGTCCCACACACTTGGGTGGGGTCCTTGATCTCAAGCGACTTGGCCTCTGCGTCTCGCCGTACATTCAAAAGCGCCAATCCCTCGGTCGTGATGAAGCTGGGGAAGTGGAAACATTGCAGTGGGATCCGGAACGAGAACGGCTTGGTCCACGAGGCGTCATCCAGGTGGAAGTCATGGAGAATCTGCGACCAGATGCTGTGATGGAGCTCGTCTTCCGACTTGAACGACGGCTTGGCCGTCATGATCGTCGAGGTGCGGTCGATGAGCGCCTGGAAGAGCTCGCCATGCGAGAGCAAAAACATGTCCTTGAGGACTCGCAAGCGGTCCACAAAGTCGGATTTGACGACGACTTCCTGATACAGCCGTCCGGCAACGTGGCGACGCGTCTTCTCCACGACCTGTTCCAATGCGACGGTGCTGAACTCGTGCGTGGCCGTGAGGTGCATGAACTCGGTGACGATCTGCTGCGACTCGGTGGGTGCAAAGCCGTTGGCGCGCGCGAGGATCTGGATGGACTTGCCGATAAATAGGATACTGTCCGCCACTGCGATGGGGAAGTAGGACAATGGCACGGCCTCGAGGTCGAGTCGGAAGCGCGATTGCCAGATCTGCGACTCGACGGACGCGGATGACGCCGTGTCGTCGTGGCTTTTCACAAAGAACTCGTCGAACGGGTCCAGGACGTCCGCGTAGAGCACCCACGAGACGATCTGCTTGAAGAGAATGCTGAAAAGGAAACAACGTGAGTCACACACTCGATGGGAAGGAAAGACGGAACGTACCGATGACAGCAATGCAGCAGCTCTTGGATGCGACGACGGAGCCGCGGGAAGCCCGAGGCCATCATGCGATGCAGCAGCTCCAGCAACGGAGCGCCGCGTAAGCACGGACTCTCGCCTCGTGTGGCGCGGATCCGACGCACGAGCTTGCAGAGCTCGGGGAGCAACTCGACGTACTCCTCCAACTCGTACATCATCTGCGGGATCGGGAAGACCACGCGCGTAGTGAGGATCTTGGCCTCGAGCGCCACGATGGCGTCCGTGTACTCGCCCAGCACGCGCTCCACGCCCTGTGCAAGACCGCGCAGGTAGAGACTCGGGAGATGGCGCGCGTCGGCCACAAAGCGCTCGAGCGTCGCGAAGGCGTGGCCGAGCTGCAGCAGGCGGTCGATCATGGCCTTCTGTGGCGCTGAGAGGAAGCTCACATCACGACGGATGAAGAAGCCGTCGCTCTTGGCCTCGATCACGTCGCCCGCGTGCCCCAGCAGCGCGAAGAAGAGCTCGTGGTGCATGAGGCCTTCGAGAACGCTTGCCTTTGGCCGTGGCTCGGAAGAGCCTAACTAGCAGGAGCTAATTAGTTACAAAGAGGCTACTATTCAAAGAAGAGGCTAGTATAAAAAAGTATCCGGATACAAGTGGAAAGATCGGAGGTATAGTATACCTCGTATACCCTCTGGAAGTGGGGGGATCAACAGCAGCAGCGAAGAAGCCCCCAAGATCGCGAGCAAGCCAGCAACATGTCGCGAGGGTACGCGCGCGCCTAGCGCCGCTCAGAGGGCGCGGTGGCCATGCTGACGGTGTGCTCTGTAGATACGACCGTGCGATTACCGTCTTCTCCCCGGATGGACACTTGTTCCAGGTGGAGTACGCCATGGAAGCCGTCAAGAAGGTGCGCGACACAGCACGACGATACTTGTTGCTGGCGTGTGCTGACGCTGATGGGAATGCTCTGGGTCGTAGGGCGCTGTGGTGGTCGGGGTGCGCAGTAAGGACGCCGTGATTCTTGCCGTCGAACGCAAGGAAACGGCCAAGCTCCAGGTTCGATTGCGATCCTTGACTCGCAATGGCGTGGTTTCGCAGAGCTGAGACAGAGTATCGCTTGTGTGCGTAGGACCCTCGAACAGTGCGCAAGATCTGCAAGGTGGACGACCACATCTCGATCGCGTTTGCCGGTCTGACCGCCGATGCCCGTGTGCTCGTCAACAAGGCGCGTCTCGAGTGCCAGAGCTACCGACTGACCGTGGAAGACGCCCCATCGGTGGAATACGTGGCGCGATACATTGCTCGCGTGCAGCAGAAGTACACGCAGCGTGGTGGTGTGCGTCCGTTTGGTATCTCGATGCTGATCGCCGGCTGCGATAACCAGGGCGTCCCACAGCTTTACCTGACCGAACCTTCGGGTATCTTCTCGGCCTGGAAGGCGAACGCCACGGGCCGCAACGCAGAGAACATTCGTGAATTCCTCGAAAAGAACTACGTAGAGAGCATGAACGAAGACGAGGCCGTGCGTCTGGCCATCAAGGCACTCTTGGAATTCGTGGAAGCCGGCTCGAAGAACATGGAGATCGCTGTCGTCCGCAAGGGCGGCCATGTCACGGTACGCATGGACATTTTGTCGGATTGATGGAGTGGTGCATACTTACCCTTAAGTGTTTTCAGTCGTTGGAGGACAACAAGGTGGAAGAGCTCTGTGCGTCGATCGAGGCGGAGAAGGAGGCTGCGCGTGCGGCTGGCGGTGAGAGCAAGTCGTCGTCGTGAACGGTTTTGACGGAGTAGTGACGGCGTCAGTGAGCAGCTATCAGTTTCCCACAAGCAAATACACACGTAGCGAACCACTGAATGGAATTACCAACATGCCCGACAGAGTGTGGACGAACGAACGAACGTACAGACTACTATTCATTGTTTCTTTTTGTGCTTTTCATGAATGCTTCCGGACCAAAATGAGATCCTCTCGTGTCTTTGTCATCCGCCTAGTTGGTGTTGTCACGCTCGTAGATAGCCCAACGACGGTTGTGCTCCTCGCCCTTTCCAGGGCCGACGCCCATGTCGACACAGCCACCGTCGGCACAACCACACGAGTGCTCGTTCGAGTCGAGACATGGACGCTGGCAGCCCGCGTCGTTGCCGTCAAAGTCTGCCGAGTTCACTGGGAGCTTGTTGAACGCGAACGCATGACCCTCGCCACCGACACGCGCAACAGCGAAGTACTTCTTGTTCTTGGCCTTGGCGTGGTGCAACGCGAGATTGTAGTTGGCACCGCTGGCACCACCAGTGTACACACGGTCGTTGCCGAGCATAGCCTCACCGGTGACACAGCCCAAAAAGTGCGTCTTCTCGTTCGAGATGTCATTACCGCCGGCCGCAGCTTCTTGGAGACGCGCCTTCTTGAGAGCCGTCGTTGGCTCCACGTTTGGCTGCTTCTTGACCTTGAAGATACGCACAATCCAGTGCTCCGACGTGAAAGCCTCTTCAAGGTGTGTCAGCTTGACGTTCTTGACACCGACTTCCGTGTTACGGGCACGGTCGAAACCTGGAGGGCGCTGGTAGTCCGTCATAACTTCACCGAAGCGGTAGTAGCAGAGCTTGTAGGCCAAACAGTTGTGGAGCACCTTAGAGCCACCAGCACCAACGTCGAAGTTACCCGAGGCCGAGTAGAAATCACGCTCGCTTGGCATATCGTCAGGGTAGACACCCGAACCAATACGCACTGGCCAGAGGAACTTGTTGATGTCATCCGAGCTGTAGCCCGTGAGACCACCGAAGATCACGAGCACGTAGTCGACATCGAGACTCTGCATAATTGGGTATGCATCCTCTTCAGTCGAAGCGAGGGCACGACCCACCGTAGCAATGTGCGTGTTGTTCCACGTGTTGTTATCAACAATGACGGTTCGGTTGGCCATGGCCGACATCTGGTAACCATAGTCCCACCACGCCATGATCTTTGCATTGGCATCCGTGTTCTGACGCAACCAGAAGTACGCCTCACGGTAGTCATCAAAGTTGACGCGCTCGCCCGAGTGGGTGCGGCCAGCTTCAATCACAATCGATGGCGACGAGTACGCCATGGACGACACGTACGTCGCGTGGAAAGTGTAGCTCAAGAGCAGCATCAAGAGACCACCAATGATCGAGAGGACAATTGGCACAGGAACTTCCTGGGCGCTGTTCTTCTGCAACACAAACGACGATGGACGACGCAAAAAGCCCATGAACTTGCGCATGGTCGACGAGATACCAATGGCACCGAGAATACACGCAATTGGGGCCAACGTAAGCATCAGACGCACCATGACACCGGCGAAGTACCACGCGACCGTACCGTAGAGAATCACGAAGATACCACCATCCGTGAGGTTGGTGAACAAGAAGTACAAACCGACTGGCGCGAATGGCACGAGCACGTGAAGGTCGAAGAAGTAGGACGTCCAAGTCGTTGGTTGGTGCTCACTGACGGAGGCAATGATCGGAATGTACTTGGAAGCGTAGGTAGGGTCAAGCAACGTCAAACTACGACCAGTCCACTGCACCTTGCCCAAGAACTGAAGCACCAAGAGAATCAACGCGAAACTGGCAACAATGATACCAGCACCGAAGAGTACAAGACGACGGAACGAGTCAGCCGAAATGAAGTTACGCAACCAGTTGACGAAGCAGTAGACCTGGAGCAACACGAAGACACCGTGCGAGCCGGCACACTCGGCCTGCTTGATGACGTTGAAACCGACGAATGGCACCTGCATGGCCATCAAACTACCGAGCGTGTAGAACGTCGAGTACGCAATGTACAGGCGAGGCGAGTAGCGACCAGCAAACAGCATCACGAGCACGTAGATCGGGATCATGTTGATGATAAACACGTAACCACCCCAGGCAGCCACCATGTAGAAGTAGGCAAGCGCACAGCTCGCCGACCAGAACATGGAGCCAGTGTGCACGGCCTTGATCCACAAGTAGAAGACGAAGATGAGCGCGAAAATGGCGACACCTTCGTTATCGTACGAGCCACCGACCGAACGCGAGATGTACGAAGGCACGATCCCCGCGAACGCCGCCGCCATGAGACCGGCACTCGAGCGCTTGGTGACTTCCTTGGTCAGCAAGTAGCTCGCAATCGCCGTGTTGGCGGCAAACACGGGCGCCAAGAAGACACATGTGTTACGCACGTTGATGGAAATGTTGAAGAGGTTGAGGATCCAGTAGACCAACGCAGCCGTGTACATCAGACCCGGGTAGATGGTGCCACCAATGATACGGCCCAATGGGTACCACGCACGATCATCAAACCAGTCGAGGAACTCGAGGAAGCCCTCGGTAGCGAGGTACTTGGTCGTACGGTAGTTGAAGTACGGATCAAACTCGTGAATGACCTGCGATCCAAAGCGTCATGTGAGCCGTCCCAGCGTCTTCTTCCTCTGATGCAAGCAAAGTAAAACGTACCGATTCGTATCGCACGACCGCGAAGAGACGAATGGCAAACGACATGAGACAGATCATGCCGAGGATCGCGTACTTGGCAATGGGCGCGAGCACATTGCTCTCGTCTTCGATGTCGTGTTCGTCGTCGAGACTGACGCCGAAGACGGGCTTTTCCACGGGCGCTTCGTTCACCACTGGCTCGTGCGTCGTGTGCTCCTTGGCATGCGCGTGGGCGTCGTGCACGGGCGCCGGCGCCTCCGTCTTCTTGCTCTTGCCCTTGGCGGCCATGGTTGACGCGCAATGAGGTGGCAGCACGTGTCGGATATGCCCCCAATTTCAACTCGTCGGCGTAATTACGCCTTTTGACGAGGATCGCATCACGTACTCTAGAGTCAAGATTACTCCCCCCGGGGAGGTTTGGACCATGGACGGTTCGGGTTCGTTTCCCTAGCCCTGTTGAACCGGTCCGCCCCGACCCCCTGAAGCACTGGCTGGAGAGCGATGTGGCTAACCGCCGTAATTTCCCACAAGTAACCGCGTCGGCGCTTGAGCCATTCGCTACTGTCCAAAGCAATCGGAAAGGTGAGGGCCTCGAATATGCGTCGACAGGAAAGGGAGGCACGGACTAATGCGATCGATCTGTGAGATAACAGAGCCGTCAAGATGACCAACCTCACCTACTCCCACCCACGCAACTACGGCAAGGACTCGCGCCACTGCCGCGTGTGCCACACCACCCGTGGTCTCATCCGCAAGTACAGCTTGAACATGTGCCGTCGTTGCTTCCGTGAGCGCGCCACCCAGATCGGCTTCGTCAAGGTACTATATGCGACTGCTCATGCGGAGATAATGGGGTCAGAGAGACTGATGACGGTGGTGATGTGTGTGTGGCGAGCAGTACAGATAAATTGTTATTCGACTCGACGCTCGGAAGCGTGGGGAACTCCCGCACCAAGATCAGCGAGCAGTAGAGGACGGAGGTTGACTCGTTGCCAGGACATCGAATTAGTTGCACGTGGTGCTTGTCCTCGTCATGCAGTTGTCGGCGATCCCGATCGTGGCGTGACGATGTAAATGCCAATGGAACTAGTTTGCAGCAACCAAACACGATGCGCGAGCCAACCTATCTTCCGACGTTTGACTGTAGAGGGAGTGGGTGGCGAGAACACAGGGTCCTGCGTGGCGTGGCGTGGCGAAAGATCGCGGTCGTCAAACGAGGGCGGTCGAGTCGACGGAACACGCGCAGGAAAGCAGCATGCGGCCAGCAAGCGACGACGGATCCGGCAATCCCCAGAGTCGAGCGTTCGTCCGGTAGTCAGCATTGACGTCATCGCCTTCATTGTTCATCAGGACCGCGTCAGTCGTCACCAGCGTATCCATCCAGCCACTCCTTTCTCTCTCTCTCCCTTAATCCTTTCTCTGTCCTGCTGATACCCTTTGCAAACGCATTTCTGAATCGGTGGAATGATCCGTCGGCACCCTCGGACATCACATAGCACAAAGCTGAGCAACCTCAACATCCACCCACCTCGCGACTGGCGCAGTCTCTGACGCATGGCTCGCACGCGCGGCGTCCACGCGGTGGCCAGCGCTTTGCTACTGCTGCTGCTACTAGCAACGGTGACGGTGACGGTGGCGGTGACTGGCCAGGCGCTCGAGTTCGACGACCCGCGCATCGTCCCTGCGCCACACCAAACCAAACGAGAGCACGCCGCCGTGGACACGATTGCTGTTGGTGCACTCTTCAGTCAGCAGTATCTCGAACTGAGTGACGACGATGAGCTCTTGCTCGGTGGTCGCGGCCGTTCGCGCTCGGACGGCATCTCCATCACACGTGCCATGGCCGAGAGCGACCGACATCCCATGGACCAAATGCTAGAAGACGGCGCTGTTGTGTTCGATCCTGACCGCATCGACTTGGGTTTGATCGCGACGTGTCTACCCACGATCTCAATTGTCGAGGTCGTGAACAATGGCTCGCGTCCGTGGCGCATCGACGACGCGTGGATCGAGCATAGCAGCTTTACACTGAGTAACAATCCGCGGTATATCGTATTGGACCCGGGTCAGAAAATCAGTCTCACCATCTACTATTTGGGGAGAGATCCCGGAGTGATCGACACGTACCTCTTCCTGTCTACGACTGCTGGCAAGTTTGCCGTGTCGATTGTCGGTCATGTGCGAGCGAATGATTTCGACGCACAAGCTATTCGCACGTCGATGCCTCCTGGCGCGAGCTTCGAGATCCCCATCCGCCTGACGAATCCCTCCAACGAGCTGATGCTCATCTCCGAGATCTTCACAACCAACGGCGATGGACAGATCGTGCTACCTCACTCGGACGAGTGGTCGTATCCAGACGTTCGAGAAGAAATGGGTCTGCCCGATGGATCGTCCTTGTGGGAGATTCCTCCCGGACAGACCAAAACGGTCGCTCGGTTCCTGTTCACTGCGGCACCAGACGTCTCCAAGCTCTACCGATCTGTGCTCCACATCAGTTCCTCCCTCGTGCATATCCTGATCCCAGTCGAGATGGAGGTGTTCAAGGACGAGCTTCGAGTCGAGCCCACCGATGTCGATATTGGTGTCTTTACGAACAACCACGAGAGACGCGACGTAGTCTTGTCGCTGCATAACACTGCACCTCGAGCTGTTGCGATTCGTGAACTCATCGTCACGGATTCATATGGAATGGAGATCTCGGCCACTTTGCAAGGCCCAGCGATTGTGCCAGCATACTCTCGAATCAAGCAGGCGATCACGATCCAAGCAAGAAGAATGAAGTCAGGACATGGTCACGCAACTTTATTCCTCAAGACAAACGCAACAATTGTCCAACACCCACATCATACAATTCGGCTTCGAGGATTTTCCATGCATGGTCATCTCGCCGTACGAATGAAGGAAAATGTCATCAACATTATGGGCGTGTCTGACGTGCGTCACAACACAACTGCCGCTAACGCAACCGTATCGGGAGTGGTAAACTCGATGCCCGGTACTCCCATGTTGTACAACGAGACCATGCGCCATGAGATTCGTCTACGCAATCGATTTGATCGAGCACTCGAGCTGGAACGCGTGTGGAAGCACGGTGACTGTGGGTGGGAATTCGTGATCGAAGATTTCAAGATGGGTGTTGTCGGGCCGGGCGAGACCTTTCCGGATATCACAGTTCGTGTGAGTCCAAGTGACTACGTTAAGAACTCGGCAGAGCAGAATGTCAAAGTACCGAGGGCGTTTCCAAGACTCACGTCACGTACGTGTATGCTCGCCATTGAGACAAATGCAAGTACTCATCACGTTCCGGTCTTTATGCACCACGGCATCACGCGCTTGAGCAGTACTCGGCGATTCCAAGAGCACTCAAGTGTCGCATCGAAATGCCCAGCTCCCAACATCACAATCACAACTACTCCGCCACCGACTCCGTCGACGTGGCAAGAGATTCTTCCATCTTTTGGTTCCAAACTCTGTCGATCAATGGTTCTCGACATAGGCAAGATCACCACCACCGGTTCACGAGTGGAGAAGATTAATGTGACGAATGTGAATCCGGTTGCACTCCACTTGGAGTATCAGGACACGCGTGGCAACGCGTCAATTCGCTTCAATTCAGTTGTGCGTGCCAGTGTGACCCCAGACCCGCGGGCATCCGTCGACATGGCGATGATAGGAGCTGCTTGGACGCGCCGCGCAACCCTGAAGGCTCAAACAAGCTCAGAAACGTCTAGCAAGCATATGATTCCCCCTGGCCATGCTCTGGCTGTTGTGCTTCGGATCACTATGCTGGATCTCAACGCTGGTGAGTATCTTGACCCAGTGCTCGTTCTCGAGACCGAGTTTGAAGTCGTTCACGTATTGATGCGGTATGAAGCGGTTGACGGCCATATTTACCCGGACAAACCGCACATTATCGTTCCGCCAACACACCCTGGCCAGGCAGGTGTGATGGATTTGTTCTACCATTCGACAGTGAATCACAATGCTGCAGTTGTTCGTGCGGTTGTCAATGGTGAGGGTGTGGGACTCCGCAAGATGCCGGTCGTCTTACCAGGTAACGCGACAAGCCGTGTTTCCGTGTTTCTCTTCCCACCCAAATACTACGAGGCGTGCAGAAGCGGCCGCTTCTACGCGCGCTGTTTTGTCTACGGTTCTAAAGACAACGACGACGAACATGAATCGTTTTCCGACTTCGGCGAACTGGTGACGCAGCACGATCTTGATGCGTGGAGGAAGCGGTTTGATAGCTGGACAGTCGAAGTCAACGGTGAACAAGTTGAGCAAGAACTCGAGAGCCACTTGGTGGTGGCCACGGACGTCATGGAAGTCGCTTCGATTAAGTTTTCGATCCCACTCGTTCGTCCCAAGTTCCTGGATACTAACCACATCGAGTTTTCACTGACGGAAACACACACGCTCGCTCAGACATGGGTGAATGTGCACAATCCAAGTGACTATGTCATCCACCTGGAGCTCGCTATTTCCACATATGACCAGGATATGTTCTACATTTGTGATCATCAGCATACTGAGAGCGAATGCCTTCAAGAGTGGCAGAATCTTGAGCCATCGGCAGAGTTGCCAAATGGGCGGCCGCCTTTCTGCTTTCGACAGCAATTGCACCGTGTCGCTGGTCGACATCGTGTTCAGCTTGGTCCGATCTACTTCGTTCCAACGATTGTGGAGAATCATTGGTCGTCCCAGTTCTTTGTTCGCAACGAGCTGACCCACATCGAAAGCCTGTGGGTGACGGCTTCGTCTGGAGAAGGTGTTTTGGCGATGGCACTGCTCACATCCACAACGGATGATCACCGTAAGAGCCAGCGCCTGAGTCTCGATGACTTCGCTAACATGGTCTCTACACTTGATGGAGATGGCAAATGCAAGGGTGAGGCATCTTCGGCTAAATGTTTTGACTCGTACTCGTCCACACAGCTCCTGGAGCTGACAAACGAAGGGAGATTTAACGTGGAGCTCAAGTCGATTCAGGTGGTAGGCTCCAGTGAATCGTTTTCGCTGAGTCTACACGATCAAGGGCTGGTCAACGTCGATGCAATTGGTCCCATGGTAATTCAGCCGCAAGAGCGTGTCGTTGTTGGCGTCACTTTCAATCCGAATTGCATCCACACACAGACGGAGACTACCTTGGAGTTAGAAACTCGACGGGGTATTACACATCTGCACCTGACCGGCGATATTCCCGAATCAGCGGCCTTTGAATGTCGAAGAGCAAGAGCTACGGCGACTGCGAGAGAGTGGCTACGAATGCTGTGGCAAGTGGCTGTGGTTGTAGCGTCAGCTATCTCAGTGGTGGCTATTACGAAGAACAGCCTCTTTTTCTGGAAGTTATGGCATCGCGATGTCATCTCTCAGCCGGTTCAAGCTGCGTTCGAGTCAACAGAAGTCACAGCAGCGGATGTGGTAAAAGATCCTGTAGCCCAAGACTCTCTTCGTAAGCTGTCCGAGATGTTGGAGGCATTGGAGCAAACTCTATCTGTTCCTAGTGGTAGTGTGACGACCCCAACAGTGGAGAAATTGCTCACTACTCGACGAGCGAAGGAGAATCTGATTCAGTCGAAAGAGAACGAAGACGTTGAGTCGCTCGTGACGGACACAACGTCAAGTGAGGCATCTGGCGACGTTCCATCTTCACCCGAGCCAGTCAAGTCTTCACAGTCTGCAGGCGAGGTTGAGCCTCCTACTAATATTACGAGTGATGCCGCTCGTGTTCCGTTGGCATCACCTGCCACCGCGGGCAGCTCTGCCCCACAAGATAATCAAGATACAGTCCGTCGGCACGCATCGCCATTGTCAAAGCAAAAGCGAGCCAAACGATCCAAAAACAAGAACTCCAAGGCCGAGGTTGACAACCAAGAAGCAAGTCCGTTTACGCCCGCCCTACCTATTACCCAGGATACTCCGCTACATGAGAAGCATGTAAAGGTCAAGGAAGAAGCATATGAAGATAACCAGCACGGCAGTCAAGGAGAGGAACGAGAATATGATGCGAGCAGGACATTATCACGAAGCTCGGGCTTCGAAGCCCATCAGGGCAATCAGGAGAGTTATGCTACCCATCGTGACGACAAGGCAAGGGATGACGAGCACCAGGATCAGCAAACAACGTCCAGTCTGCGGCCATTTGCGCTAAGTGCTGATGACGAATGGAATGATCTGTCGTTCGAGTCACTACAGTCTGAGATTGGCAAGCTGCTCGTCACGGGAGACACTACAAGTACAGTCAACAGCCAGAGCCGGAAGGACTCGCGCGAGCGACACACGGCCTCAGCTTTCTCTGATGGCTTTGGGTCACCAGCGTTTGCTCTGAGTGGAGACACGAGGCAGCCGGCCACTGCGACTCTACATCCAGCGATATCCAGTTCATCAAGCACGGCTCCGCCCGGTTTCACTCCTGAGGACGCCAACCCCGAGGCTTCCCGAGCGGCGTTTGAGCGACTTTTCCATAAAAGACCCGGTGGAGTATCTGCGCATCAGCTGCTCTTCCAGGCAGAAAGCACGCTCGAGACTGGCGCTTCTACGGCCATTCCATCTGCGTTCTCAGGTCGCTACTCGCTCTTCGGCCCGACGCTTGCCAGTGCCGTGGCATCGTCAACACGGCCGAGCCCGGCGTTCGGCTTCGTGACCGACGACACGGGCGCCAGTGGCGTGGGCTCCATCGGCAGCAGCCGATCTCAGAAAGTTGTGTCAGATGATGTATTCAGCGCGTTGGGCAATCACTTGGCGACGCTCGGCGGTGTTGAGCTCACGTCGCCGTCCAACCGCAAGCGGGTCTAGAGGTCCATTCATTCCTTGAGCGCAGCCTCTTGTCGCACGCCGGTGTGTGTTCGCAGGAGAGCGCGCGTGGCGTCGGCGGGTAGTAACGCCACATGAATAACGACAACAAGCAATTACTTTCAACTAACCGTCGTGGATCTTGGTCATTTGGCGCCATCTGAGTCTGAGGAACTCACCCGTGCTACTATAACGCCATCAGTGTCACAGATGGCTGGGACAGTAGTGAACCTATGGCACTGAACGCCACGAAGTCGCCACCTCCATGGCGATCTCTGCCTCGCAATGGACAGCCAATGTTCCATGCGGCGCTTGCTTGATCCCAGAGAGTCCGTCCACTCTCTACGAACAAGCGTCACATTGTGTTCACAGGCGACGGGCTATCCCACCCATGGTTGCACATCCGAAAACCCGACCCGTGTAGAAGCCAGTTCCCAATAGGGATAGTATGGGGAAAAGACGCGGGTTTGAGCGGATCGAATATGGGTTCCGGCCCATCCGTTGAACTCAGACATAGGATCGTCTAGTCGTTACCAGGTGGTCTATGTGGGGCTTGGTCTAACCGGTGATCTTGCTCGACCGTCCGTATGTTTTCCCAGCAGAACGCGCCACCATCGTCGGCTGATCGCCTCGACTGACTGCATGCGGCACGCATTGCCGGAAGGACCGTAAAGACTGACGTGCGATCGACCCAGAGACATCGTCACGCTTAGTAGACAAGCCAGCGCGCGCGAGCAGACCTCAAGACGCGCGTTTGTACCATTGGAAGTCGACGCGAGAGCACACCACGAGACGGGGTACTACACAACATGCTGAGTTTGCGGCAAGTGCTGGCGGCTGCCTGCGCGCTCAGCGCGTACACGGTCTCGGCCGAAGACCACATCGTCAAGGTGCTGAGTTTCAACATCCGAACGTCCCTTGCCGGTGTCGACGCGGCGTCGCGATGCAGTAACTGGTTCGGTGAACGTCGAGGTAATGTGGTCTCGCAGATCAATACGATTTCGCCCGACTTTGTGGGCACACAGGAGACCTCGGACGAGCAAAAGGCCAACTTGGATGGCGATCTGGCCGGAAACTACAAGTCGATTGGTGAGACCTCGCAGTCTCTTGGCCAGAGCGCCCCTGAGTGGAACGCGATCTATTACAAATTCGGGGAGTGGACGCTTTTGGCTGATGGCACGAAATGGCTGGTACGTAGTCAACAGAATATTGCCCTTGATAACTGAGACTCACGACTCTTCGTCATGTAGGGCCCAAACACGGAAGCGCCATCGGCCGACTGGGGCATGCAGTACTACCGAACGTTCACGTACGGTCGATTCCAGCATATCAAGACGGGCGACATCGTTTGTATGATCAACACCCACTACGAAACCCCAGGTAATGATCTGGCGCAGACGCACGCGACCCAGATCATCAACCAGAAGTCGAACGAGCTCTGCCAGCCTGGCGACAAGTTGACCGTCCTGACAGGTGATTTCAACGCCAAGCCAAACTACCCGGCCATGCAGTTGTTCTACAAGGACGGCTGGCTCGAGCCTAACAACGACCCAACGTTCTGTGGCAACATGATCTCGCCAGACTGTGCGGAGAAGTTTGACTTTGTCTGGTACAAGCCAAAGGATACATTCTGCCACTTGAAATCGGAGGTGATCCGACAGGAATTCACTGGCTGCTATCCTTCCGACCACGCGGTGGTGCTCGGAACTTTCTGCCTCAACGGCGGATGTTGTGGCGGCTCCGGTTCAACAGGTGGAAGCACGGGTGGAGCAGGTAACTCGACAGGATCAACCAGCAACATGGCGGCTTCGACCTCAGGTAACGATGCTGATCTCCCCCCTGGTGTAGTCAGTCCGGCTGGTAACAGTGCATCAGCAAATGTTCCAATGGGAGCGTCAGGTGCAGGTGTCGCGGGTCCAGAAGCATCAAACGAGTCTCGTGAAGCAACAGGTTCAGATGACGCCCAGCAGATCACGACCAAGTCCGAGAGCAGTTCGAGCGCCACGGGTACCGTGTTTGTTGTCGTCGGTGTGATTGGTTCTGTTGCCGCCGTCGGCTTCTTTGTTGTCAAGAAGAAGCGTGCACTGGATGCCCAGCTCGACGACGACAAGAGTGGCATCGCCCCAGGTGCCTCAGTTTTCTCCCGTGGGGAGCAAGATGCCTTGTCGCCTTTGCGCTCGACATTTGGTGGAGACGGTGCGAGTGGTAGCACGGCCTTCGTCGCCGGTGCCGATCGATTCAGCTCCCCTGTGCTTATGGAGTCGGATCGCAACCGTTCGTTCTCCAACTCATCGTCAGTGGTTATGGCTCGTCAGACGAACGAGTCTGTCGCTCTGATGTCGCCACGCGAGTCTTCCTCCAACTACGGCAATGGTGGTGCCGGCAGCTTCGGAGCTCCAAGCATGGGTGGCGCATCCAGCTTCGGTGGTGCCCCAAGCATTGGTGGTGCCTCCAGCTACGGCGGCTACGAATCGAACTACGGTGACTCCGTCGACCGCCTCTCGTCGCCAGTGATGATGGACGAAACTGGTGCTCCTTCGTTCGATTCGGACCGTCCGTCGATGAGCCGAATCTACTTCAGCGAGGTTGAGCGTGGCTCGCTAGCCAAGTCGAACGCCGACTACGCGTACATCTAAGCGACAGCGCCCCGCGCGAATAGTTGTGTGCCCTCGGTGTCTCATATTTGTTTATCCCCGACCGTCCCTGTTACTCATTAGGACGTAGTGGAGCAATTTTGTTAATGTCGTCCTCGAGACAATAGAGCTCTCGTGAGGCACGGAAACAGTATCAACGGAAAACCCAGAAAGGAAATATGCATTTACCACCAATCGCACAGGCTTCTCCACGCGCTTTCTTACACTCGTTCTGTTCGTTCCTTCAGTAATAGTCGCTTCTCTGTGAGTTTGTCGTCAATAGCCGCGAGCTCTTGCTCAAGGCGACTCTTGCGCTGACGCAGCCACGCCAGTTGCTTCTTCTGTTCGTCCTTCTTCGTGGCCTTGGTGTCGGCAATCTGCTGCTGTACGTCGCTGACCTTGTCGTCCTTGGCCTGCAGCTGTAGGAACGCGCTCTCCGCCTCCTTAGATGCCGCCTCCAAGTGCATCTCGGCGAGCGAGCGCGCGCGGGCGTTGACGCAGTTCATGTTCATTTCCACTTGGCCCCAGTCGAGTCAGAGCATCTGACCTCTGCTAGACGGTATGCGGAAACAAAGGTTTCCCTTGACCATCATTCTGACGAGGGAGTTGAAGTGGACATCAGCAGTCAAAGATGGCGGAGGCGATGGCGGCGCTCGATGCGCTAGAGAGGGACTTACAGGTGATTGCGCTAGATGAGAGTGCGATCGAGAGGCAGAGACGAAGCGTTTGTGTAGGAAGCTACGAGGGCTGCTGCGCAGGAAGAACAGCAGAGGCGAGAGCTCGAGGCATCGATCGCGGACTTGATGGTCAGGTTCGCAAGCGGGAGAGATGAACTATCAGAGATTCTCGTAAGGAAAGTGAGTGAAGGCGTGCTCAGAAGCGATTGTTATCTTGGCGAGAAATGGGTGTTAATCGGCAATGCAGATTGAATTAGATGGCGAACTGGAGATCGTGAGGCGACGCCGCGACTGGCTTGAACGAGCGATAGCTGGTGAAGAATTGAATGCTCGACAAGTGAGAGATACTGATCTTCCGTTGCGATCGCTTAACTGTTTAATCATTGTCTCTGTCAGTTGGAAGAGGAAGAATCCGGAATAGAAGAAAAGATACAACAAGCGAAGTGCGTGCTTATATCGTGGCAGGAGGTCTAACGAAGCTTACGGGTATGGTTATGTAGCACACGACTGGTACAACTGCTGATAGGTATGACAACGGTGCTTCTTCGTGCTGCTCTATTACTTAGAATCTACTTCTTCAGATGCGGACAAAAGCATGGTCCGAGAGCATCGTCTTGGGACGACCGAAGCATCTCCAGGATCGAAAGGTAAGTGGCTGCGTACAGTATTTATTGAATCCAATGCTGAAGATTCGTTTTCTTGATGTAGCAGAGACTACGAAAGAAGCACTGGATTCTCTCAAGGATACGGTTTGCCCTTCTTTGACCCTTGGTGTCGTTTGAATTAATGCTGACGGTGTTGTGCCAGCTAATCACGCGCGAAAAAGAGGTTCAAGCCGTATCAAAGCTGCATGACCGGCAACAGTCAGCGCAGGTTGCGCTTGGGAAGTGTTGTGATCAGCTAAAGGCAACCCTCAGTGATTTACACAAAGAAACACACACACTGGAAAGCTCTCTACGAGCTGTTGTTGAAGAGGGTGTGAAACGTAAGCGCGAAGTGGTGATGGAAGAGCAAAAATCCCGGTATTCGACGTTGTTTGATCGACAAAAAGGTGAGTTGAATCTTTGCGTCATAGCAACACTGTGCACTTGAACCAACCTCGCTCTGCCTTGCCACTGCCAGCTCGCATGCCAAGAGCCAAGAAGCGCCAGAAAACGCAAACTCGGAAAGCACAGCCTCTCCAGTTGACCAAGGCAAAGAGGACAGCGCGGAACAATCTGTGTAGCCCACGTCTGGGCGAATCCTCTGTTGTAGTCATTGATTCAGATTCATCTTGTCTTTCACAGTTCAGTGACTTCAGTCTATCAGATTGAAGTACCTTTTCGCTGTGGCAACTTTTATTATAGCTTGTCTTGGGAGACTGGTCGCACAATCCGCGCAGAAACATGACCGAAAATGACCCTCAAGATCTTGACTATGGGAACGAATCCCTCGACCAATACGCTACATATGAAGATTACTTGGATGCTCAGCTGAGTGAGACGGACTTGTTCTACCTGGAAGACGAGGAGCTAGCCCGTCAGCTCGTCGAACTAGGATATCGAGGGTCGGGAGAAACTCTTCGTCGCGAAGATTTCGAAGCCCGCAAGCGAGCTGAGCGTGAGAGGAATGCTCAGAAAACGAACGCGCCCAAGCCTTTGGCTAGTGCGGGGAAGGATCTGTCTCAGTTCCCTTTCCTGGCTGCTCTCGCGAGTCGCGAAGATCTTGTTCGAAACGGGAAACTCACGGTTAGTAGTTTTCTGCACGGCGCTCTCGTATGTGGATGGTTTTCATCTACTTCGTACCATTGTAGTGCATCATTTTCATCCGTGACAAGAACTCGAAAGGCCAAGAGATCAGCGGCTATATCGACTATGCGTATCGCCTTAAGACAGAGCCCTTCGAACCATACTTTGAACGCAAAAAGAAGCTCTTACCGAAGCCATCTGACTTGAGTTACTACAACTGGGAAGCTCAGACTTCTACATCGAATTCGACGCCGAACTTCCAGGTGATCGCCGACAGCGAGACGGGACTACTCTTCAAGAACAAACGAGATCGAAAGGTCGTGAATGTTGATCCCAAGGTACGTGATGTCTAGCGCACACAGGGATTGAAGCGTGTTTCTTACGGCAGTATGATTGGCAGGCAAATCCAGGTGATAATTCGACGCGGACCGAGATCAAGACTCGAGAATACTTGCAGGTTGTCATTTATGACCACATGACCCGTCGAAAGACGTGAAGAACTTTTTTAAACAAGGCGCGTAGCTACAGACCAACGCCGCTCTACTATATTACACGGCATACACTCACACAATACGTCCCATCACTCGCTCAAGTAAAACGCGGTATCCGTGGCGGTTCAAGAACTGCTTGAACGGACCGTTTTCGATCGCTTCGAAAATCTTCTGATGCACTGCCGCGATAAGCTCGACACGCGGGTACTCAATGTTCATACTGGCGTGCAGGGCGAGGCTGAGACGTCGATTGATCAATTCCGATTGGAATGACTCACGCAACTGCTTCACTTCGGCTGCGTTGATCATCGATAGAGCCTCAGTGGCCTCAATGATAGCTCCAAGATGCTCCCACTCCTCCTTGGCACTCCGTTTGTTGGTCTTTCCAGAGCCTCCCGCGCCACCGATTTCTCGTTCGAGGCAGTTTCGACGGAACAGTTCGCATTGGATCCACGTGTCGAGAAGTGGCTGAGCTCCAACGGCGTATGCATAGTCACGGAAAGCCTTGAGACTGTCCTCTCGGGCCAAAACGCGCTGCAGAAGTGATGGCTCCGACAACGGAGAGAAATTAACCTCTTCATTCCGGGAGACAGCCTACACAGGTACCATCAGCTGTGAGAACGAATACTCACCACACCCAATGGAAAATTTCACATACATCTTCAGTGATGAGGATCTCAGCTTCGTAGAGGCGGTGATTTTCTGTCGAGATGCCGATTTGAACGTGAAGAGCGTGAATCCACTGAACCATGTCTTCCTTGCTGTTTGCACATAGCTGCATGGTGATTTTAAGGTCAGCAAGACAAGTTCATCGCTCGCGCAGAGATCAACAAACCTGGTAGATACGACGTGGAGTTCGGAGCTCAAAAGAGAATGGCACTTTCTACAATAGCATCGTGTGAGTCAGTCCGCAAACACAAGAAAGAGATCACCGAGCCAACAAACGTACCACTTCCGGACGGGCCTTGGCGAGATACGCTCCGAGCAGACTGATGGCAGTAACATCGCGTTGATTCGTTGCAGATTTGCAGTACAAAAGCTGGTCGTCCTGTAAATTAATTGCGTAGATTTTAGAATCAAATAAATGGTCGAATAAAATCGTGCACATCTTACCTTGACAACGAACCAACGCTTCCTCCACACGTTCGTATCCTTGACACTTGCTTTTTGCAAGTAACCAGATCGCACGCCCTATATGAACCACCAATCGTCGGCGTTTGGAACATCATAGAAGCGCTCCGACCCATTCGCACCTTTCCAATGAGAGCGGGGACGGTCAATCCTGGTGCTTCAGTCGTTTCCTTTTTTACTTGGTCTTCATCCAAGTCAAGAGGCGCTCCACGCACATCCTAGCATCCGTGAATATTAGTCTTTGTCTCCTAATAACAAACGTCTTGCTGGATTCATACCTTGAGGATGAACTTTAGTGGTGGTCGCGAGCGGTGCTTCGGCTTTGGTCGTGGCGGATTCGCCATATCCTCCGAACTGGCGATGCTGGCACGTGCGCGATTAAGCTTCTCGACAAGTGGAAGCACCAGCTCATCATCTCGCAGCGTCCTCGCAGACATAGAGCGGGCTACAATCGATAGTGCAAGTAGTAGTCAGCCATCAAACTCAACGCATTTCCAATCTAAACACTTGTCCACCCACCGTTGTCACTTGGATACACCAGCACAATCACGTAGTAGGAGAAATCGGCACTGGGAATCTTGATTTTATTCGCCATCGACTTGCGCACCTGCGCATCCAAAATCGCCACCCACGTGTTAACAGCTGAGCAGGGACAGCCGAGCCAGTTATACATTCCTACCTCGAGCACAGTCGTGGTTGGCGTGAGTTTGAAGACGGTGGAAGACGTGAAGCTCTGGTTTTCAAAGTAAATACGAGCGTAGCCCGAGCGGTCCTCGGACTTGACGAGATAGTTGCGTTTGCGGTCGCTCGACGTCGACGAGATGCTACGGTCGCTGTCATTGCGTCGCATCGGCGCCATCATCGATGTCGAGGGGTTCGACAACGAGATCGTGTCCGTCGGGCGTCGTCGCGGCGTTCCACGCGGGATGAGGTCGTCGTGCTCGTCTTCCGTGACCCCGAGACTGATGGTCTGCGCGAGATCGACGGCGTTCGAGACATCCTCGTCGTCGTCCACACTTGTGGCCTCGGCGGCCATGGCGATGGCGTCCAGCTCGCTGCTCGTGCTCGTCATGGAGCGCTTCACGCGCGGGTTCTGTTCGGCGGACGTGCTGGCGCTGACGAGACTGCCGCGGTTCGTGTCGCTGGGCCGCGTGAAGCGTGCGCTGTCGCGACTGCGGTCGTCGTCGGCCACGGGCAGCAGCTCCATGGTGATGTCCAAGTCTCGCGTACGGGGCGTCAAACCGCGGGGATGACACGCCTCGCGATGGAGAATGCGCCAGCTGGGTCGACGAGAGAGCGATGGCGCACGGCGACGGGCGCACCTGGTTCTGCCAAGAGATACAGTCAAATGCACCGCGTTTTAGGATTTGCAAGAGACTCGCACGCTTCTGATTGGTAGAAAGTCGATTGCGCAGGACTGAACCGCAGATGCCCAGAAGACCATCACTCTGGGCTCAGACGGCAACTTCACCCCATGGCAAAAGCGGCGTGGAAGGAACGCGGTGGATGGCGTCAGCGCGCGATTGACAGTAAAGGAGGGTGTATGAAGAGTTCTCATAGTGTCTATGATGAAGCGGCGGCGATGAGGGTCTCGGACATGGTCTGGTTGTTCCAAATAAAGAAGGAAACGGACGGTTTCGCACGGATTGATGTGCGTGCCGTGGTGGAAACGCTGTCGACGAGCGTTAGGAGACGAAGCGCATGGCGTCGCCGGCGAAGATTGGGCGTGCGGTGATGCGCGAGCCGCAGGAGGAGGGCGCGAGAAGCAAGGCGGCGCGAGAGATGACGGCGGCGAATGAAGAAGAAGAGGAAGACGACGACGACGACGACGAAAATGAGGACGAAGGCGACCCGACGCAGACGATTGTGGACATTGGTCGTCATGCACGGATGCAGCGTATTCAGAAGGTGTTGTACGACCAGTTGGTCGGGAACGACGAGCGGATTGGTCTCGAGCTGCGTGAGAAGGAAGAAGAGCTCAAGCGCGTCAAGCAAGCGCGCGAAGACATTGGTGTGTCTCTCTATGGTGTGCAGCAGCAGCTTGCACAGCTTCAGATGGCGTTGGAGTCATCTCACCGTAAGCTAAACGTGATGCATGATGATCGGTTCAAGGCTGAAGACCAACTGGACGAGTGGAAAGACAATGTCAATCAAAAGAAGCTGCAAGTTGAGAAAACGAGAAGTCATCTCTACAAAGCGCAGGGCGAACTCGACTCGCTGAATACGACGGTGCGTCAAGTGGAAAAGTACAATGAGGAGATGAAGAACGAGATCGCTCGCACGCAGCGTGCTGCTCACAAGGCGGAAGAGACGATGACCAACATGGAGAAGGACAAAGTGAAGCAAGATCTCTATATCGACAGTCTCAATGAGCAGATCAAGTCGCTGAACGAGAAGATCACCATGCACATTGCGCAGTTCAAGTCGCAAAAGCTCGAAACCCAGGCAGCCGAGGAGACGCTGAGGGAAGCCACCAAGCAAATGGAGGCGATCGCTTTCGAGAAGAAGCAGTTGTTGCAACAATGGAAGAGTTCTATCATCGGATTGCAACAGCGAGATCAGGCACTACAAGCGACCCAAACGGCCATTTCAAACGTCATGGAAGAAGACTTGTCATTGGCCTCTGAGATTCGTGGCTACAAGCACTCAATTGAGAAGGCGCAGGCTCTTCACGAGACCCTCACCACGACGATCGAACGCTTTAACTCAGAGATTCGTTTTGTTGAAGAGCAAATCGCAGCACTCAATCAAGAACACGAGCGTCTGGCCGAGCGATACGAGATGCTCACCAAGTCACTTCGCCAAACCGAAGCTCAGACATCGAAAGTGAGTTCAGAGGCCAAGCGTGTTGAGATGGACACGACTCAGGTCCAGCAGCATCTTGAAACGACGCAACGTGAACGCCATGCTCTCGAGGATCAGATCGCTGCACAGAAGAATACACAGACCACCGTCAACAAGGCTGCAAACAACTTGACAAAAGAAGCTCAGAAGATTCAGACTGTCATTCACGAGAAAGAAATTGCCCTCGCTAACCTCAAGAACGAGATGGCACGTGTTGGCGTTGATATTCTCAACGTTCAGTCCCACACCACACAACTGGAAGAAACGCAAGATAAACTCGTTACAGAGCTCAAGAATGAAGATATCCAAGTTGAGAAGATGGAGTTGGAGATTCGACAGCGCAACGACGAAATCGAGAAGAAGATGCTTCGTCTTGATCGTCTCAACAAAAAATACGAACAGCTCGTGTCCAAGATGGAAGATGAAAACACTGGGCCACTGGAGGCAACGATCAAGAATCTTACTAAGGCAACCGCGCAAGTTCGCAACCAGAATCTAGAGAAGCAAAAGGAGTGGCTGCAAACACAAACCGCGCTCGTGTATCTATCTGCGGAATCTCAAGAAGTGAGCGAAAAGAATCAGGAGCTCAAGAGCAAAACCAGTGTGCTTGAGCAAAAGCAGCTTCGACTCCAAAATGACTTTGACAAGCTCAAGAAGGACATCAAGGAACTGCGAGCAGCTATCAACGGGATGCATTCGGACACGGTGAAGCTCAACGATTTGATTGCGAAGAACACAAGTCGCCAAGCTGAATTGCTGAACATGAATCATGGCCTTGAGATTGAGTTCAAGCGAGAATTGAAGGAACTGGAGGCAGAAGCGATTCAAATGGAGCAGCAGGCTGGACAGATTAAAGCTGAGAAGCAAGACATTCTGGACAGAATCGTCGAAGTGGAGCGACAGATTATGCTATGGGAGAAGAAAATCCAGCTTGAAAAGGAAACACAGGCTGCCCTCGACCCAGAAGTGGGTCAAGCCGAGGCCAAGGCTATAGAGAAGGAGATTCATCGTATGCGACTGCGTCTCGAAGCGCTTCAGCGCAGCCAAGAGCAAATGCTTCAAGACATGGAGCAAGCTATTCATAAGCGAGACCTGATCGCGATGCGCGGACGCAGCAAGAAAGATGCCGAGCTCACGTACGCTTCTCTCACAACCAAAGTCTCAACATTACAGAACAATCTTCGCAAGACTGAGAAGGAGATTTCATCACTCGATAAGCAGATCCGTCAGCGTATGGTCAGCTGCGAGGACGTCGCATTTCAATTGGAAAAGGCAGTTGCTGAGTTGAAGGTGGACGAGGAGCGCGGGGTGAGTCTACAGAAGTCAATCAACAATTCCTTGTACGAGAAGCAGCGATACATTGACGCCGAGGCTCGAAAGCTGCGGTTGGTCAAGCGATTCGAGACAATGAAGAAGTCAACGGCGCCGCCAACTAGTGGTGAAGATGCTAAAGGCACAGAAGAGTTTGAAAAAGCACAAACGGCAGTCGACAAGATCAAAGAGATCATCTCACAGCTTCAGCAGCAAAGCCCACATCTCTCTGAAGTTCTTATGCGCGTCGCCATGTTAGCTGAAGAACCACCGCTTTAAGAGCTAGGTAACGAAACGGATGAACTCTATATGCCACGCCACAGCGTTCATGAAAGTAAGTCAAGTATAACGCACAGCTTGTCTGCCACGTCATGGAGATGAAGGACATTACTCGCTAGAAGCTGCAGCTGATAGCGCGGATTTCGTAGATAGAGACTATTAAGACATCAATACGTGAGCAGTGAGCACCCAGGTGGTACAAGTGACAAGATTCCACTTACTTGAGGTAGTCTTGACGTGCAGATGCAAGCCACAAAGCGAGATGGCCGTCACTTTCTTCCAATAGTGCAAGCAGTAGCGTGACGATGCGCCAGAGCGAGATCGACCAGAGTGAGCCGTGCGAAGGTGCTGTCGGGAGCTCTTTCGGTGCACGAGATAGGCTAATGCACGCTCGTTTGAAAAGTTTCCCGACCCAAGTCCGGTCGTTATGCAACGCAATGAGCTTCGAGATGGTCGTGTGATGGTGCAAGTAGTTCGGGTCGATCAGAATCGAAGCTTCTTCCTGGGCCGCGAGAACTTCCAAGAGGACTGCGGCCTGCATCTCTAGAATCTCTTCCACAAGTACGCGCGATCGCTCCGACTTGAGATCGGTAGAGATACTAAAGACACGAGTCAGCGCTGCCTTCCACGTCTCCAATGGAACACGACGAAAGCATGGCAGACGCTCGATGATGAAGATACCACCAAATAAAAGGTTGGCGAGCAAGTGCAGCAAGCTCAGCTCGTATTCAAGCGACGCCTCGAGCAACTTGACTTTGGTAAACCCGTCATATCGAGCGCAAGTGACCTCATTGACAAGAAAATCGATGAGTTCCATGGTATTTGAGCCTCCATGAAGACTCGGCAAACGGCTTTGGTCCTGAAAGCACAGTCGCTGAAGTATGGGCTGGCACGCCACAGCTGAAGCGAGCTCAGTGAAGAGATGGCTGCGTTCCATGGCGTCTTGGGTTTTAACGACGTCCTCAAGTAGCGACTCGAGTTGCAAGGCGAGCTCAGCGTCGGCTGTGGTGACGTTGAGTGGAGTTGTCTCCGTGTGGAAAATGGCTCGTTGAAAATGGACATTGACGCCACGCGAGACGTAGAAAAAGGCCTTGGACAAGGGCTCAAACGTTGCGACGTAGTACAGTCGTTCATCGCTCTTCGCTTTCTTTTCGGTGTTTTCGACCACGATCTGGAAGAGCTCGCTGTTTTGGTAGATCATAATCCCACGGAGCTTACGCTGTGTCGGCGAGACGCGCTCAACGCGGAGGATCTGCGTCCATGGCAAACGGGTCGGTACTTCATGGAACTTTCCTAATGGGAAGAGAAGCACCGCATCAGCGGTGACTGCAAGGAGCTTGAAACCTGTGCTACCGCCATCTACAATCACGACTGCTTCGTGGTATCCAACGGACGCGAACTCGCTAGACGCCAACACGCGCCGTAATCGTTCGCGGTCCAGGTGCTGGGGCCGACAGACAGTGGGTGATGTCGGAGGCGAGGCCATGATGAGCAAATGACAAGTGCTGCGGTCCGAGTTGTCTATTTTCGCTTGATGTCTATTATATAGTAGCGACGTTCGTCTACTCTTCGTCTTCGTCATCGTCGTCCATGTCCACGTCATCGTCGTCATCGTCGTCGTCCACGCCGTTCTCCAGCACAGCATCCTCATCGTCTTCCTCTTCTTCGTCATCATCTTCCTCGTCTTCCTGCTGGTCAGTCTCATCGTCTACTCAATAACACGCTCGTCAGTTATCACGCCCACACCACTTCTATAGACAGCTCTACCCACCTTCTTTATACACGATCTTGGCACGTGGCGCGTCTCCTTCGGCGTCGCCTTCGCCAGTCTGCTGCTGATACGACGCCTCGTGAATCTGGCCGATGACAAGACTCAGTCGACCCGAGAGCTTCTGCAACGCATCGTGCACCTTGAGTCGGTTCTCCAAGATCTGGTAGAGAGCCGAGAGACTCAGGACGAGGTCAGGCTGCGTCATGAGGTACGCCGTGTGGTGCAAGAGGATCGAGCGGATCCAAGGGCACAGACGAGCGCAACGACCTGGGCTCTTCTCGAACTTGAGCACGAGGATGTCGAGCAACTCGAGCACCTTGACGGACGACACACGCTTGATCGTGTTGGCGATCACCTTGGCGTCACGCGTGCGCAAACAGTACTCGAGCATGGCGTTGTCCTTGGACTGCAAGGCCTGCTCCAACAGGCTCGAGAGCGACGACGCATCTGGTCGCTCGCTTGGGCCCACACGGTTGGCCGTCGCGTCAGCGTCCACACGCACCATCTCGGCCGCCAGATCGTTTTCAACACGCTCTCGGAGGGCCTCGACACGCTCAGCGAGCGAGAGAGCACCCTCGCCGTCCTCCTCGTCTTCATCTTCGTCACGGAGTTCGTCAAACTCACCCGACGCGTCCACAACATCCTTGGCCTTGGCGAGACCACTACGCTCAGCGAGTGCTGGGATGTGGGTCTTCTCCTTCTCCGCCGCCTCGGCAAGCACCTTCTGCTTCTTCTGCGCCGATTCCTTGTCGCCCAAGAGCAAGTGCTCGCTGATTGGGGCGAAGTCGAGCTCACTCACGAGCTGCTGCTGGTCGTCGAGGAGTGAGAGCTTCTCAAAGGCTGGCTTGGCCGTCGAGCCACGCACCACCGTGATCTGGCTCTGTTCGTTTTCGTCCTGGCCCAACTCAGCGACCAACACACCGGCCGTCGCACCCGACTTGGCGTCCGGAGCCACTGGCTTGGTGGTCTTGGCCGACGAGACCTTGTATTTGTGGTTCCACACGAAGAGCGAGCCAGTGGTGGAGACAGCACCGAGCAACACATCCGCCTTCTTCTTGGCCGACTTGGTGCGCACAAAGAGCGACGCGGAGCTGCTCGGCATGGAGAAGTTGACGACGGGCTCGTCGTTCTCGGCGTTCGAGAGGTCGTACATGTTGACAAAGCGACCGCCGATCGTGGCCGAGAAGAGGTAGCGCTTGCACTGCGAGAAGCGCAACTGGTTGACGGCCGAGGAAAGACCGGCAACGAGTTTCCGCGCCTTCTTGCCCGACGAGAGATCGAACGTGCGGATGGCCGTGCCACCGACCGCGAGGATCTCATCTTCCGGGGACACCGCCACCTTCTGCGCGCCTTCGCTACCGCAACGGAACTTGCGCGCGACGCTGCCGTCCTTGACGTTCCACTCGAGCACGTTCTTGTCGCTCGAGCACGAGTAGAGCAGGTTGCCCTGCGAGTTGAACGCCACGTCGTTGATGGCGCCGTTGTGTCCCTCCTTGTCACTCGACAGACGCTGCACGACCTCGCCCTTGCGCAGATCCCAGATCACGATGACGCCCGTGCTCGTGCCGAGCGCGATGAGGCCCTGGCTCGACGTCTTGGCGCGCTTGGACCCAGCCTTGGTCTATGGAGCACGCAGCAGGAGGTCAGTTCAATGGGTCTATTGGAAATCTACCGAGTCCTATCGTACCAGAGGCGAGTGCTGCGTCCAGGTGATGCATGTGTACTTGTAGTTGAGATGGTCGCGCTCCTTGAGGTCGTGTTCAATGGCGCCGGAGCTCTACACAAGACAAGAGAGCGTGAGCGTGAGCGTGAGCGTTGGCTTCCGAGGGCGTGGCAGCTGCATGTACGCACCACATCCCAGACTTTGAGACGGTTGTCCTCCGAGACGGCGGCGAAATACTCGTGCGTCGCCGACAAGACCTGCATGGCTGCTGTTGTCGATGTGCGTGGGTGGCTTGAGCTCCAAGCGGTGCAATGCTCATGCCATTGGTGCAGAGCTCACCACCTTCGGACGACCTTCGCGCAACCGACCCACCATCGGTTACAAACTTCGACTAGCCAACATAACCGATACGAACACTCGAGCTTGAAGAACCCCCATGAGTTCTATGTATTCACTCACTCTGTCTCTGGTGCTGTGGTTGCCTCTGCGTTATCTGCGTCATTGGTCTCGGGGTCGCCCAGTTTGGAATCGACTATCATGATCGCTGCGTCTAGTTGCTCCACGAGGTCGAGCAGCGTGTCTTCGTCGTCATCATGTGTCATCAGGCTCAAGCAAAGCGCTGGCTCAGTGAGAGCTCGTGGGCTCTGTGCGAGCGAACGAGCAGAAGGAGGGCTCTTTGCAGGCGCTCTGGCTCGTGGCATGCGAGGCTGACGGTGTTGCGGTGGATTGGGCCGGCTTATGAGTGCGGATCTCCCATTGCTGGCGAGTCGCACACCGCGGGGACTCTGTGGAAACGACGATGCGCGGAATCCGCCTCCGACGCGCTTGAATGACGCAGGCGGTGGTCGCTGGGGTCGTAGATCTGGCTTCTCCGTTGTTGGTGCTGCTTTAGTCTCGTGGAGAATCAATTGCTCGACAGATTCAGTCGATTCAAAGGTCTCGGGGGGCGTAAACAGCAGTTCTAGACTCACGGCGTGATCAAGTGTCGGTGGCGGATCGTCTTCAGTCGCAGCATCCGTTGGGTCCTCCTCCGTTCGGCCAGTTGGTTGTGACTCGGTTACAATTTCGCATGTCTTCGTATCCATCAGAGGCTCCAGGGGAATGTGTCCATGTGTAGCCTGATGCTTTCGAGCGCGTCGCTGGATGATTGTTGCCGCACGCATCCGTCGTTCTTTGGTTTTCTCCTGACGTCGCCGGGCCATGCGTCGTTTCCTCGCCATCGTCCGCATCGATCGCTGTAGTCTTCGAGCAGCCTCGTCTTCCTGCTGCCTCTGACGGATCGAAACCACCCACACTCGAGCCAGAGTACCTCGTATATGCCGCTGGATCTCCACAGCCGCTTGCTCCTCGCGTTCTTGCTGATCGACTCGTTTGGCAGCTTGATGCATCAGCCACTCATGACGCTGATGAGCCAACTCGCGGTTGTGACAGCGCTGTCGCCGCTTTTCTTCCTCTGCGAGAATCCGCGCTTCGTGCTGCTTGAGCTTCTCCAATCGGTCCTGGACAATTAAGGCACGTCGTTGTGTGCGCTCCAGCACTCGCTCGTAGTTGTCCATCGAGTGGTTCTCATAGTTTCGGCCTTGAAAATGCTCCGTGAATTGGCTCTGACGGGGTCGATTGAACATCTTGTGCATCATTCGAAAGGCATCGATCTGCACGCCAACGTTCCCTGGTCGTGCGCAAAGCATCGGAAGCCGCCATTGATCGGATGTCGATGCGTTTGCGCGTAGACTAAGCGTCGACGCTGCTCGGAGCTCCTCGCGATTGTCCATCACGACTCACTCAATCGACAACATGCCGATATGGATGGATG
Source organism: Pythium oligandrum (assembly GCA_020085045.1). Lineage (NCBI taxonomy): Eukaryota > Oomycota > Peronosporomycetes > Pythiales > Pythiaceae > Pythium > Pythium oligandrum. The sequence goes on from JAHRIK010000009.1 coordinate 1,385,886, forward strand.
AAGGAATGGTACTCTCTATTTATACAGGTTATGGCAGAAATGGTCGTAGTGGCTCGGCAGCACTGCTGTCGTTCTCCGCCTCACTGTCGCTCTCACTGTCGTCGTCACTGCTGTCACTCTCTTCGCTCGAACTTTCCTCGTCTCCTTCGTCCTCGCTCTCGTCCTGCTCGAGTCGGCGCTCCATCTCCTCGAGAGCCCAGCCAGTCTCGGCCTTTTTGAATGCATTCACAGCCGCAGAGAGCTCGTCTGCGAGATGAACGAGGCGCTGATCGTCCACGGACTGGATCCAGATGCAGTAGTCCTGGACGTAGATCGAGTTGAGCAGGTACTGCGTCTCGGACTTCTCCACAATGCGATAAAGCTCCAACAAGCTTTTCAACACAACTCGCTTGCCGCGACGCAAGAGCTCTGCCGTCTCGCGCAACACGTGGATCGCGAGCTTGTACTGGCGTAGCAGCGGGAACGCAAGAATACGGCGGACGGCCGAGCGGACAATAGCGCGGACATCATCAGTTGAGTCGAGCCATGCAAGAGTTGGACTCAGAATACTGATGGTCCACGTCGACTCAATGCCACTATCGCCTTGAGTCGTCAGCTGCTCGTAGGCAAAGCCCGCGAGAATGTCCGCGAGGCCTCCCAGCAGCACGTCTTCTTCTTTGCTTCCACGCGAGATGAGAAACTCTTTGTTGGGAAGACGAAGCAACAACTCGCGATCGGCATCACTCAGGACGGACGTGGACGCATCCGAGTCCAGTGAGAGTCCAGAGATTCCCTGTGTCAGCTGCTCCGGGGTCGACGAACTCACTTCCACGATCAATGGCGCGCGTGCTGGGGGAGCCACCGGGGCCTTGATGACCGGGTACCGACGCCAGAAGGGCACAAAGGTCATCGCCATCTCGTAGTAATAGTCTTCGTCCGCGTTGGCGTAGTCCAAGAGGTATCGCTCGACGTCAAAATGCATGTCCTCGCCTTCTTCTCGGAGCGAGCGTCGACGATTCGCTGGCGTCACGTCCGGATCTGGCAGCGACACGATCTCGCTCGCTTCGCCGTGCCAACTGCGGAAGACGTCCTTGTAGGCGTTGTTGAAGCCGTAGTACGTACTCAGGTCCGACGACACTTTGACGTGGTGCAGCTCCTCTTCTTCCGCAGCTGCTGCTTCGGCAAATCGTTTTTCAAGCTCCAGCAGCGTCGCGTCACCACCATCTGCGGCTTGCTCAGTTTCCTCGTGCGTCGCAGAGTCGGTGGTGTCGGTCGTTTGCGAGTCGAGGACTTCGATCAAAGGCGCTGGGGCACTGCAAGCGCAACATCTATGAGTGACGGACACGCGCATTGGGGTTACTATCAATGTGCACCGCACCTCTTGGCTTGTAGGTCCACGACCGGCGCTTTCTTGGGCTGCAACAGTTTGGTGATCAGGTCAAGGTCTTCAAAGTGCTGGCCTGGGTCCTTCTTCGGAAGATGCACCGTGATCGTACCATTGTCCTAATAGCATACCCAACACATGAGCATCCATTCGACTACATCATTTACTCCTCATCGCCCACAGCGTACCACATTGGGGTCGTACACGGCCTTAGCGAGGTCGTCGTCCACTACTTCATGCGGGAACTGGAGCTTGAGCAGATACGGCTTGCAGTAGAAGGAGAAATGCAGGCCTTCCACGTGGAACTCCATCTCGGACACGCGCACATAGGGCACATTGACGTGCACGTAGACGAACGCGGCGTCCTGCGTCACGTGGAAGCGCGGGATCGACGGCATGGGACTGGAGCTCTTGGACGAATGGCCATGACGTCCATGCCATTCTCTCATTGGCCAAAAAGACCAGTCGATAAAGTCTACTAATTGGGGTTGTTAAAGTACGTTAGAACCGGTTTGGTGTCGGTATCGTCGGTCGGAGGGTGAACTTTTGGATCGCACGCGAAGAAGGGGAAGAGCTACGAACACGAAGCAAATGACGGCGGCCACGACTGCGAGCGACGCCAAGCGCGCGGCCAATGGGGTCACGAGCTACTACCACCAGAAGATCGAGCACTTGGAGCTGACGGTGCGTGAGAAGACCCAGAACCTGCGTCGTCTGCAGGCGCAGCGTAATGAACTCAACTCGAAAGGTACGCACGGGTGTTGGATCCGACGCAGCGCTTCCTGATGCTCATCTCCTCTGTCTTTGCTGGCATCAGTGCGTCTGCTGCGTGAAGAGCTGCAGCTGCTTCAAGAACCAGGCTCGTATGTCGGCGAGGTGGTCAAGCAGATGGGCAAGTCCAAAGTGCTCGTCAAGGTGAACCCGGAGGGCAAGTACGTCGTCGATGTGGACAAGGCCATTGACATCACCAAGTGCACGCCCAACACGCGTGTGGCGCTGCGTAACGACAGCTACGTGCTTCATAAGATCCTCCCTACCAAGGTGCGCACGAGTTGGGACTGTAAGGATTTAGAGATGGTCGTGGAAACTCATGTGGCTTGGAGGACAGGTGGATCCGCTCGTGAGCTTGATGAAGGTGGAGAAGGTGCCCGACTCGACGTACGACATGATCGGTGGTCTCGACAAGCAGATCCGTGAGATCAAGGAAGTGATTGAGTTGCCAATCAAGCACCCAGAGCTCTTCGAGGCCCTCGGTGTCGCCCAGCCAAAGGGTGTGCTGCTCTACGGCCCTCCTGGTACGGGTAAGACGCTCTTGGCTCGTGCCGTGGCGCACCACACCGACTGTACGTTCATCCGTGTGTCGGGTGCCGAATTGGTGCAAAAGTACATTGGTGAAGGTTCGCGGATGGTCCGTGAGCTCTTCGTCATGGCGCGAGAGGCCTCGCCGTCGATCATTTTCATGGATGAAATCGATTCCATCGGTAGCTCGCGTATGGAAGGCGGCGGTGGTGACTCGGAAGTCCAGCGAACGATGTTGGAGCTGCTCAACCAGCTCGATGGTTTCGAGCCAGCACAGAACATCAAGGTGATCATGGCCACGAACCGTATCGACATTTTGGATGCGGCGCTGCTTCGTCCTGGTCGTATTGACCGAAAGATCGAGTTCCCAAACCCAACGGAGACGGTAGGTGTTGACTCGGGGATTGTCTATTAGATGTGGTACTGACTTGGTGGTTCTTTGTAGTCGCGTATTGATATCATGCGCATCCACTCGCGTAAGATGAACCTGCTGCGTGGCATTAACCTCAAGGCTATCGCAGAAAAGATGCCAAGCTCGTCGGGTGCCGAGTGTAAGGCCGTGTGTACCGAGGCAGGTATGTTTGCCCTGCGCGAGCGACGAATCCACGTGACGCAGGAGGACTTCGAGATGGCCGTGTCCAAGGTGATGAAGAAGGACTCGGAGCAGAACATGTCGATCAACAAGCTGTGGAAGTAAACGGCACGTACGCGCGTCGCTTGTCGATTCCAAAGCGACGGCATTTCATATCGTACGGCAACAAAAAGACCAAACTACTTCGAGACCAACTGCGTTGTCTTTACTTCTTCTGTTCGCTGCTGTGTCTGTCTACTTTGGTGTATTTGCCTCCCAGTTGTAGTCCTCAAAGAGCTGATAGTCCATCGGAATCTGCCGTGGGAACTGCGTCATCTTGTCCACGACACTGAGTGGCATGGACGTGAACTGCGTGTCAAAATTGGCAAAATCATCTGCGCGTGGCTGGAAAGGCGGACGCAAACCCCGATGGAAGAGCGCGTGCCAATTGATATACTTGGAGAAGAAGGCGTGCTCTTTGATCGCCGCATGACCTCGCTTGCGAGAGCCAAGGCGTTCAGTTGGATCCACTGTCAAAAGGCCTTGGATGAGATCACGGGCGTCGGCACTGACAAACGCTGGGAACTGCAACTGGCCTTTCATGATCCGCGCATACAATCGAGGGCGATTGTTACCACTGAAAAAAGGCGGTTCACCTGTGAGTAGTTCGTACAAAAGACATCCTAGTGCCCAGAAATCAGCGGCTTTGCCGTACCCCTTGCGTGGCAGACTTGCTGCAAACGTTGGCTCACCGAGAGCGAGGACTTCAGGGGCAAGGTACTCGATCGAGCCACAAAAGGTCATCGCCAGAGTCCAGTCATCAATGCCGAGCTTGGACAAACCAAAGTCTGCGAGTCGAACGTGGCCGTGCTTGTCGAGGAGAATGTTTTCAGGCTTGAGGTCTCGGTAGATGATGTTGTTGTTGTGCAGAAATTCGAGTGCGAGGAAGACTTCGGCCACGTAGAACGCCGCTTGATGCTCCCGGAAACGACCGACGCGTGAGAGGTGAAAGAAGAGCTCGCCACCAGGACAATAGTCCAAGACCATGTGCAGGTGGTCGATAGTCTGGAAGGCGGCGTGCATCTGAATGATGAATGGATGGTGGCGGCAGAGTGTGAGCACGGCCTTCTCGGACAAAGAGTGTTGGATCTGGTGCTGCGTCGCGATCGCCTTCTTGCTCAGCGTCTTAATGGCGACGAGTTGGTCGGTAGCTCTATGCCTCGCTACCATGACATGACCAAAGCCGCCGCATCCGATCATTTTGATCGGCTCGTACTTTTTCAGCTGACAACTGCCACTGTAACTCTCCGCGAGAGACGCCGCCTGCACCAGATGGAGGTCTTTCGGTGCCTCGTGTGAGGCCGAGGGCGAAGTCGGAGACGAAGGGCCCATTGGTCCTCGTACTGGGGATGACACAGTTGCCTGGGCAAGAGAGTCGGTCTTCAGAGGCGATGCTGCTGTGGCCTGTTGACTGAATCGAGATGGTGAGGGCGATGAAGTGGTCATTCGGCGTCGCAAATCTGAGACGACTGGCGATCGAGCTATCGAACTCGGTGGGGCGATCTCACTCGCATCCAGTGCGAAACAGGCTTCGTTATGGATTGGCAGAGGGAGGAGGAGAGGTAGTGCTCGAGGCCTGGACGAGACTGGGGACGGCTGGGCACTCGCTGTTTTTGCCGAGCTACTCGTGATTTGTAGAGGAAAACACTTGGATGGCGATAAGGAACCAGGTATCGGGGGCGGCGGATCTAGAGAAGACTCGAATGTGATCTCAAGTTGCGCTGAACCAGCGGTTATCAATGTCGTCGAAGTCTGGACATGACCGGAGGAGAGATACACGGACCCGTGTGTGATCCGTTGTGGAGACGGTGGACGCACGGCCACTGTATGTGGTGGAGTGATCGAACTCTGGTGTTGTGCGCAAATGACGAGTGGTTGGGTGCGCTGTTGCTGCAAAAGAGGCCGCAACCGAGCTGCTTCCGTGGCCAACACGATGGGAAACGACACGGCGCGCTCCTTGCCGAGGTGGATCTTCGCAACCATGTTGCCTTTCGCCGTCGAAATCTCAATGGTACCATTCGCCTTTGCGGTCGTCCGGGTGGTAGCTGCTGTGTCGAGACTTGTTGCAAAGCGCACTCGTGGTTGGGTTCCGCTGTCCATCGTGAGAAGGAACTGATCGCCTGTGCGGCGTTGACGTTCCCACGGCCAGAAGGGCGTCATGAAATGGAACACTTTACGTCCAGCATTCTCCACAAAGCCATTCGTACAGAGTTCATGGCACAGTTCCACTGCGATCTCGTCCTCTGCGACGAAGTCTCCATCTTCGAGATCGAAGCGTAGTGTCTGACGCGACGTGAAGGAAATGGTCGAGTTGGGCTTGATTGTTTCTGTTGTCTCGCTCGAGTGATCAGGAGTTGGTGCCGCTCGACCCAGCTTCATCTTGATGAGGCTCCGTCGGCGTCCCATGGTCGTCTTGCAGATGAAGCTCGTGGTCTCCGATGCGGCTGCCTCATCAGTTTCCAGCTGCATAGACTGGTCCTCTCCACTCGGTGGTGTGGACAGCTCTTCGACTCGGGTGTCCTTTAGCTTTGCGTGCGTAGTCAAGCGAGGGGAAGACAGCAGACGTCGCAGCGTAACAAGTCGCGACACTCGCCGATCCGGACTAAGAGACCGAGCTGCTGTGCCTTTGGCTCGAGGCAGCTGACGTCGTCGTGAGGCTCCTGCTGTCACGAGGATGCGCTCAATCTCATGAACCTTGGTAGACTCGCACTTGTGGAAATGGAGGATAATACTGCCCCATGTCCGCACGGGCGAATGGATTTCGACGCAGAAGTTGGACAGTCGCTCACTTGACGCATATGAGTGCAGCAAGTACTGAGACTGGTCAAGTGGGAGAACACCACAAGGTTCAGTCGCTAATGCGTTCTGGAAGTAGAAGAGATAGCCTACATTCCACAGGGTCAATCATTCGTTCCAGAGCACCCGCAGAGACTGCGCGTACCATCCAGTATCACAAAGACGCGCTTGACAACACGCTTGGACTTGCGTCCGCTCTTGGTGAGATGCGGCTGCGTGCTGAGGTCGATGCCATGGAAGAAGTGCTTGGGGCGGGCGGCTCCCTCGGCCTTGAGGAAGCTGCGGCGCTCCATCACTCACGCCCCGCGACAGCAAGAACGAACGCGCGTTCATGACCCAGTTGCCATGTCGATCACCCGATAAGAATAGCCGGACGCTCCGAATAATAGCTACAGGTTCGCCCATTTGTGTCATGTGCGAGCTGGTCCCATGTGACGTGGCTCTTCAAGTACGCTTTGTGTGGTCCACATCATGTACCAATCCTACAACGCTCTCTGATTGGCTGAAATCCTGGTCTCCGATCCCAGGTGTTGCTACAACGGAGCTCCTGGAAACCTCGGGACGCAGAGCGCGATGGACTTTTACTCGGTGAACGAGGAGACGCCGCTGCTCAAGCCGTCGTCCCCCACCAAGAGCGAGAGCGAAGACACCTCCACGCTCTTCAGCTCGGCGTCGTCTTCCTTACTCTCGCAGAACTACCGCAGCACGCAGACCGAAGTGCAGCTCAGCGTCGACAAGGTCTCGTTCATTTACAGTCCAAAGTCCCCAGCTCACGGCAACTCGTTCAGCCAGTCGTCCAGCGACTACAATGACGACGAGCTCTCCATTCTCGATCCGTACTTTGACGTGACCACGGCACGTCTCCGCATGGCCTTTGACGAAGCGCATCCGGATGGTGGGTATGGAACCGCACTCTAATCTCTGAAGCAACCATGTACTGACTGACCTGACTTGGCGTGTTGGGAACCCGCAGACACGTATCATCTGTCGTACGACGGGTTCAAGATCGCGTTGGAGGGCATGGGCATCCGCTGTGCGGACGACGCTGCCTTCCTCAAACTCGTGGGGAGCATCGATCGGGCAGGCACCAAGAAGGTCTCGTTTGAACAACTCGACGCGGCGGTGCACAAGCTCAAGCTCGTCCATCTCTTTGAAGAAAGTACAGTGGCGCGCATGACTCCCATGAGCTACTCACCTGCGACCATCACGGTCTCGGATTTCTCCAACACCCGCCTCCAGCAGTTCAGTTTGCGCTCGGTGGATCACGCACACTTCTTCACGACTCCACGCCCGTCGTGGGTGTCGGTGCGTTGGATCAACATCAACGGCCACGACAGTCTCAATCTCAAGCGACTCGCTATCAAGTACCGCCTGCATCCGCTCGCGATTGAAGACACGCTTGAGATGCACGAGCGTCCCAAGTTTGATCGGTACGACGGCCATTTGTTCCTCGTATTTCCCGTTCTTCGCATGGAAGAAACACAGGACAAGTTCTCCCAGCTCAAGCGCAAGCGCACGCGAAGCCATTCAGTGACGAATCTACTCAAGATCGAGATGAATCGTGAGCAGTCGGTGGATCCAGACGACGAAGACCCATTCAAGTTGTGGATTGAACACGTCGCGATCTTTGTCGTGGGCAACAGCACGGTCATCACAGTGAAGGACGGAGATCAAAGCAAGATCTGGAGCGAATTGAATCGACGATTGACGATTCCGTACTCAAAACTGCGACACAATGATGCCAAGTTCCTCACGTACGCAGTGCTCGATGTGATAGTGGATCAGATCACCAGCGTGATTGACGCGGTGACGGAGAATCTCATGGAACTGGAGGACCAGTTGGAAAGCCTAAAGCATCACTTTGATATTGGCCGCCTCCGCTTTCTCAAGAACGAGCTGTTCCGGCTGCCTCGACTCCTCAAGCCCGCGCGTGAAGTGCTCAAGAACCTGATCGAGAGCAAGGACTTTGACGAGACCGTCACGGCGTACATTCGCGACGTCCACGATCATATCGTTCAAGTGCTGGATGACATTGAACTCCAACTGCAGATGTGTCGTCTCCTCACGGAGGACTACCGTGACGCCAAGGCCAACCAGATGAATTATGTCATCTACACGCTGACTATCGTCACGACGGTGTTCCTCCCAGCGCAGTTTCTCACGGGTGTCTATGGTATGAACTTTGACAACATGCCTGAGCTTCACAGTCGCTACGGATACGCGCTCTTTTGGCTCTTTGTGCTCACGATTGCCGTCTCGTTACAGCTCTACTTTCGGTACAAGAAGTGGATATGAGAAGGAGTTGCGTCACGAATACACCGCGTTGCTGTCATTGAATCGAGTCGTTTCTATGCTTATCGCGAGCTCAACGCTTTCAGGAATTCACGTCGCTCCGGGGAGTCACGGAAGAGTGATCTAGTAGAGGGAGAATGCATTAGTAGACTGTAAGTACTGCGTGACCATGAATGATAACTTACTTGACTAGAGTGCCCAATTCAGACGGCGTGAAGGCGCCCAAATCCCCACTTAGATATTGATCTTGCACAGTGGCGAGTGGCTGCACCTAAGGGGAGAGAGCGCACTCAGGTCAGTCAATAAATATAGCGGGGGATGAGTAGAAAGGTGTCCTTACCAGAAGCTGACTAAAGCGACGCAGCTTCGAGATCGTCGGTACGTGTTTCTCACATTGAGCGCGGACTGGGAACACGAGCTCGCACTAGAAGAGCATTAGTTATCACTTGCTCCTCTCGGCCGACACAACTTCCTACAGACTCACCTCCAATAGCAAAGACGTGAGGGTGTAGAGTTTGCCGGCTGCGCTTGCAGAGATTTTCTATCATCCCAGAGGTTAGTACGGCGATTGTCCAGGAAATGAAATGACGGTCAGCCACACCGATTCAGACAGCATGCGTCTCAGATAGCTGGCCACGACAGGCTCCAACACAAGTCCCATGACCTTGTTGTACACTGCATCTGGGAGTCCACCACGCCACGAGGCGTTAATGTGGTTGAGCTTGTACAGACTCGCCTTCAAGAACTCTTCGAGATCCATCATAGCAGACTCCGACTCAACGCCACCGAGTTCCTACATCCAACGCAGCGACCAAGAGTTAGCGCTTTGGATCAGGTACCAACCTACGAGAGGAACGTACCGCGAAGGTCTTGAGACCACCGAGCAATTCGTCCATCAGCGACTTTGTGAAAGCTGTCAGGGCCCGTTCTCCAGCGTCACGAAAGGCTGGTACCATGTCGACCATTGTCGCCATTTGGTTGAGTGGAGAAGGAAGTCTGCAAATTTGAAAGACATTAGGGATCGCCGTCCAGCTGCGTGGTGTGTGATCGCTCTTACCGGCTCTTGTAGTGATGTCCAACGGTGAGCATGTGATAGGCAATGTACATGCAGTCGTTGTGGTAGAGCATGCAGGTTCGAGCGTCATTCGCGATGTCTCCTTGGTAGAGCGTTGGTACGACTGCTCCAAAGAGAAACAGAATGTCGCGACTCGTCTGGAAAAGAGTGTTGGCGCAGATTGGATCAGACGTGCAGGCTTCGATCAGCGTCTGGTGAGCGAGTTCAACGACATCGTGTGCACAGTTAGTGACGTAGTAGTCGGGCATTCGGAACGAGCCGCTCTCCACGTCTTCCACGTCATCAGATCCTGTTGCCGAGCCTGAGATTGTACCAGACTTTCCACCAGACCCATCTTTCTTCTTCCCACTACCGATTGAGGCGTCAATGTTGCATCGCTCCGTCGCACTGGTGACCTGGAGGGAGTTGCGGTAGTCTCTGCCCATGATCGCTCGTGCGGTCGTGAGTAGCTCCTGACGGCGCTTCTTCGCGTAGAGTCTACACAAAGCAGGAGAGTGAGACATCTGTCACCAAGAGACGCATTCGTTTACGTCGTACTGATTGATCTGTTGAGCGAACTGGTGCAGACGGCTTTCCTTGACGGCAGAAAAACCGAGCGAAGCCAAACTTCGCTCCACTTCGAGGATCTGGGAAAACATGAGTTGGTCAGAACACATAGGCACCAATAGCCAGGGATGCACCTACCACGCCCGCCACCGCGTCACGATACGCGTTGACCGTCGTCGTGTCTTTCGGGATCTTGTCCTGGAGAAAGTTGAGCAGCTGCGCCTCGAGATTACCTGGACTCTTCCAGAGCACGTCGCCAAGACTCTTCATGAGCTCTGCGTCCGACGCCATGACTTCCGAGTGCAGGAAACGGAGGATCTCCACCACGTCGGCGCACTTCTTCTCGATCTGTTCGGCCTCGTTCCGTCCGCGCAGTGTCGCGTCCTCGGCAATGGCGAGCGACACACCCTCCGCCGTCTGGCTGATCTCCACCGACGCCGCGTCGTCCTTGAAGAGCGGCTTGAAGACACTCTCGTTGACCATCTTGGCAATCTCCTTAAGACGCGGCTGCAGCATGTCCATGACCTGGGACGCTTGCCACAACGCGCGCTGGGCGTCGATCCCAGAGACCTGCGGCATCGCCAGCGCATGGAGCTTGGGCTTCTTCGTGCGCACCACGCCGGGCTTGCTCAGGACTGTGCGCTGGTGCGTCTGCTTGAGCTGGTGCACCACGCGGTTCTTCTTCTTGGCGAGCTGCACGCGCATGACCTGGAGGATGTCGTCGCTGTCCGCTTCCGCTGCGTCGTCACTGCGATCGTCCAGCACATCCAGCAGCCGCTGGGCGCGCACAACGGCCTCGGCGGCGCCGACCACGTCGCCCTTCTCCATGGTGGCGTCCACTTGAAAGAGCGCATTGTCCAGTTGCGTGACCTTGTCCACGAGCTGCAGCATGCGCTTGGACTGCTCCATCTGTCGCGTGAGGCGCTCGCGTTGCGCGAAGGAGAGCACGAGGCGCGGCTGCGTGTCGGCGCTGGCCGTGTCGAGTTGCAGTTGCCCCACGACGTCGCGCAGCGCGTTGCCGAGGCGGTAGATGCGCTGCTCCATGTCGGACGTCGTCGCCGTCTCCAAGCCCGTGAACTGCGCGCTGGGCGTCCATCGCGACGCCACGGCGAGCGCTTCCTCCGCCGACAGCGCCGACGCCGTGCCGTAGAACGCCTTCAACGCCTCCACGACGCTGCCGCGCACGCGCTGGATCTCGTCGTGCGTGTCTTCGAGTTGCCTGTCACACACGGCCGTCCGTCCGTCCGTCAGTCCACGCACTCGTCCACATCCACACACGCGCACATGACGGGTCTTACCGAGCGAGCACGTCCATCGTCTTGGTCACGTTTCCCCCACGTGGTGTAATAATGGGGTCATGGTCCCATGTGGTCCACACTCGACGAGACCATCCACTCGGATTAGTTCGAGGCATCATGGACGAGGTGGAAGTGGACGCGCGCGATGCCGTGCGCCTCGTGCTGCAGTTCCTCAAGGAGAACCACCTGCTACAGGCCATGAAGGCGCTGCAGGACGAGACGCAGGTGCAGCTCAACGCCGTGGACTCCAAGGAGGCGTTCCTGAGCGACCTCGCCCATGGCCGCTGGGACGCTGTGCTCCAGCAGACCAAGACGCTCGAGTGCGCCAGCAGCGTCCTGGCCGCGCTCTACGAGCACGTGGTCTACGAGATGCTCGAGATGCACGAGCGCAGCGTCGCTGTGCAGCTGCTGCGAGGCGCCGCGCCGCTCCAGCAGCTCCAGCAGACCGACCCAGCGCGGTACGTTATCCTCCTGACGTCGTGTCGACTGTAGACTCACCGTGCTGCGGCTGTAGCTACCAGCGACTGGAGCAGCTGACCCAGCAGAGCGCATTCGACGCCGCCGCGGTCTACGGCGCCACGTCCAAGCAGGCGCGTCGAGCACAACTCGTGGAGCTCTTCACGCACCACGTGACGGAAGTCGCGCCGTCGCGCCTGCTCTCGCTGCTCGGCCAGGCGCTCAAGTGGCAGCAGCTGCAGGTACGAGCCCACGTCCTGCATCGATCGATCGATCGATGGACTCACCCATGGTCTCTTGTAGGGTCATTTGGCCCCAGGCGCCGACTACGATCTCTTCAGAGGGGCCCCACGGGAGAAGACCAAGGACCAAGCGGATCGCGTGGTTCGCAAGACGGCGGGGAAGATCAAGTTCAGCAAGACGTCGACGCCGCAGAGCATCGACTTTAGTCGCGACGGCCACATGCTCACGAGCGGCTCCAAGGACGGCTTTGTCGAAGTCTGGGACTTTGAGAAATGCAAACACCGCAAGGACCTCGAGTACCAAGCCAAGGTAGGATCTCATGCTCTTGTTGGACGCTACACATACCCTACTGACGCTTTATACCCCCCCCCCCTCAGGACGAGTTTATGATGCATGACGAGGGCGTGACGGCTCAGGCGTTCAGTCCCGATGGCTCGATGCTCGCGACGGGCGATGAGGACGGCAAGATCAAGGTGTGGAAGGTCTCCTCGGGCGTCTGCCTGCGTCGCTTTGACAGTGCCCACAGTCAGGGCATCCACAGCATCTGCTTCTCGCGCGACAGCTCGCAGCTGCTCACGGCGTCGTTCGATCATCTCGTTCGCATCCACGGTCTCAAGTCAGGACAGACGTTGAAGGAGTTCCAGGGCCATCAGAGCTACGTCAACATGGCCATTTTCTCAAACGATGGATCCAAAGTCGTCTCGGCCTCGTCGGATGGCACGGTCAAGGTTTGTTCTCTCTCTATCGACACGTTTTTTGCTCCATCCGGTTGACTCGAGTGTGTGTTTGTAGGTCTGGGACGCCAAGACCTGCGAGTGTCTGGCGACAATCCAGCCGCCCAACACCAAGTTTGGGGAAGAGATCGACGTGGTCGCCGTTCGCCTCGTACCAGCGTTGCAGGGCAGTGGGAGCAACCTCCTCATGTGCACACGTACCAGCGCCATGTACTTGCTCTCGATGCAAGGCGACGTGCTCCTAACCTACAAGACGGACGCCAACAACGAGCACGAGATCGGCAACTTTGTCGACTGCTCGCTGTCGCCCCGTGGCAAACTGCTCTACGGCGTGACGGACAGAGGCTATCTCTTGACGTTTACGCTCGAGACGGCGTCGCTCGAGGCCACGCTGCAGGTCAGCAACGGCTCGTCGCTGGGTCTCGTGCATCATCCGCACCGAAACGTGATCGCGACGTTTGGAACGGACAGCTACATTCGTTTATGGAAAGCTTAACTTCACTTTTGAATGAACACGGGCGATGGCTGGGATGCTCGCAGGCCTGCCACGAACCATTCTGTATGTTAGCAAGTACTCCTTCACTGGGTAGAACAAACACACAGACGAACCGTCGTTGCGATCCTTGGTCGACTTGTTGGAAGGAAGAGAGGGACTGGTCTCACCTTGCTGGCCCGGCTTTCTATCATACTGCTCGTCTTCCTGGGCCAACGGCGCAGCTTCCACTCCACTGAGCGTGAGATGCAGTGACAAGACGTTGACGCCGAGCGCAGGACGCACCTCTGGCTTGCTGGAGACTCGAAACGATGCCGTAGAGAAGCGGCACGTGCGAGTAGCGAGGGTCTTCTTCGACTCGGAGCTCCTTGGCCACAAACTGTCGGTGGAACGGCGGCTCTGCTGGTTGTCCGGACTCTATAGCTCACCATATCATCAGCGTTACGGCCGACGCTTTGGTCATGGAGCTGCCTACTCACGCACCGGCCAGGAAGACGGACTGCGTGTGCCGATAGCCATTGTACTCGAGATACTCGCGGATGAGCTCGTTGATGATCAGGTTCTCATTCGACAGCTTGGGCTTGGGCACGCCCTACACAACACGCTCGTAAGTCGTTGGCTTGCTCTTGTCATTCGTCCTTTTGCACCTCGTCGTCCAGCGCCGCAAAGATCTCGGCGCGGATCCGCGCCTTGATTTGTCCCAGCGACCCGCGCGCCTCCAGCGTCTCCTTGAGCACTGGACAGCCACATGAGTCCTCTTCCTCGCTGCTGTCTGCTCTATCCAGCACACGCACCGCCCTTGAGATCCGCCAGCGACTCCATCTTGGCGGTTCCTTCCACGAATGAACCCATTCGTCCCGCGGTTTTAACCGGATGGCGGATCCGGATTCCGTCCCCTGTTAAAACCCGTGCGCACACGACGTGGTCACTTCGAGAACACCCACATGCAGCTCACCATCACATCCGCCGACGCCGACGCCGTGCTCCAGATCGACGTGGACCCGCAGCAGCGCGTCGCCTCCATCGCGTTGCGTCTGCAGGAACAGGTGCGTCTGCTGACAGGAGCGCCATGGGCTGAGTGACTCATTGACGGACCTCTCCAACAGTTCAGTATCCCCGCCACACAGCAGATCCTGCTGCTCAATGGCTCGCCCATCCGTCTGAACGTGACGGTACGTCGTGTGTGGCGACCTGTTTTTGCTGTTGTGGATGCCGTGGTGACCGAGTGCTTGGTGATCCTCCTAGTTCCAAGACGCAGGGGTGAAACCCGATGATCTCTTGGTGCTGCTGCGCAATCCGAGCGAGACCGCAGCTCCTCGGCCCGCGTCGATGCCGCCTGTCGCCTCCGGACGAGCCCAGTCAGGCATGCAGATCACGGATATCCCAGTGAGTGACGCAGGAGGCGCGCAATTGCGGGGAAGAAAGCGCCTCACGTTCGTTTGTGTTCGTAGCCGAACGCCACGCCGGAATTGCTGCTCGAGATCATGGAAAAGAATCCCCAGCTGATGCCAGGGGTAAGCAGCGCAGTGGATCGCGAGGCATGCACGTAGAAAGACTCATACCCTTTGACTTGACAGCTTGAGAGTGGCAACCCGAAACTCGCCGAGGCCCTCAAGACCAAGAGCGTGTCGGTACGTTGGCTCCTTCGATCGTATTCCTGATACACGTGTGTCATTACCATCGCTCTCGTTGCAGGAAGTCCGCATGGTGCTCTTGCAGATGCACATGGAGGCCGCTTCACGTCAGTTCCAGGAGCAGGAAGAGGTGGGGCGAGTGTTTCTGCTTGAGATTCATCCGAACTCAACTGATACGCAGTGTGCTTCCATAGCTGAGCGCACTGGAAGCGAATCCATTCGATACCGCAGCTCAGGCCAAGATCGAAGAGCGTATTCGTCTCTCCAACGTGCAGAAGAACATGGAGATTGCGATTGAAGAGATGCCCGAAGCCTTTGCCCGCGTGTACATGCTCTACATTCCATGCGAAGTAAACGGGATCCCAGTGAAGGCGTTTGTCGACTCTGGCGCGCAATCAACCATCATGTCGTCGGTACGAACTCCCTCTTTCTATCAAGCTTGGAGGAGGTGTCCTCATATCGCTGTGTCTTTTGTTTGTGGTCAGAGCTGTGCGGAGCGTTGCGGTATCATGCGTTTGGTCGACAAGCGATTCGCTGGACAGGTATGGAGAGAACACTCGTATCTATGGCATGAGACGAGAGCCAAGTCGATTGATTGTGTCCATGCAGGCTGTGGGTGTTGGTACTGCGAAGATCATCGGTCGCGTCCACATGGCACCGCTCAAGATCGGCAACTACTTCTACAACTGCAGCTTCACCATCTTGGATCAGCAGGTCGGGTATCTTGAGACGGCCAGTGCTACGGTTGTGTACTGACAACATGATCCGAACAGAACGTCGACTTCCTCTTTGGTCTTGACATGCTCAAACGTCATCAGGTGAGCACACTTGAGGAACGTGCTGTCATAAATGGTTGATATTTAATAGTGTACGTGCAGTGTTGCATTGACCTTCACAAGAACGTATTGCGTCTCCATGACGCAACCGGCGGACACGAAGTCGAATTCCTCCCAGAGCACGTACGTCCTCCCACGAGATGATACCCTCACGAGCGCATCTGACGCCTTCCCATATCTCTAGGAAATCCCCATGTCGGAGCGTTCCGATCCAGCGATTCCTGCTTCCCCCGTGCCTTCTGCTGCGAGTCCCGCCCCAGCGCCAGCGCCAGCGCCAGTGGCATCGCCATCGCCTTCTGCCCCAGGTGCAGCAGACGACTCGCGAGAGCAGAAGATCGAGCAACTGGTGGCGTTGGGATTCGAACGCCAACGGGTACGTCCCTTCCTCACTGACGGCGAGCGCTCTCAGAGTCACCCAACTAAACTCTATGTCTAACAGGCCATCACGGCACTCGACACGACGAATGGGAACGTTGATTTGGCTGCTGGCTTGCTCTTTGAGAGCATGGGTTGAGTGAGACTAGAGTAGCTCTGTCAGACATGGGTACATAACGAACCCAATAGAAACGCCATCGGTTTCTATCATTTCTAACTGTCCATTCCGCCTGCCCACCCAGAGACAGAATGAGTGACGAGTATGAGCGTGACCACTACGGCGTATTGGGCCTAGAAGCAGGCGCCGACGCCGAGGGAGTGGCGCGCGCGTACAAGAAGAAGTCCCTAAAGCATCACCCGGATCGTGGTGGCGACGGTACGTCTCTCGGAGCTGGGAGAATGCGGCAAAGTGAGGAGCTCACGTAGCCGGTTGGTGCTGTGCAGTCAAGAAGTTTCTCGAGCTGAAGGAGTCGCGCGACTTTCTTCTTGACCCGAAAAAGAAGGAGAGGTACGATGAGAAGCTCTACAAGAACATGATGGCGCGCAAGCGGCAGCTTGAGCGCGAAAAGGAGCTCTCGAGCAAGCGTCGCAAGATGCGGGACGGTGGGTTCGCTCTGGTGTTGTGTCTTCTTCCTAATGAACGCTCACTCTCTTGTGTTCCTCCAGAGTTTTTACAGAAAGAGAAGGATGCCGAGCTGCGACGGAAGGAACAGAAAGACGGCGCGAAGCTGCAGAGTGAGATGAAGAGACTCCGCGAGAAGATGATGATGCAGCGTCAGGAGATGGCCGAGTCGATGGCTCGCGACGCCCAGCGTCGTCGGGATGCTGGCGACTGGAAAGAAGGCGACGTTGGCAGCAAATCGCAGCGCACTGTGTCGTTCAAATGGGATTCTAAGCAGTTCTCGCACTCGGATGACACGATCGGCCGCGCTCTGCGAGAGTATGGCGCGATCGACTCGCTCAAGGTCAAGGGGTCGTCGGCCAAGGTGCTCTTCGCCTCCAAGTCGGCAGCGGTACGTGTCTCGTTCTCTACATCTATGTGATACCTCGTGGCTGACGTCTGTCGTGCTTGTTCAGGCGCAAGCCGTTCGAGTGGAAGGCCACAAAGACTGCTGGCGGTCCGTAAGTCTCAAGGGCCACATCGTCGACTTTGAGGACGACGCTACAGGGCCAGCTTCGGAGACAAAGCACTCGACAAACTATTTACCTGACGGTCCGATTGACCTGGAGGAGCACTTGGCGTTCGAGCGCCTCGTTCTTCAAAAGCTCCGCGATCGGATCCGATCCCACGAGGCAAGAGAAAGCGTGGGGGTCTCCTAATACATTGCGGATAACACGGTCGTATCTACCTACCAGTATTCATCTTCGCGGCACCATTCACTTGCTGCAGGAACTTGACCCACACGGACGAGATGTTGATCAGCTCGTAGCCCTAGCCAACACAAACGCGGTCAGTCCCCACGCGTATACCACAGCGCCACAGCAAACGCCTACCACGTCATTCAGATGCTCGAGATTCTGCGTCAGGATCTGCACGTTGGAAATGGCTTCCTGCATCTCCTACAGCCAGTGAGAGAGCGGCAAGTCAGTTGGAGCTCTTCATGCCGCGCGTCCGTGGATCACCGCGTACCTCCTTCACCTGCTCTTCCAGACGCTCCTTCTCCCTCAGGAACCATTCCTACGCATCACACCCACACGCTCGTCCATCAGCGCCGTCCACCGCGTCGTCTATCGACACACATCGACACATACCCGTTGCGCCGGGTCCGTCATCTTGTCGTCTGTCGTTAGGAACAGGTCGTCCTTGGTATTCCCTTTGTTAATTGATTATCATCTAACAGAGGAGATCGCATGGGCGTCCACGTGGGGAGCTCCAGATCGCAACAAGGCGAACAAGAGAGACACGATGACCTCGACACGCATGCTCACGCTGTGGCTCGTGCTCTGCGCGTACGCCAGCGCGTGGATGCAGGCGGACGCCGTGCAGTTTGATGTGCGTCGACGCACGGAGAAGTGTCTGAGCGACGAAGTGGCCGAAGGCTCGCTCGTCGTCATCCACTACACGGTCCTCGGCGTGACGCAGGCGCGCTCGGGCGTCTCCATCACCATCACGGACCCACAGAAGAAGTATCTGAAGCAGGACTCGAACATCGACACGTCCTCAGACGACACGCACAAGTTTTCCTTCTACGCGGACGCTGGCGGCAGCTACTCGGTGTGCTTTTACAACACGAACGACAACGAGGCGCGCGTCATGCTCGACTTCAAGCACGGTGTCGAGGCCAAGGACTACACGGAAGTGGCCAAGCGCGAGCACCTGATGCCAGTGGAGAAGGAACTGCGCAAGATGGAGGACGCCGTGGACGAGATCCATCGCGAGATGCTCTACATGCGCGAGCGCGAGGCCGTGATGCGCAGCACGAACGAGTCGACCAACTCGCGCGTGCTCTGGTTCAGCTTCTTCTCCATTGCCGTGCTCTTGGCGATGGGTGTGTGGCAGGTCTTGTACTTGAAGAAGTTTTTCAAGAGCAAGAAGTTGATCTAAGCGCCCTTAATGCATGTGGCTTTGACTCTCCGTGCATACTCGGGTCTGGTCTGGTCGGGGGCGGCAATGCTGCGAAATAGAAGAAAGCGAGCGAGAAAGAAAGGATTCCTAGTCACAAACCAAAATAAAAAAGGCTCATGTGAGGTGCTTCCTCGCGTGTCGACGTATTTTTGGTCTCGCCGAATTGGTTTCGTGGCCGTCTTGATCCGTATTCCTGCGCAGGTGAGCGGCAATGATGATGATGAAGCGGTCGTCGATGCCGATGCAGTCCCTGCCGACAGCGAGGGAGCGACCGCCCGACGAAGGAAGTCCAGGACGACGTAGTACGCTAGCGAGCATCGAGGCGGTCCACGACGAAGCTTCGCCTGTTGGTACGATGGTGTCGGCCTGGTCAACGCATCTGTCAGATGACGACAGCGATAGTGAAGGTGCTGGTTCGTCGCGACCTCAGAGCCAAGCAGAAGCAGAGGCGGCACACGGGGGCGAAGAAGATACCGTCGTCACCTTTGACGACAGTGCAAGTGACCTGGCGGACGGAGACTGGCTGCTCGACGTCGAGGTGGACCTACCCGACACGAACACCAAGGCATCGCCTCTCTCGGTGAAACATGAAGTGTCGCGAAGCCACTCCTTCTCGTCCAAGCATCCAAAAGAAGAAGAAGTGCGACCACACTCCGCTCCGGACGAAGATGTTCGTCCTGTAGAGCCTTCGGTCAATGTGAGTCTGCCCAAGCCTTCTCGTTCTGTGGCTCATTCAAGTGACTCAGCTCTCAAGCCTCCGTCATCTCCTTCACGAATGGAATCTGCCTCGTCACCACCTCGCTCCCCACCCCGTTCGGACCGTCAGCCGCTTTTGCGTTCTCGATCTAACTCACAGCTCCCATCGCCCAAAGCAATCCAGCGTGGACAAAGCTTTCACACTTCGCAGCCATCATCGATCAAGACACCGACCCGAAGAGAGTCCCAGCGTCCTACTGCCAACGGAGTCTCGACGACCTCGCAGTTCTGGGCCCCCAACCAGACCAATGCGAAACGCTCTTCTCGTCTGCTTGACGAGTGGAAGCGTAAAGAGATCTGGCACGACTTCAAGCGAGCCGAAGAAAACGTCCTCACACAGCCTGTGTCGTGCCACTCGGGCGGCATTGACACCGACGGAGATACCCACCCCACTCACGAGATAAAGCCGGACGAGGGTCGTCGTCTCAATGATCTGCTACAGACATTGAGAGCCGATATCACAGGCACGTCAAGTGAGCGTCATCGCAGCGAGCTGGTCAAACCCATGAGTATCGACAAGTCTCACATGGTGCAGCAACCACTGATGAACTCAATGCATGCGTCGGTCTCACGCGCAGAGTATAACCAAGTCATTCAGGAGAAACAGCGTCTTCTGGACGAAATCAACTCACGAGAACGAGCGTCTGCCCTCGACCAGGAGACACTTCGCTCGCTGAACGAGAAGGTAGCAGCGCTTGAGAACACGGATCGCGAGAATCGTTATCTTAAAGAAGAAATCCAGCGTCATATGATGCAAGACCTCACGGCCAAGGAGCGCATTCGCACGCTTGAAGACCAACTCGCACTCACTGCCCGCAGTGAAGAGCAGCTCAAGCTCCAGACTCGACAGCTCATGCAGCAGAATCAGACGTTGCAGTCCGACTTGCTGGAGAAGATCGCTGCCGAGACGTCCAAGATCCAGAAGATGGCGCACTTGTCCGCCGAGAAGCAGAATCTACTTGACGAATTACAACGTCAAGAAGCGCAATCGACGCAAAAATCGGAGCAAGAGCAGAATCAGCTACGGCGGACAGCTGTTCGACACGTTGTGGGAATGCTGCGTCGTCGTCAGCTACGGGAACTCTTCTGTACGTGGCGAGTCACTGCACAAACCACGACACGAAGATGGAGTCAAGCAGTGCACACTATTTCGAATGTGTGCGATCGTCTCGATCTCAAGTCCACGGTAAGAGCGTTTGGGAAACTAAAGGCCCATGCTCATGAGGAGAGACAGCATGAAGTTGCTTTGGAAGTGCACAAGGACATCGCAGTGGCACAAGACCGAATGCGAGTCTCGACCTTGTGGGCTGGACTCGTCACAATGAAGGCGCTTGTTCGGAAGTACGCGTTAGCTCGTCAGGCCGCGGGGTTTCTGAGATGGCGGCGTGTCGTTGAGTCACAGCGAGACCAAGCGAATCGTCTGGTGTTAGCAGGCACCAAAATGAACGCCATCTTGGTTACATGTCGCCGTGTAAGTCTTCACCGCGCGCTTCTGCGATGGCGATGGATCAGCACCTTGGAAACGCACGTCCTCCACCATGAGAAGGCTCAAGAAACCGAAAAATCGCTTGTGGAAGCGAAAGACTGCGTCTTTGCGTTGTCTCGCGCGAAAACAAGACTCGAAGAGAAGCTACAAGGCGCACGAGACGATGTACAGCAGATGAGTAACCAACTTCGAGAGAATCGAACTGAGTTGCAGCTCGTCAAGCACGGCTACGTAACCACAGTGATGCGAAAGGTCGAGCGTCAATGGCTGCGAGCCATATTCACGGAATGGCGAGTTCAGACAGAACTAACGAGTTGTGCCAAAGAACTACAGCTGCAGGTGGAAGCAGCCGAGCTCAAGGCAATGGAGCGAGACAAGTATGCACGGTCTCTAGATGACTACAACAAGGTCCTGCGGAATGATCTTGAGCGCTTCCAGTTTTTCTCGCATGATAAGCGCATCGCTGTGGATGTGCTTACCAAGAAGCTTCTGCGCGAGGAAGAAAAGCTCAAACAAATGGAGGAGCAGCACGTGACACTCGAAGAAAAAGTGGTCACCTACAAGTCTCAACTCACAACGCTACTTGAGTGGAAAGGAACCACGTTGCCGTCTTCACTGGTTGGCATCTGCAAGGACGTTGCGGTGAATCATCTCTATGGTCTCTTTATGCAACATGCAGTGGCTGGAGACTCTATCGATGACCCAGCGAGCGTATTTCCGTCAAAAGACCCCAACAATGCTGCCTTCCGTCTGCCACTAGATGCGTTCGTGCTGCTACTGCGAGGTCTTGGCCTACTCTCGAATAACGCACGAGTGGAACTTTCAGAACTTGTGCGACGGAATGTACCCGAGTACGCTACGTCACGTGGACTTAACTTTGCGGATTTTGTCTCGACACTGAACGCCGTTGTGAACGAACTGCTTCAAGGTGGAAACGACAGTCAGATACTCAATCATGTGAAGGTCTTCTGGATGCAGCTCTTGGGTCGCGTCGCATTGCCTCCGTCAGTAACGTCAAGTGAACGAGGGACATGTGACTCGGCATCCTTGCATTCGACGCGGTCTGCTTGGGCCGGTCAGCTGTCAGAAGATATCCTTCAAAATCAGGAGAAGTTACTGGCAGTTCTCGAGCATGAGACCGCAGTCGTAGAGCGTGCCGTGATGGAAAAGTCGTCTCTCAAACACACGTATTCGCCCACATCTGAGCACTCGGTCAGCACCGTCTCGGCGTTTCATGAGTACCAGTGCGACCCTGTTGCTCCTCTCGAGGCTCAGCCACGTATAACCGGGGAGTTTCTCTCTGCTGGCCTTGATGCCTACGCAAATTGGATCCAGAGCGGACAGGTCCGCGACCTTTTCTTGGCTTTTCGTCAGCCACTTCAGCGAGTCCTTGGCAAGTTTCCTGATGCAGCACATGCTGGTCTCAGCGCTCCTGAGATATTCACCATGCTTGAAGACATGAGATTGTTCCCGTCATATCTCTCACGAGATCTCGTGCAATATCATCTTGGAAGGCTCTCTGGGCGCGATAAGCGTCTTTCCACTTCTCGACTAGGCGAGCTTCTCGGTTCTTGTGCGCTGGAATTGTTTGCCAAGTCACTGCCTGCCGCCAATTCCGCCGTGCTCCAACTTTCTGTACGAGAGATCCTGCTCTCGTTCTTCTGTGACTTGGGCTTCCTGCTAGACAGTGAGATTCCAGCACCACCGAGAATTTGTTTCGTCGGAATGGAGGTTGAAAACATTCTATGGCCACTGTTCGAGTACTACGCAGGCAACGAACTCCACGAAGCCTCAAGGTCGTCGGTTCGAGTGGTTATGACGCTGGATGGTTTTATCAAGTTCATGGCCGAGATTGCAAACGCAGGGCCCAGTGCAGAGGGCTTGTTCCGTCGTGTACTCGGTGAAACACGTCGGTCGAATGCGAGTCCCACGAGTTCTGCCATCATGATGTTGCATTTCGACGAATTCTACGTAGCCATCGCGTATTTACAGCAGGAGAGGAATCCTACGACGAAATATCCGAGTCTTGGCGATGCTGTCAAGCACTGGATGCAACAGACGCAGTGAGGAGATTTGTAAATTTGATCTTCATTCCGCCCTTTATCACTTTTCATTTCCTCTAATGACCATGACATGACTGTTTGTCTGAATGGGGGAGAAGACATCAGCTGGATCTAGTTGATACTGTAGACTGCGGAATGTGTTTCTGCCGGGTCCAACTAGAAAGCGCACCGAATGATGCGCATATAACTCACGAAGGGCATTAAGATCGCGCTGCTGGTCTCGCTCACTGAACGATGTGAGCAAGGCAGGCTTCCCTGAGTTTAACACCAGATCCATGGTCGGTCGCCAGAGCTCCCGTAGATGTGGATGGCCAACGCCTGGGTTAAAGAGCACATACGCATCCGGTAAAGTCGATGAGAGCTCCGTCGACGCTACATCATGATAAAATCCAGTGCATGTGTCAATTGTCAATCGCGAGTCCACGTCGTCACAATTCTGTCGCTTCTTGCGTGGAAGTTTTGGAACGTGATCGCCGACAAGCCACATCTTGAAGCGGTAATCCGGTCGCTGACGTGCGAGCTCGTCCCAGATGTGCTTTGGCATCATGGCTTCTGCTCGTGCGCCAACCACGTGCAGAGTAAGGTCCTTCGAGTCCGTCGTAGTAGCATCCAGGAGGTCTTTCATGCACGAAATGAGTCAAAAGTGATTGTCACAGAGAGCTCAAGCGACAACGTACGAGGAAGAAGCGACGACAGTGTCATAGGAAACGTGTAAGCCGCAGAGACGAGACGACGGGCGCAGCGGTCCCCCAACCAGACGGGATCCTTCGTGTGTAACCGAACGAAATTTTCCCATGTGGTGATAGCCGAGTCGATCGAGGTCTCACGTTGCGCCGGTGTCACGACTACATTCTCAAGCGGTCAACATGCAGCGATGAGTAAATTCGTGCAGTAGCTCGGTCGTACCTTCGGTCAGGACTTTCCTCGCCGCTGGGCTGGCCGTGTACGCAAGATCTTGGTTGATGACACGGAACACATCGAGTCGCTCGGCCATGTTGACACTAGCTGTAGCCGCACATTCCTGTCAGACAGAAGAGTCAATATCTAGGATGCAATAGCGCCAGCGTTCATAAAAAGCGATCCTACCGCCGAGCACGTCAGTGGGAACCCAGAATGCGCGCAGTCCTCTCGCTCTGCCACTGGATGCTCCTCGCACACCATACATGGCGCCTTCTCTA
The DNA here is from genome assembly GCA_020085045.1 of Pythium oligandrum. NCBI lineage: Eukaryota > Oomycota > Peronosporomycetes > Pythiales > Pythiaceae > Pythium > Pythium oligandrum. The sequence goes on from JAHRIK010000009.1 coordinate 1,410,006, forward strand.
GTGCCTGCAGCCACAGCTGCGCGCCTCGAGAGTCTGCGTGGGTACGAAGAGGAGCGACCGTAGAGTGCGCCCAACGTGCAAATGCCGTCGTAGTCGCCCCTGTAGCCGCAAGACGGCGCCAAGACGGACGCATTGACCCCCACGACGGTCTCACCATCCACATGAGCGATTCGAGTAATGTAAAACTAGTCTATGTCAGTGAACACAAGTCAATTTTGGTTTCATATATACTATTATTCGTTATTTATTCACAACACTTCTCGTTTGGTACACACTGGACATGACACTCGGCTGGCCGAGTGAGAGACGACGACGACAGAGAGAACGAGGAGGCGGGCGCTCACATGTCTGCAATGTACTGCAGAGCAACTTCGAACATGGTGAGGAAGTAGCCAACCTCGCCCATCATCTTGGAAGGGTGGATCATAGCCCCGATGTATTCCTTTGTCATCAGGGGGCGCTTGAGTCCGCTGTGGATCACGACGTAGATGTGGATCGGTAGGTAGTCGTCAGCAGTGAGGCCCGAGTTGACACACCAATCCAGATTCTTCTCGCCACAGCTCTTGAAAATCTCGAGGGCTGATCGCAGCAGCTCGTGGATCTTGTCAGCAGGAAGCTGGCGTTCGTCCACCATGCTCAAGTGATGGCACGACTTTCCCCAGTCGTCATCGGACTGCAAGTACTCGGGGATACCAAAGTCGCTTTGCGGGCGTCCACGCCATTTCTCCATGTTCCTCGCCAATCGCAATTCCTGGTCAGCGTCGATGGTCTGCTCCACGAGGAACGTGATTTCTTGTTCCAAAGGCACGAGGACGGTGTCTTCCACAGCACGGTAGATGACATCGTCGATAGCCGTCGTCACGTCGGCGCTCGGGTCGAGAAGTGAAAATCGATCCGCGAACTTTGAATCGAGATGCTCGGCCACGTGCTTCTCGATGCTGGTGAGCACGGATCGCAGGTCTCTCAAAGCCTCGGTCGCGAGTGTCACGTCGGCAAAGTTGTAGCATTCCGGGCAAATGGCGGCTTCGATGACTGCACATCGATTGCGGAAGGCCTGCACAAACTTGCAGCACGTGTGTCCTTCGACACACCCGACACTATTGAGGCTCATAAACAGATCATAAGTGAGCCACTTGGGCTCTGGAGGTTCGCCGGTAGTGTCGATCTTCTCCAAGGACGAAATGAACTCGGCAGAACACATACTCAGCTGGAACTCGCGAAGAATGTTGACACGAATCTTCGTTGTCGGTTCCAGGGCAGCGACGTTGCGAAGGAATAGTTCAATCTCTCGCATGCGGCGCACAACAGCGTCGGAGCTCGCGTGGCGGAACCTCCGGCGAGGGAACGGAAGTTCGGTGATAAATCTCAACTGCTCGATCTCGCTGGTCGATCCACCACGAATCATATCACGGATCTGTCACAAAGAGAGAGAATGAGTTACCAGCACAGTAAGCATAACGAGGGAAACGGTCCCTTACCTTCTTCCTCAGCAAATAAAAATCATTGAACCGTTTCTTGACGATCCAAAACACCTTGGTGTGGAGGTCAACCACGTGGACAACATACTCCGTGACCGTCTGGACTGTCCCGACCGCCTCGGTGCGCACGATACGGACTGAAAAGCCTGGGCGAACGCCTGAGATCACGTTACACGAAACCGTCAGATAACTCAATCTTCACGTGGCAGGTCAACTCTTCTCACCTGATATTGGCCACTCCTGGTAGTTCTTGAACGAGAGTCCTGGGAATAAATGATAGAAGTTCTTGGATGGGGAGAAGACCAGGGGTGGAAGTGGCGGCAACGGGTGGGAAATGAAGGATGGGTCTCGCGGCTGGACATGAACGTGTTCCGGCTCGAGGTCAAAGTCGCTGATTTCGCTCTCGGTCGTCGACGAGGACTGGGAAGCAGTGAGCGTCTTTGTGGGTTGGATACTCTTGGACTTTAGCTTGAGCATCTCGACGCGCTCTTCGACAGATTGCTTTCTTTCGGGATGCTGATACAGGCAGGAAGGTTAGACAGGGCGCGCCACACCACAACCACAGCATGGGGGGAGAATGTACCTTGTGGTTTCCGACGCCGAGCATGGAGCGCGAAAAGTGCTGGAGCAGTCGACTCTCGTTCTGCAGAGACATGCGCATAGCGAGTCGCCACATCATCTGACTGGCCATGGTGGCGTTGGCGACGGTGGTGGTGGCGAGGGCGGTCTCGGTCATCTCGCGGGGCTTGGGGCGCGCAACGTGTCGCGTCTTGACGTCGTCTTCGTCGTCCGACGTCGCGGCCGTGCTGGCTTCGCTCGCGGCGCGATTCTTGGAGTCACTGCCGCGCGTGGTCTGCGTCCATCGCCACATAGGCGGCACTTCGCTCGCTCGCTCGCTGTGCTTTGAGGCCTCGGACGTCGAGCGCACACTGAGTTGTCCCTCGTGAAATGACGGGAAGGCAACTGCGAGAAGCTCAGCTCTGGCGGCCCCCAGCCCTACCGTCAACAGTGGATCCGCAAAGATGATTGGCCAAAATAAAACAGATCCCACCCAGGGGTGGGTCAATGAGTGGGTGGCGCCGCAAACCCAAATTTCGAGACTTTTTTCTAGTTACAGATTTGGATCAGATCCACAAAAGGAGCAAAGTGGAGGAGAGTTGGGATCAATTTGGAGACTGATGAGGAAGGATATGGTTGGTGTGTGGGGCTCCGTGCGGCTGCCATGAAGATCTTCAAGGGTCTGCGAGGATGAAATTTTGAGAGGGGGAAAAGTGAGAGCTGGCGTCAGAGTTCCTAAATTACGAACTAGAGATACTCAGTCAGGTTGGCGGGACAATTTAACTGATCAGGAATAACTGAGAATTTAACATAAAATATGAAGATAATGAAAATGACCATGTTTGTATCGGCGTCAAGCTGTTGTGTTTTCTACGCCTTAACCAATTCCACGTGTGCTCTGAGTGTGTTTCCCCCCTTACAAATCTCAAGATAAAACTAACCCGGGCAGAGCACATGGTAGGACGAGACACTTGCTGCTTGCCTTTTGGTGAAGATTAAAGTTGTAGAAACGAATAAACAATTTAAAAAAACATCACCTTCATATTATTGTGACGATAGAAAACAAACTGGAGATTTTGTCAAATCCACATCTGCTCAACTACTTTTCAGCAATCGTAGCACCTGTACCGTGATAGGCTTTGCTATGTCACAGGGCGCTTGATAGTGGCGTATCCGTCTTTCGGTTAATACTTGGAGCCACTAGATCATTTTTTTATTGTTATAGATTCATTTTGTATTATAAATGATAATGACGAATGTGGAATTCTACTGAACGCAACTTACTGTACCCTACTAGCTTTGGAAGTGAAAGGCTACTTGAAACGTTGGGCGGTGACCTGGGTCCTCAACCAAAAAAAACACCCTCCTGGAATTATTCATTTATTTTGCGGTCATGTCCTGTCGTCCCTCGAATTCGGTTTTTTTGAGAAGAATTTGGCACGACGCTTTTCGACTTTGCTTCGACTCCACAAAACCAACCCAGAGAAGCACCAAAATACCCTTATTGCGTCGTTGGTTGTTCAGAAGACCAGCCCAAAATCGACGATCTCAAGCCCAACTCTAGGAAAGGGACAGAAAAGGGGTTCTTTGGAGACGAGGCGGGTTATTGGAGCGGCCCCGGGTCACCGCCCAATGTTTCACTTGTATAATATGCAAATATTATTTGAAAGTTGGATACCTTACAGTTGGACATGATATTTTGTGTCACTAGATGGTCAATCAAAGCGCTTCCTTGAATAGGGATCTGCCCTAATTGGAAGGGTAACCTCTATATTTTGTGGGTTGAAAATGTGGCTGCTTTGTTAATCTTTATCCTCCACAGAGCCCACAAGTGAGCAAAAAGGCCCACCGTGGGCTCAATTTGAAATTTAGATTGTGAGACTTGTAGGGCGAACTACTAATTCCCGCATGGTTCTTCCGACTCAGGAGATAATGGAGGATCACAGAGTTAGTTTGTAGCTGCAAAGATGGAGGCAGCAATGTGTAAGGTGTCGATAAAGTTGTACTCCGGAGAAGTGCCCACATATTTTTAGAACTTCAACATTACGAAGTTTTGGCTCCTCGTAAGCACGCCACTCGGATCATAACCATCATATAAGAGTGTGGACAAATTGGCACTTCATAAGGCAGCGTGGTGGTGGAGTGAGAAGACAAAATCTGAAGAAGATGGAGATGACTGTGTTTGTATCGGTGTCGAGCTGTTGTATTTTCTACGCCTTCAACCAGTTCAATTTATGCTCTCCCTATGTTTCCACATACAAATTTCAATATAATCTAACTCGGCCAGAGCCCACGCGAGGATGAGACCCTTGCTACCGTAGGCTTTCGGCCTGGAGGATAAAGATTAAGAATCCTTCTCTGCTCATCTGCTCTCTACTAACCACTTGTTGTGGTGAGGATCTATATAATTAATTCGAACTTGCTACAGTCCAGGTTTTGGATTTTTTATGCAAATAGGCGGCTCGGAATCGAGCGGTACTCTCGAGAAATCTAACGCACTTAAGCGACATGTATATCACGCAAGAAGTATTATCAAAAGCTTTCGAGCTGGCAGATTTCCACATTCATAGCTCATAAAGCTCGCAAGTTTCACGTCGTGCTTATAAAGGAATAAACTGTATATGGCCTACTATTAGGTAAAAGTCCGAAGCTCGGACAATACTTGGACAAAACATTGGCAAAGAGTATCGTGGATGGATAGACCTTAGCAGTGTCCTAACCCTTTCGCGGTCAAAGGGTGCAAAATGCTCCATTCGACTCTTTTTGCAAAACCTGCGAAAAATCACGCACTCGAAGGGTGCATTTTTGCGCCCTTTCACTCGGTACGTAGAATTTCCATCCCTTGTTTTGTTTCGACCAATCAAATCTTCTTGTTCACACCTCCCCACAAAACAAGAGTGACTGTCAACTGACCAATGAGAGGAGCCCATTTGATAGTACCATGAACTATCGAATGGAGCATTTTGCCCCCTTTCATAGCCTGAACCCTATAGAAAAGCATCCCCCTTTTAGGGTGGGATGAACAGGCGAGTACCGTAAAGTATCGAAGGGTGCATTTTGCACCCTTTCATTCCCCATTGACTTGAGTTGTATACTATACTTTAATCAAGTCAAAGGTCCCGGTTCGCGAAAATAATTAATTTGCTTTTTTGTCTGTTTATTTGTTTGTCTGTCTGTCTCGGTTAGTGGGGGGGGGGGGGGGGGGGGGGGGGGGGGCATCTATCCTTTCAAACTATCACGGAACAAATTCTTCATTTGTTAGTCCGGATATATAGGGATAATAAAAATGTTAGAAGAGAGCATAAAGCATCGCTCAGACACGAAGCATTCAAGAATCGAAAACGAGCGCAGAGTTCTTGATTCTCGCTGACTCTATTTACTTTTTTCATAGTTGTACAGCAATTCGGTCCCTTCTCCAGTAAAGGGAGTAAGATCAGAGTGTGGGGTAAATATGGCAAGATTAGGGGGAAGAGAAAGTGACATACCACCAATAAAAAAAAGCGTGACTAAACAGATGAAAAATAGACAAAAGAGTACACATCTAAATTTTCAAACCATGTATCATCAATTGGTCACATTCTTATCTCTGTGAAAAACGCCACAACAATCATATCGATGAACATAGTCGATGGAAGAACGAAGGAATGGAATAAGTAAAAATCAGGTCTAAACATATAAGGAAAAATACTGCTCTGACCAATACTGAGTATGGTAATGCATTTCAATGATTGATTAAGGATAGTGGAAGAGAGGACGTTTAGAAGTGAAGTCAAAGCAGAAAAAAAAGAAAACCAAAAAGCAATACAAAGAAGGCGGCGGATCTACACATTAAATGTCCTTTGTATGGGATAGGACCCCAAACTATAATGAATAAATCCTGTTCCCGATCCACATATACAGCGAATGGGAAAAAAAAAAGATTAAACAAAAATCCAGGAGAGTGTATTCCTAATAATAAATACACATAAAATAAACAGAACAATACACAACCCGCAATTGAAATCGCAGGATTTTTTGTATCTCTCATGATCTCTCCCATGCACATGGTATACTGTATAAGACAGCACTTTATCAACTTTTCGTAACACTGGTGTATGGAACTGAGGGTCCAATGTGTAGTTTCAAATCTTCCAAATATTTCTGCTTTGTGTATTTCCGTATCCTGTAGAGATTTTTGCTCACATAACAGACTGTATCTCTTTCATCGACTGATATGCAAAATAGAATTCGTTTTCTTTTTGTATATTTATCCTTGTCCGACTTGTTCGTGATTTTTGTGTGTGTTCAGACTTGAAAATTGTTCGATGCAACACATTCATTTCCCTATGTTCCGTGTCATACTCAGTTTGTTATCAACTTTTGAGAATCAGTGGGTGTTTTTAACCCTTTCGCGGTCAAAGGGAACAATTTGTACCCTTTTACAGTTTTCCAAAAGTGGGTTGATACCCCCCTACCGAAAGGAAACATTTTGTTCCTTTTGCAAAACCCGTTAGTTTATATATTGATTTAGGTTGTATATATTTATGGCTGACGTTGGCTGATCTGATATCGAATCAACAAAAGTGGGCGAGAGAGAAGTACCGTGAGTTAGTGAAAGGGAACAATTTGTACCCTTTCATCCTTATTGACTTGAGTTGTATACTATAGTTTAATCAAGTCAAAAATTGCGGTTCACGAAAGGGTTAAAATACGAGCGTTTGAACATTATATCATGATGAATCCTCGATGAAGACCAACGATATCGTCCTGGAACTGCAAGTATGATGTAATCCATCAACACAAGAGTGTGCACACGATCTCTTCTGTGTTTGCCGACTCACTCAGTGCCGACACTACCCAGCAGCACTTGATAAGCAGGGAAGGCATCGAAGACAACCCTGTTGTTGAGTTGAATGGACACGAAGACGCCACGCTGGATGGTATCGAAGACATCGAAGAGGAGAATGTACGTGATGGTGCCTTCAAGCAAGAAAACGAAGTGTCTGAGTCTGACGTTCTCTTGACTCTAGAAATCGCGCTCTTCATGGTGATTCTGAACTTGTATTCCAGAGTATTGGATCGAACGATATCATTTGCCTCCATTCCAGGGGTTAACACAATGATGTCGTGCTATCCTTCAGCATTATTCGCTTTATCAGGTTAGACAACGTTGCACCAGTCTCGACTGACAGTTTCACGCCAACATCGCAGCATTTTTCATCGTCGAGAGTCCAGCTGCGTACGAGGCATTTTGTCTCGCGTGGAATGGCCCGAATTGCAGTTTATCTCATCCCAATCATCGGCAATAATCATTGGAGTTTCGTCATGATGTCCGACCCACTAACAACAACAGGCAAGGCAACACTCTACTACGTGGACGCGACCACCATCAGACAACAGATATCGTGGGCTTGTTGTTCGAGTACGTCCGTGAGGATATCAAGTTTAGCCAAGATGTGGAACATTCCGGGAGATACGAAGCTGCATCTGTCCACTGTAAACCAAGTCAGTCAAACCTATATGATTGTGGTCTATATGTATGGCACTACATAAGGTACTGCTCTTCGAAAGAACCGTCGTTGGACACAAGAAGAATCAATAGGTTATGTCAGGGACTAAACCTTCGACGATGTCAGATACTTCGCAAAGAGTTGCTTCGGTGCATCACTTTGGATTGTGCATGGAACAAGAACAACCCAAGTTTGGACGACGATATTGAAGACTTCCAATCAAGTCCTCCAAGTTCCGCATCAGATTCCAAAATACAGAGGTTCATATTAGAGGCGTCACGTTAACCATCAGCCGAATGCTTTGTTTATCCTTTCACGAATGCTGTTTTTTTGCCTCTGTTCTACCAGATGGTGTTATCCCATTGGCCAATAGACATCCACTCTCGATTTTTGAGTGTGGTCTGGGATTCGATCTGATTGATGGAAGCAAAACGCAGTATGATAATAGTAGGCATGGAGTGAAAGGGTGCAAGTTGCACCATCTAGGGCATGTCCATCGCCGGTCTTATCTTTTGCCCTAATAATTGTACTACCTTCTTTTGAAATTTCCCAGATAGGACAACGATAGAACCTTCGTTTAGCCACCGCTGGTCCTACTCCATTGATGTACGTTAAACCAGCTCGTCCTTCCGTGAGTGATGGTCTAATCTGCCTATAGCGAAATCAAGGTAGGCTGGTTCTATCCGTAAAACCAAATATAGGATTTCGGATACGGCCGGTTCTAAACATTTAGACCAATCAGACCTGCGGTGGCAACATTTTCTTCCTTTTTTTTTTTTCTTCGGCGTGGTCACACTCCCATTGCGTGACGCTTTAAAGAGTGATGGTCACTGTAGTGTCGCACTTCAACGTCCACGCAAAAGGCGACGACCGCACCAACAAGTATGAACGAGTGGCGGGCGCGGTATGTGGAGCTGCTCCAGTCACACGAGGACGGCGCGGATGATGAACTACAGAATGCGATGGCTGTGAACAATTCAACGTGGCTGTGTAATCAGCCTATGCACTCTAAAAAGAAGCCACGCGGTATGTGATATTGTAGATGGCAAAAACTCACAAGAGTTCGCCACCACTCACGTTGTGTTTCCCAAAAACAATAGATTTCCTTGGATCCAAGGGAAAGGACATGGGATTCACACCGATGGTGGGCGGTCATGGGCCTGATTGGACTTCAGGCCTGGAAAACACACAATATACACGCAGTTCCACTGAATCCACGGAGTTCTTACTGAAAAGAGCCCGGGAACCGGGGAACTATAGACAGACCTTCGTTCTCTGCCTCCCAAATTACGGAGATACAGATACTTAGGCAGATTCGAACCACACAAGGTCTCACCCGACTGAGTCCCCTGCGGTTCTGCTTCCCAGGGAACCTGCGGCCTCAGGGAAAATGGGAAAACGCAAATATGGAGCACCAGGAACTGGACTTGGCCAAGTTCCTGATAGATAAACCAGAGGATAACGGAGTTCCACTCGAACAATCAAGCGAACCACCACTACCAACAGCCACACACTCGCTAATATGCACTAAGACACAGAACTCAGCGGAAACCTACTGGTGCAGGCCACCCAAAGCTCCACACGGCTATGCGGGTGGTCCAAATGCACTTAGACGAAGGGAATTGGGAGCGGTCTTGCTCTCTTGACGGCAAAAGCAGAAGTCATGTTTCTCTGGGCAAGAGCCAAGCGCCAGGAGTCGCCCCCTGACGCTTCGCGCTCAAGTCCGCTTAGTAACTACTAGATCTTTCTACGAAACTCCCACGGTCGCCCGTGAAGAGTCGCAGATAATAAAAGCTATAGTAACTTAACCACTGTCTGTGTAACTACTTCTTCTACGACCTTTCACTGCAGTTCCGGGCGGTTACGAGGAACTCCATCCGCAGTTCCCAAATCGTATCTAGCACCGGAGTTCCAAATCGAACCTAGGACAGCAGATCCCTGACCATCATTCTGAAGTGACGGTGACTTCGTCACTGGTGGATCAACTCCTGGAAAAGAACCGAATGTTGATCGTGGACAACTTGAAGGTGGTCACGAACGCCTCTACAGGATTGCTTCGCTGAAGCGAGATTCATCAGACTTTCCGGAATCAAATATGACTTTAGGTGTAGCTTCGGGTTTGGATGGGGACAAGATACATTTTTTTTAGACAAACAAGAAGCTTTGCTGAATCAATCATAGGCAAAGGGGTAAGGAGAAGAGATGGGGTCCAGGTTTGTTTGGATGTGAGCTGCTTTGGTTTTACGCTCACTGCTCCTGCTCCCCGGAGCTCCGAGCCGCGGGTCCTCCAGCCACTCGTACGTCTCTGTCATTCTCTTTTTTCATCTAGGATTTCTTGTGAGTTTCTTTTCTAACACCCACCCACCTTCAAATAGAACGCCCCTCGGGTTGACCCTCGGCCTTGAATTTTCGGTTTGGAGACGAGTGTGGCTTCGGCTGTCGCTCTGGGGATTTCGTTGGACGCGTTCTGGTTCTTGTTCCGGCTTGACTATTGACACTGACGATGGGTCTCCCAGGGCCTGTTGTTGTGGAGTTGGTAAAACGCAAAGTGAATTGGTCGGGACTTAGTTCGCTAATGCTACCTCTAAGCCGACTCTACTCTTCTGTCCATTCGTCTATTGTCCAACCAATGGACAGAACATGTACACGTCATCTGTAGTTTGCGTAATACTCAAATACATACATTTGATTGGCTGGTTGCTCAGCCAATCACGTCTCACCACGTTGATGATTACATCAACGGAAAACTTCATCTTCGAGGTGAAGTTAAGCGAGTTATGCCTTATGACAGGTGAACTATGACATCCCCCCGGACTTGACTTCGCGTTGGCGGTCTTCGAATTCCGTCACCATGTCCGCCCAATGCGAAACATGCTTGATCTCTTTTTCTGGTTCCCACGTACTTTCGTGTTCTGGGTAACCTTCCCACTTGACAAGCCATTCGCGTTTACGTCGAACTTGGCGGATTTCCAACGATGTACGTCTTTTCACCAGTTTCTTCGTCGATGATAATTGGTGCGGCTTTTGACGTAGGTCTTGTCTTGAACTTGTTTGGACTTGGAGCATAATGCGTCAATAGTTCAACATTGAACGTCGGATGAAGTCGTGATAAATTCGCAGGCAATTCCAGTCTCGCAACATTGTCGTTGATCGTCTTGATAATGCGAAATGGACCGATGCGGCGTGCGGCTAATTTACTCTTCTTGTCTTCTGCGCCTTCTGCAGCGATTCTCAATGGCAAATTCTTGGTATCCAGGAGAACTAAATCTCCTTCTGCAAACTCAACCTCGCGTCGCTTCTTGTCGTAATACTGCTTCTGTCGTTCTTGGGCGGCGAGCAAGTTCTTGCGTGCGAGTTCAACCAACTTCTTGTGTTCATCCACAAACCTCTTGGCGTATTCGACCAGAGGAACTTCTTTACTTAAACCAGATAACTCATTCTGAACTATCGACCTTGGTTGTCTTCCAGTGTCGATCGCAAACGGCGATAACTTTGTCGAGGAACTGACAAGTGTTGCATGTGCATACTCAATGGTGCTTAGATGGTTTGCCCAGTCATTGCCATGATACGAAACCATACAGCGCAATGCATCTTCAAGAACCAAGTTTGACGTTCCGTTTGTCCGTCGCTTTGAGCTCGATGAGCCGTTGTCATACTCAGCTTGACCCCCATTTGATTCATAAGTGATTTCCAAAATTTCGATGTGAATTTTGAATCTCTGTCACTGATGATTACTTGGGGCAATCCATGGTGCCGTACGACTCCATCAAATAATGATCTGGCGACTTCTTCAGCATCAACCTTGGTATGACTCGGAATGTACTTTGCGCGTTTCGACAACTTGTCTACTACCGTCAAAATAGCGTCGTATCCGTTCGAAACTGGCAATCCCACAACGAAGTCCATTGAAACAACTTCCCAGCATTCGTTTGGGATTGGAATCGGCATTAACTTTCCGATCTTCTTGAGACTGCTCGATTTCCATCACATACATGTTTCACACGAAGAAACGTACTCTCGAACATCTCTTTCCAACGTTGGGCAATAATACCATTGCGCAACTTTGAACTGTGTGCGCTGAATTCCAGGTTGTGCAGCCACTGGACCATCGTGTTGCTCACTGATAATACTTGTGCGCAACTTGTCGATATTCGGAACACACAACCGCTTGACATTGTGATCCGTTTGAAGATAAAGTAAACCTTTCATCTTCACAAACTTGGAGTCTTTATTCTCTCCGTCTGCGTTCCAAGCATCACAAAAAAACAGGATCTGTTGCGTAGCCTTCTTGAAATTCTTCTTTCGTCCTCGCGTCCAAATGTGTGCTGACAAGTACATACTCGACATTGTGGACTTGACCCGTATTGGACTTCCAGTGAAATTGACGTATCCCGATAGGATGACTCTCCCCCCGAAAGTCCACATCGTCGAGAATGACGTGAGCCACGGTTTCGTGCAACTCCCGCAGTTCCGATGCCATGCGAAAGTGACGTCTTGAAGTAGCACCAATTTCGAAGCACACATTGTCGCATTCATGCACCTTTGGTGACGAAGTCTCATCCTCAGCGCCTTGATCCACAGGACGGGATAACGCATCCGCTACAACGTTCTGTACACCTCTCACATGATGAAGCACAAAGTCAAACTGGGAGAAGAACGTAAGAAATCGCGCCAGCTTAGGTGAGACTTTGGGATGATGCAGCATCCATCCACACGCAGAATTGTCCGTATAGACATCGAAAGGTCGACCATGGAGATAGTGTCGCCATTTTTCCAGCGCAAACTTGATTGCGAGCAACTCTTTCTCATGCGGTGGCCAATTTATCTCATGTTGTCCAAGTTTCTTCGAGTAAAATGCAATCGGATGATCGTCTTCGCCAAACCGCTGAGATAGGACTGCGCCCACACAATATCCCGACGCATCTGTCGTGACCAGGAATCTGTTGGAAAAATCCGGCAACTTCAGAACCGGGGCTTGTTGCAAAGCCAGCTTCAAGCTCAGAAAGGCCTTTTCTTGATCTGGACCCCAGCACCACTCGACATCTTTCTTCGTTAACTTACTCAATGGCAATGCGTGAGTAGCGAAATCGCAGATAAAACGTCGGTAATACCCAGCGAGTCCTAAAAAGCGGAGTAGCTCCTTTTTGGACTGTGGTGGCTTCATTCTTTCGATCGCGAGGGTCTTCTTCGTATCGACTGACAACCCTTCGCCTGACACAGTGTGTCCGAGAAAATCGACTGAAGGTAATCCAAATGAGCACTTGTCACGATGCGCGTACAGGCGTTGTTCGCGTAGAACTCCACAAACTTGTCGTAGATGATCGATATGATCGGACTGCGTCTTGGAAAAAATACAGATGTCATCCAAATATACGACGACAAAATCGAATTTGTCGAACAAAGATCGCATGAGACGTGACCAAATGCCTGGCATTCCGGCCAAACCCATGGGCGCCACACACCATTGATACGTCTCCTTGTGTGTGCGGAAGGCCGTATATTGTCGCGAGTCGTTTGCTACCAACATTTGATGATATCCTTGGGCCAAGTCAATGACGGTAAAAACCAAACATCCTTGCATCTTGTCGAACAGTTCATCAATGAGTGGAAGTGGAATCTGAGGAACCCGAGTCTGACTATTCACATAACGGTAATCAATCACCCAGCGTATGGGTATCTTCGTATTACCAGATCGCAGCCATTCTGCGCGTTTTGGAATCGTGTTGGTTGCAGGATCCTTCTTGGGAACTCCAAAAATGTTAGAGACCCAAGGTGAGTTCGACACCTCGATCCAACCTTTGCGCAACTTCTCCTGGATGAAGTCTTCCAATGCGTCTTGTTCCGTCTTCGACAAGCGATAGATCCCGTTGGACTTCGGTTCCGCGTCTTCCTTCATCTGCAACTCGAAATTTACTGAGCGCTCTGGCGGTAATTCATCCGGAAGTGTGTCAGGAAACACATCGGAGAATTCGTCTAGTACTGCCTGAAGGGACTCAGGCACCGTCTTGGCATCCACTGCACATATCTTCACCTTGTACACTTCTTCGTATACTCCTTTCTTCATCTGCCGAGCAAATTCATTGCCGTCCACCAAGGAGTCCATCACCATGTTCGCCGCAGTTGCTTCTGTCATCTCCGTGTTCGTTGAAAACGAGATTTCGTTCGTTCTCCAGTTCACATTCGGCTGAAACTCATATGCCATGGTTTTCCCAAAATGACGTCATGCTTCTCACTCATCTGGTTCCACTCCGTGAAATTCTGATCCTTGAACACGTATCCCTCCATGGACACGTCCGCTTGCACCTTCTTTACTTCCTGCTTCTGTGTGCTTCCGTCAAACGCTTCCAACTGCACGTGTTGTATTCCCAAAACCTTCGTCGCAATTCCTGGCCGAATCAAATTCACATTTGATCCACCATCAAGGAGCACCTTCACTTGCTTCCCTTCGATCACCGCTGGCTTCCTGATCAACTCGATTTCTTCTTTCTCTTGAAGTCTCTCCACATTACACGTCGTTACTCGATCGAACAAGATTACTTCATCTCCACTCAATGTGTCTTCTTCCACATTATTGATCGGACGTCTCTGATTCCGTCTCGGTTCCGATCGCTTCGACGATACGCACTGCTTCCATGAGTGCCCAGGCTTCTTGCACTGGAAGCACAATCTCTTTCTTCTGCACTCTTCCTTGCTTAGTCGTTGCACATTGTCAATCTCCATTGGGTCCGGCTCTGCTCGCTGGCTGTATTCGTTGCGTGAGTAACTTGGTCTTGGCTCTTCATAGCGTCTTGGTTCGCTTCGGTGCTGCCAATGGTGAGCACGATCGTAATCCAGTGCCACATTAATTGCTTCGCTCAACGTCTCACATCGTCGGTATTGGACTTCTTCCCTGGTACGCTGCCTCAATCCTCTCTGGAAATAAATGACCTTGTCAATCTCACTCATGTCTCGTACTTGCACCATTAATTGACGATGTCTTGCGATGTAATCCGCCAGATCGCGGCAGTCACGCTGTTGCAACGCGTTGAGTTGGTCTCTCAGGCGTTGTTGGAGATCTGCCGGAACAAATTCACGATGCAGCTCCATAAAGAAATCTTCAACAGACTGGATGAGACCTCGCCGAGAAGCAAACCATTGAGCCGCTGCTCCACGCAATGAACCGCCAATCGCCGCTAGGACTCTAGGCGCCAACTCCGCTGACTTCCATGCAACACCTTTCGCAGCGAAATATCAACTTGCTCGTAGAACAATTGTGCAGATTCATTGACACGACCGCTGTACGTTGGCAACTTCACTCCTTCCAACTTGAATTCCGTTCTGGGTTGTTTCCGTTGCATTTTCTCGAGCATGTCTTGCTGTCGCGCGAGCAATGCGACCATTTGTTGCATCAATTGTTCGTTCGTGGCCGGCTCCATGGTGCACCAAAATCGAAAGGCAAACAGAAGAGTTTAAGCTAAAAGGGGAAGTGTATCAGTTGGTGCTTTTCTAGCGATCTTCCGAACGTCTTGATAGAGAATTCTCTCAGCTTCTTGCAGCAAGTTCTCAACTTCGTACAGCGCTTGATCGAGTTCACTTGCTACTTCCGGGACGAACTTGCCTTGCTTCGACACTTCCTTGCGTAGAATGTCGTTGATGCGCCGCGTCAACTTGAGATTACTTGCGAGATCTTTCGCTGCCTTCTCTACTCTTGCTTCCCCACCAAAAAGGAACACCTGACCAAGCTTAGAGTCAAACTCTTCGTTTCCTCTCTTCCTCTTTCCCATGCACCCGAACGACTTATTCAACTCCCTTCTGTTCCCCGGAGGTACTACCCAGATGACCTTGAGTCAAATGGCCAGAAGTGTGAACGGAGTTTAGCGTTAGGACTTCACACGAGCCACCAATGCCAACAACGATCAAGAATTGCGCAGTCGCTACTTGCTATCAACCCACGAGAGTGACTCTATCTGTTTCCAGACTCTCTCGATTTACGGGGAACCACAAGAAAGACCCACTACACAACCTCTCACGCCGCTAACACGGATGGTAAGAGCGAGGGACCAGCCGAAAACCGAAGGACGAGCGCCGAAGACCGAGCCGATGGTAGACCAACAAGTGCTACCAATTGTTGTGGAGTTGGTAAAAATGCAAAGTGAATTGGTCGGGACTTAGTTCGCTAATGCTACTCTAAGCCGACTCTACTCTTCTGTCCATTCATCTATTGTCCAATCAATGGACAGAACATGTACACGTCATCTGTAGTTTGCGTAATACTCAAATACATACATTTGATTGGCTGGTTGCTCAGCCAATCACGTCTCACCACGTTGATGATTACATCAACGGAAAACTTCATCTTCGAGGTGAAGTTAAGCGAGTTATGCCTTATGACAGGTGAACTATGACACCTGTCGACTCCTTAGCTCCTCCTGTACAACCTTCCAGCATTGCATCTGCTGCAGGCAGTCTTCAGCTTCTCGCTTCTGTCTCTGCCTCGACCGTGCCCGCATCTGTGCCTCCGGCTCCGCTGCTGTCCAACCCCGTCACTGACGCGATCATATTTGATGATCTTGAGTACGCCGAGATGGAAGTGTATTCGGACGCTGGCTTCCGGTTTCCCAAGCAAGGAACACATCATCTGCGGAAGAACCCGTGGTTCTCATTTAAGGTCTTAACCCTTCCGCGGTCAAAAGGCGCAATATGAACCATTTTACACGCTTTTAAAACACGGTTGGAAAAATGGCTGTGAAATGGGGCATTTTGCGTCCTTCCACTCCGTACCTACAATTCACCAACCGTGTTTTGGAATAGCTAATCAGAAGCCGTAGATTGTCTGAGCCAATCATATGTGCGGTACATCACCCTTAGCCAATCAGGGTGTCCCGCAGGTAGTACCGTGGTTTAGTAAAATGGGTCATTTTGCCCCCTTTTTTCATTCCTTATTGACTTGAGTTGTATACTATGCTTTAATCAAGTCAAAGATCCCGGTTCACGAAAGGGTTAATCTCTTAATGCATAGAGCGGCTGCAGCACTAGGTGCTTCCTCGTTGGCTTCGCCTCCATTAGACTCGCGGCTATATCACCGCCTGGGAATTCGCCTTCTTCCTCAGCTACCCTTCCTGCGTCACCGGCGCCCGTGCCTCCGCCTTCGCCAAGTGGTTGCTTGATCTGAGTGATGATGTCGTGTTGGTGCCTCAGCGTCAGTTCCTCGTGCTATTCTGATTGCTGCATCTGCGCATCCTCAGTCGCGGGTGGGACAATGGTGACCCCGAGCTGTTGCCTCAGTATCCTGCAGTGCATCGATGTACCAACCAGCTGAACATGTACAATCCGAATGCTGAATGGGACTACTCCTTGATCAACATATCACTCCCAGCGATCGTCTCGTCTACTTGGTGAATTGAGACACCGATCAAGTTCATTTGGGCTGGAGTTGGGCTGGAAACATGACGAACGTTCGCCTCTTGATGGATACCTCAATGGTGCGACCGCCACGGGTCAATGCTTCATGGAAACTGTCCTTTCTGCGTGTCACGATTCTGGCAATCCCAAATATGTGACAGAAGCCTATTGAGTGGCCTTTGCACAAAAACGTGGTCTTGTTGGTGTGCTGGCGTCCGCGCTGATATTTGCCCGACTTCTGGCATTAACGTCGGCAACCGAGCGAGTATTTGGACTACGCCTTGCTGTTGCAAGGTAACTGCTCGCGCGGCTCGGTGTCTTCGGTTGACGTACTCGAGCGGCACTATCGAGAACCCGAGCCTGGGCATTGCCTTGCTTATCTTGGGGACGGCGCAGCGTCGCCATCGTCGTTGGTTTGCCAAACAATCTAGTTGAAGTTCTCGACGGGTACGATGGGTCTCTTGCCGGGCCTTTTTGACGTAAACTTTTGTCGATCATCGCTTGGGTTCGTCAGGCTCGCCACACGTATCGTTTCGCGCGTGGCGTGGACTTCCACTACAACTTCAAGTGAAAGTCGAAGACCCAGAAGAAGCACGAGAAGCGCTTGAAGGTCTCAGAGTAGGTGGCAGCGGCGAACGCCGTTGGCGCTTAGTCGATGAATGTTGAACAACGATATCTCGCTTCACATCTTTCTTCTTCTGGACTGGACAGGATATGCCTGGAAGCATTGTAACACTACAGCATAACAGATACTATAGGACATATTTGTTAGGTCCGGACCTATTTATCCATGGAGTAGACCAAAATATCGTCTGTCCAGACGAGCACAGAATTATACAACTGTTCACGGAAGCACTGGCGCATATGTGACTGGAGTTCCAGTGCACTATCGGCATCACCCTGAGGCACCCTCGTTGGTGTGAATACTCCATCCTCCGTGATGAAATTGTAGTACTCCTGGCTCTCTCTCCATGGGAGCTGCCAGATTAAAAAAAAAATCGAATATAGCAAAGCCGTACGCCCCACGGACGCTCTGGGTCACCGAGGCCAGATTCGGCGTGGCGCCGGTCATGAGGACCGTGCGGACATTCACTTGCCCATAATCAACTGTAATACGATTCTCGTCTGTGCCTTGTTTCTTAACAGGATGCGTCACGGACGCCCAGTGACTCGCGTTATTGCGATACACCAAACCACACGCTTCTAGTTCACGGACATAGCTTCGCAGAAATTCACGCTGTTGCTCTGGGTATTTCCTGGTGTGGGGTGACGTCCTCACGCAATGTTACATGCATGGGCTCTACATTCTCCGGCAGGTCGTTGCCAAGACTGGTCCTCCACACATCACGGTATTCTATCACAATTGTGCGTGGCTCAGGTACACAGTCAGCATAATAAGCCTCCACTGACACCGTTGACCAACATTCTGCGAAGTAGACCCTCCAGCTCTGAGTCATTCGTTTCACCCACAGTAGGGTCATCGTCACTCAGGTCGTCTAGGTCTGCTTGTCCCACTGCACCAACAACAGCCTGGTCCAACACGTGTCAACGTCCATATTGGCGAGAGTGTTGCTGTTGGTAGTGGTAGTTCGCATAATTAAAGAGATTTAGCAAACGACATTACATTAATTATCGGATGGTCTTAACACAAAACCCCTCTAAACAGATACGCCGAAAATAATGGAGGCCTCACGCGTACATCAGGATCGGCCCAGCATAATGGTGGCATTATCTTATGGTTAGACCCTGGTTTAAACGGTCGAACACAGAAAGAGATGCAATTTTTGACTCGAAACGGAGATCCGGCTTGCTAGACCTCATCCAGGATGAAGATATGTACTCGCTTGACGCTTCGAAGCGATGGGTGCGATGGGTGCGATTCCCTCTCATTTTTAATCGCTTTTGTGAAATTTCTCCGAAGGGTCGAGATAATGTAATGTTCCACATCCAAATGCTAAATGCAGTGTTTGTGTCTCTATTATCTTATGTGTTAGACTGAATTAGTCCATGGGATAATTCAGTCTAACTATTGTTCAAGTGAAATTTGATCATCTTCTAGTTCAACTATCAAGAAATTGGCTAAGTCCAGTTCCTGGTACTCCATATTTCTGTTTCCCCTGTGGCCGCAGGTGCTCAGGGAAGTAGAACCGCAGGGGACTCAATCGGGTGAAGCTTTGTGTGGTACGAATCTGCCCAAGTATCTGTATCTCCGTAAGTTGGGAGGCAGAGAAAAGTCCGTCCACAGTTAATCTTTTCGCGGGCTCTTTTCAGTAAGATTTACGTGGATTCAGAGGAAAGTGCGTACGTTTTGTGTTTTCCAGCCAATCATCACCCACCATCGGTGTGAATCCGACCTTGGATAACAAACAACTTCATTATTTCTTGGGAGCACAACGTGAGTGGTGGCGAACTTTGGTGAGTTTTGCCTCCGCAATATCACCGGACAGTCTTGAGTGCTTGCCAATCCTTTCCATTATGAGAGCTGACGTACTTGCTGAGAATACGTACTGCAGTTGCGAAATCGGGCTTGACCCACCAACCAGATACGGGAGGCAGCCAACAGCTCCAACGCATGAGAGATCAGACTTGACTGTCTGCATCAACATCACCGTCCACCACACCATCGCAAGACAACAAAGATTCTTCAGATCCTGGAAGCAAACCCACAGATACTGCCATTCGATACTTTCAATACGGATCTTCAATTTACTTTGACTGTACACACGAAATCTCGCTCTCATCATACTTGATTTCAATTACAAGTAGGAATAGAACATCACCAACACCTTTGAGCTTGAATTCCTGCATAAGCAACTGAGCCACACAGACAACGGTTAAGTCAGTATAGGTTTTAGTATTACGAAATGGAACCTTAAAGCCCCCCCCCCCCCCCTTTCGTTTGATTGGCGGTTCTGGCCTTATCTGCTCCGTTCTGAGAAACATCGTCAGGGGCCGTAATGCTTCGCACATACGCAACCAGTACAGATACAGGCCGACGATGATGAAGCTGTATTTGGGGACGGTCCTTCTTAATTACGTGCGCTCCTTCTTGACTTATCATTAATGCATAATCTAAACAATCGCGAGACGCGATCGCACAGGTCCAAGCTCGAATGCGATACGTATTTGACCACAATCGAGCGGAACAAACATTACAAGATGGTGACAACGTGAACCTAAGTACACAAAGCTTAGATAGAGCTCATACCGGCTTGCCCAACTCGAGTAAGCTTGGTCTCAAGTGATTTGGTCTGTACTCAGTCGTACGTCGTGTACACAATCACGCGTACAAGCTGAATAGCCAAAGCAACAACAAACCTCATCCCGTGTCCAACATGAGTTCACTGAAGCCATATCACGAGACTTCACGGTTGTCGCGGCCAGCTAACGTGGTTCCCGGCGATGGCACTCCTGATCAGATCGCCAAACGAATCCACGACAAAAAGAAGGCCCTTTTCAAGTGGGTCAAGCACAGGAAAGGTACAACGCTCTGGTGCCCTTGGAACGGGACAATGTTTTTTTTTTTTGTTTTGTCCCAGGATCACTTTTTTCTGTAATCGGACGTGCAAATCATGTTCGTGCTGTGGATTACGTTTGAAACGCGACACCAGCTTAGGAAGTGGCACAAGTTTCTGTATGATAGAAGCTTGTATTGCTTTGCGCGTTGCTGCTGTGATGTGACGGTTCGTAGACACATTGAGGCAATTGTCGAAGAATGTAGTTATCATTGCTAGTTATATGTAAGTAACAAAATATAAATCCTAATCATCGCTTGAAACGATTGAAGGTGATAGCCTTGCTATTATTAGACTTTGAGCTCCCGTAGCACATATGTCTCTCAGCCGTCAGGTGGCATTCCTGACGAGCTTCGGTGGAAAGGAGTGGACAAAACGAAAAAAAGCACCATCCCTGTTGGTTTCAGACACATTCCTCCCGAATCCTGTATACAAAAATATAATAAATATGTCGCCCACCCTCCGGTGGCAACAGCGATAGAATTTGGTGGCCAACAAACAACACATGCCACCGACTAGGAAAGTTTTTTTTTTTTCTATCGACAGCGTCATTTCTCAATCGGCATCGTCAAGCTCAGATTGTTATGATGGTTACTCATGCTTAATGTGTCTAGTGCAATCAAATGTGGCGTCCGCGATAGCTAGATGAACGCGATTGACTTTGAGTTGTGGTGGAGTGGGTTTGAATTTTCCCAGACGCAATGTAGATAGGCTGGAAACTAAATAGGAATCGTCCAGCGAAGGGGTCGTGCTAACCAGTTTTAGTTTGCCAAGGTAAAGCTAATGGGAAATAACAATACTTATGGCCAGTAACTCACGTTGTGTACCCTTTATTAGCAGCCCTTTGATGCTTTACGGTACCTATCTGATGGTCTACGTGCAGGAAGTAGGTTTAACTCTACCACTGACAGACTCAGTCAAGCTTGGGAAGCCCGTAGTTGTCGGGAAACGCAAGTCTCAGACGACTTTATATGCACACAGGCTGGGAGCGAAGTATTACTCAGCTCCCCAGCTAACAATCGGGTCCTCAACATCTTTTAACCCTTTCGCGGTCAAAGGGCGCAATATGAACCATTTTACACGCTTTTAAAACACGGTTGGAAAAATGGCTGTGAAATGGGGCATTTTGCTCCCTTCTACTCCGTACCTACAATTTACCAACCGTGTTTTGGAACAGCCAATCAGAAGCCGTAGATTGTCTGAGCCAATCAGATGTGCGGTACATCTCCCTTAGCCAATCAGGGTGTCCCGCAGGTAGTATCGTGGTTAAGTAAAATGGGTCATTTTGCCCCCTTTCATTCCTTATTGACTTGAGTTGTATACTATACTTTAATCAAACCAAAGGTCTCGGTTCGCGAAAGGGTTAACACCCTCAAACAATATAAAGCGTACAGCTGGTATAAACCAGCTGATACAAGGTTGATATGAAGGCTAAGTTACTTTGGCAAGCCAGATTCCTCAGCAGAACACAGGGGTTTTGCTCCACCTAATGCGTCCAGACCCAGGAAGTTGGAAAAATACGCACGCAGATGCCAACTACTAGTACTTAGACACGCAAGCTTACCTTGTACCGCGGCAGCAGGCCCGATACGCGCGCAGGAACCAAGTCACTTGAGTCTGACGTGGCAAAAGGAGAGGTCCCTGTTGGTGGAGGAGGCCTCTCTTGGACCCCCCTCTTAACTGATACGAAGTATCTACAAACTGACTACTGTTACCCTCTCCTGGCTATGCCCAGAGGGGCGATACCCTGGGAGGCGTCTCGGGTTCCCAGCTCGGCTGGGGTCCGGAGGCTGGGAAATGGCGTTGGGAAATCATCCATCCCATCCCTGGGAGTGGGGCTGGGAAAACTGGACTCAACCCAGACCTGGGGACCTTGGTCGTACTTTCTGCTTGTACCACTGCCGGGAGGGGAACTCTGGGACCAGACGCGAGAGGGGGATGGACGGGGGCCACGTTTTGGAGGGCGCTACATCACAGAGTTCATTGCGCCAAGACCGCTAATCTTCCGTCTTGTATAACAATCAATAGATTGGAAAAGGAGTTCACTGAATTGTTATCGCCTTATTCACAAATAAAGCTGAGTAGTACATAGGTCCATATGAGTCGATTTAAACAAAAACTGTCTTAACGACCAGAGAGTATTTTTGAGCAAATCGCGTTTGAAGTGTGATGTTCGGTTAGGTACGTTTCGAGTCACTTCTCAGGAGCGCCGAAACCAAATTGGTCGTTTTATTCAGGTAAAAAACAATTTGCAGGAAACTGAGTGGCAGTCGTCATGGTGCGAGCGGAGCGAGAGAATGACGAAGAGAGCGAGAGCGGGTCGGATTCCTCATACGATTACGTCTCCAGCTGCAGCTCCGATGAGTATGATGAGGAAGGCGAGGTAGAGGAGACTCTAAGGGCGCCGTCTTTGGGTGGGGAAGAAGTCCATACGCGCGTTATCCAGCTTACGAACAATTCCTGCTGAGAGGAACGCTGTCTTGCTGGCAAGGAAGGATGCGTGGAGAAGTTCGTCAACTCCCTGAGCCAGATGACCAAGGAAGGACGTAAGACAAGTATCCTCACAGCACTGGCAGTCAGATCGAGTCTCGTAGGTACTCAGCGGCAACGAGGGAAAGGAACTCGAGATCGTTACGTCTACGTGCTACCGTTTTGCGGCGAAGTCTGTAAGGCATCCTTTCAGCGGGCATTCGACATCTCCAATGACACGTTGAATACAGCACGCCAGCAGGTGAAGCGAGGCGAAGCGTATGCGCGTGATCACAAGAACAAGAACAACAAAAACGCGACCCAGTTGGATCAGGGTGAAATCGTGAATTGGTTTCGTGGTGTAGCATCAATTGTGGGCGAAGGCGTCCCGGTGCGTTTCCGTCGTCAACGGAAGGAAGACAACACGGTTGTTCGCCATGTAGCGAGAGAGCTCTTCACCTTCTTGTCAGCTCATTTCACGTGGAGCACATTGTACGACGAGACGAGTACATCAAGTATCGAGAACTGAACGAGATCAACACAACTAACCCGTCCTACGCCTCGTTTTACCAAATTCTCACGCGTCGATGCAAGGACGTTCGCATTCGTTCACCACGATCCAACGTGTGCGACACGTGTGCAGTGTATCGAAGCGTTCCTTCCAGAAATCCTACAGCGGCGGACATGGAGAATCTTGCTGTTCACGCCTTGGACGCGCGTGTGATGAGGTACACTGATAAGACCGATTTGTTTTGAATTGGATTTAACACTGATTTCATTTTGAACAGGCAACAGTACGCGAAAGACGCAGGTCTAATCAGCGACGAGCACTTTGTCTCAACAATGGACTTCGCGCAGAACCTCGCGTTGCCTCATTCGTCGTTTACCCCATCATCATGGTACTTCATGTCTCTCATCTGGGTCTCCCTTTTCGGAATTCACTCTCATAATACGAAGCGCCAGCACAATTTCATCTACTCAGAACGCTGGTAAAGGAAGCAACGAAGTGATCTCGATGTTACACGAGTTCGCAACTACCCAAGGAATATTATCAAGTGATTCGGTGTGGACGATCTACGCCGACAACTGCGGTGGCCAGAACAAAAACGGCCATCTGCTCCGATATCTGCTTCTACTTGTCGACAGTGGTCGCCTCAAAGGAGCGAACTTGTACTTTCTTGTCAAGGGTAACGCGAAGAATCACTGCGACGGTGGTTTTGGTGCAGTGAAGAGGGCGTACGCGAAGCGTGACCTCTACCCTTTGAGTATGGTTGCTGAGGCGGTCGAAGAATCGTCTACCACGAACAATGCTGTCTGCCTTGAGAACAGGCCTGAAGTCTTCAAAGACTGGAAGGTACTCCAGTCTGTTTACCGTGACGTGAAGGCAATCCAGAAGTATCAACTCTTCAGCATGGACTCATCTAACCCAGGTGTCGTAGCGTGCCGGAAGCGACCGTCGTCGGAGGCTGTGATCCAAGACCTACGAAAGCGTGGATGTGTTCCATCAAGTAACGAAGGTTGGGCAAATGTTTGGGGGTCCATTCAGCAGCTGCAGGTCTCTATCGCAAACCCGAAAAAAATGGCAGACTTACACGCCAAAATATTACCGTACATTCCTGAAGAGTTCAGGTCTGACCCTCTGTATCGAGCTCCAACTCCAGAAGAACTCGAAGCGGCGAAGTCAAAGAAGCGTCGACGTGCGCAAGTTACGCCGAGATTGCAAGATCGACCGTCGAAACGCCCTCATGTTGAAGAAGGTGGCGCGGATAACGCTAAATAGTAATTGTTTTAAACATGTTGAAAACTTTCTGTTTTTTACTTGCCTCTTTTCGTAAGATTAAAGAGGAAGGAGTGATCAGATTGGATTGAAATCTTGTTTTTTTAGCTTCAGCGCAAAAAATCAGACCAGATGAACTTCAGATTTTTTTCTGAAAATTTTGAGCTGGGACGAGGTCTCCTGGGCGAATGATCGTTATGGAACGACATCTTCGTCTCCAAGGACACCGAAGGTCTCATTCCCCAGAGGAAACAGCGCAGAATTAGCTGGTATCAATAACTCCGATTTTTTCTTTTGATCGTTAAGTCTGATTTTGTTTTTAAATTGACTCATATGCACTGAAGACGATCACTACGAAACGCACACGTAGAAGCAATGCGAGCCTTTGTCGTCCGGATTTTGTGGTGACGAACGTCCCTTGGTGGAGCGTGAGTCCTCATCTCTCCCAATTGTCAAGTTAGCACTGATGGACGCTGTTCATATCCAGTTTGATAAGATTGCGTCAATCGTTGGGTGCTACTTTCATTTCAAGCAAGCATGTCGTCGCTATATGCAGAAGATTCGAACTCGGCGCAGTAGCGTAGGAGGGCCGTCACCATGCAACCATACCAGTCAAGATGCCCTACTGGTGGCGATCGACGATACCAACTTATGCTGCGCACATGTTCATAGGAGTACCACCACGATGAATGGAACCAATCCTGTTTGGTCTAATCAATGTTTTTGGTCAACAGATCACAGTTGACCACAACCTGATCTGTACCGTATATGACACATGACCTGCAAAAGAGCAAACCATTCTTCCTTGTTGGTGATCGTCTTGTAGAATAGGATCAGTACATGTTCTGTGCGAATCCTTCCAGGCTCTTGTGATCCGTCTCGACGATCGTCCAAGCACTAGATCGGAAACGTTGTCTGAGCGTGAAAGATCGTCAAAAGCTCTTGTTGTTGAGTTCTGTAGTTACTCAGTAGTGAGCCACTCGTTCTTCTACAAAACTGCGAATATTGTGGCAGCCAGTGGCGTGTATCACGAATAGAAGCGCTGGACATACCCTGTGAATATCTCAAAGCTGTAAAGCTGTTCTTGTGTCCTCGGAAATCACCAGTGCGAAAAGTGTGTTGTGGGCGCCTCGAGCTGCGCACGGCTGGTGGGTCGGCGTGCCAAGTGGGCGGAAAATCGGTCCTCGGACCACCGAGTGGGGTCCCCACCGTGTGAAAAGTGTGTGAAAAGTGTGTTCTCGGCGCCTCGAGCTGCACTCGGCTGGTGAGTCGGCGTGCCAAGTGGACGGAAAATCGGTCCTCGGACCACCGAGTGGGGTCTCCAACGAGTACAAAGTGTGCGAAAAGTGTGTTGTGGGCACGTCGGCCAGCACTCGGGGGGTCGGTGGGCGTGCCAAGTGGACGGAAAATCGGTGCTCGGAGCACCAAGTGGGGTCTGCACCGCGTGCAACGTGTGTGAAAAGTGTGTTTTCGGCGCCTCGAGCAGCACTCGTGCAGTGGGTGGGCGTGGCAAGTGGACGGAAAATCGGTGCTCGGAGCACCGAGTGGGGTCTGCACCGCGTGCAACGTGTGCGAAAAGTGTGTTCTGGGCGCCTCGAGCAGCACTCGTGCAGTGGGTGGGCGTGGCAAGTGGACGGAAAATCGGTGCTCGGACCACCGCGTGGGGTCTCCGACGAGTACAAAGTGTGCGAAAAGTGTGTTGTGGGCACGTCGGCCAGCACTCGGGGGGTCGGTGGGCGTGCCAAGTGGACGGAAAATCGGTGCTCGGAGCACCAAGTGGGGTCTCCAACGAGTACAAAGTGTGCGAAAAGTGTGTTGTGGGCACGTCGGCCAGCACTCGGGGGGTCGGTGGGCGTGCCAAGTGGGCGGAAAATCGGTCCTCGGACCACCGCGTGGGGTCTCCGACGAGTACAAAGTGTGCGAAAAGTGTGTTGTGGGCACGTCGGCCAGCACTCGGGGGGTGGGTCGGCGTGCCAAGTGGGCGGAAAATCGGTCCTCGGACCACCGAGTGGGGTCTCCAACGAGTACAAAGTGTGCGAAAAGTGTGTTGTGGGCACGTCGGCCAGCACTCGGGGGGTGGGTCGGCGTGCCAAGTGGGCGGAAAATCGGTCCTCGGACCACCGAGTGGGGTCTCCAACGAGTACAAAGTGTGCGAAAAGTGTGTTGTGGGCACGTCGGCCAGCACTCGGGGGTGGGTCGGCGTGCCAAGTGGACGGAAAATCGGTCCTCGGACCACCGCGTGGGGTCTCCAACGAGTACAAAGTGTGCGAAAAGTGTGCGAAAAGTGTGTTCTCGGCGCCTCGAGCTGCACTCGGGCGGTGAGTCGGCGTGCCAAGTGGACGGAAAATCGGTGCTCGGAGCACCAAGTGGGGTCTGCACCGCGTGCAACGTGTGCGAAAAGTGTGTTTTCGGCGCCTCGAGCAGCACTCGTGCAGTGGGTGGGCGTGCCAAGTGGACGGAAAATCGGTGCTCGGAGCACCAAGTGGGGTCTGCACCGCGTGCAACGTGTGCGAAAAGTGTGTTCTCGGCGCGTCGAGCTGCACTCGGGTGGTGGGTCGGCGTGGCAAGTGGACGGAAAATCGGTGCTCGGAGCACCAAGTGGGGTCTGCACCGCGTGCAACGTGTGTGAAAAGTGTGTTTTCGGCGCCTCGAGCAGCACTCGTGCAGTGGGTGGGCGTGCCAAGTGGACGGAAAATCGGTGCTCGGAGCACCAAGTGGGGTCTCCAACGAGTACAAAGTGTGCGAAAAGTGTGTTGTGGGCACGTCGGCCAGCACTCGGGGGGTCGGTGGGCGTGCCAAGTGGGCGGAAAATCGGTCCTCGGACCACCGCGTGGGGTCTCCGACGAGTACAAAGTGTGCGAAAAGTGTGTTGTGGGCACGTCGGCCAGCACTCGGGGGGTGGGTCGGCGTGCAAGTGGGCGGAAAATCGGTCCTCGGACCACCGAGTGGGGTCTCCAACGAGTACAAAGTGTGCGAAAAGTGTGTTGTGGGCACGTCGGCCAGCACTCGGGGGGTGGGTCGGCGTGCCAAGTGGGCGAAAATCGGTCCTCGGACCACCGAGTGGGGTCTCCAACGAGTACAAAGTGTGCGAAAAGTGTGTTGTGGGCACGTCGGCCAGCACTCGGGGGGTGGGTCGGCGTGCCAAGTGGACGGAAAATCGGTCCTCGGACCACCGCGTGGGGTCTCCAACGAGTACAAAGTGTGCGAAAAGTGTGCGAAAAGTGTGTTCTCGGCGCCTCGAGCTGCACTCGGGCGGTGAGTCGGCGTGCCAAGTGGACGGAAAATCGGTGCTCGGAGCACCAAGTGGGGTCTGCACCGCGTGCAACGTGTGCGAAAAGTGTGTTTTCGGCGCCTCGAGCAGCACTCGTGCAGTGGGTGGGCGTGCCAAGTGGACGGAAAATCGGTGCTCGGAGCACCAAGTGGGGTCTGCACCGCGTGCAACGTGTGCGAAAAGTGTGTTCTCGGCGCGTCGAGCTGCACTCGGGTGGTGGGTCGGCGTGGCAAGTGGACGGAAAATCGGTGCTCGGAGCACCAAGTGGGGTCTGCACCGCGTGCAACGTGTGTGAAAAGTGTGTTTTCGGCGCCTCGAGCAGCACTCGTGCAGTGGGTGGGCGTGCCAAGTGGACGGAAAATCGGTGCTCGGAGCACCAAGTGGGGTCTCCAACGAGTACAAAGTGTGCGAAAAGTGTGTTGTGGGCACGTCGGCCAGCACTCGGGGGGTCGGTGGGCGTGCCAAGTGGGCGGAAAATCGGTCCTCGGACCACCGCGTGGGGTCTCCGACGAG
Source organism: Pythium oligandrum (assembly GCA_020085045.1). Classification (NCBI taxonomy): domain Eukaryota; phylum Oomycota; class Peronosporomycetes; order Pythiales; family Pythiaceae; genus Pythium; species Pythium oligandrum. Next base: position 1,438,457 of record JAHRIK010000009.1, read on the forward strand.
TACAAAGTGTGCGAAAAGTGTGTTGTGGGCACGTCGGCCAGCACTCGGGGGGTCGGTGGGCGTGCCAAGTGGACGGAAAATCGGTGCTCGGAGCACCAAGTGGGGTCTGCACCGCGTGCAACGTGTGTGAAAAGTGTGTTTTCGGCGCCTCGAGCAGCACTCGTGCAGTGGGTGGGCGTGGCAAGTGGACGGAAAATCGGTGCTCGGAGCACCGAGTGGGGTCTGCACCGCGTGCAACGTGTGCGAAAAGTGTGTTCTGGGCGCCTCGAGCAGCACTCGTGCAGTGGGTGGGCGTGGCAAGTGGACGGAAAATCGGTGCTCGGACCACCGCGTGGGGTCTCCAACGAGTACAAAGTGTGCGAAAAGTGTGTTGTGGGCACGTCGGCCAGCACTCGGGGGGTCGGTGGGCGTGCCAAGTGGACGGAAAATCGGTGCTCGGAGCACCAAGTGGGGTCTGCACCGCGTGCAACGTGTGTGAAAAGTGTGTTTTCGGCGCCTCGAGCAGCACTCGTGCAGTGGGGGGCGTGGCAAGTGGACGGAAAATCGGTGCTCGGAGCACCGAGTGGGGTCTGCACCGCGTGCAACGTGTGCGAAAAGTGTGTTCTGGGCGCCTCGAGCAGCACTCGTGCAGTGGGTGGGCGTGGCAAGTGGACGGAAAATCGGTGCTCGGACCACCGCGTGGGGTCTCCGACGAGTACAAAGTGTGCGAAAAGTGTGTTGTGGGCACGTCGGCCAGCACTCGGGGGTCGGTGGGCGTGCCAAGTGGACGGAAAATCGGTGCTCGGAGCACCAAGTGGGGTCTGCACCGCGTGCAACGTGTGTGAAAAGTGTGTTTTCGGCGCCTCGAGCAGCACTCGTGCAGTGGGTGGGCGTGGCAAGTGGACGGAAAATCGGTGCTCGGAGCACCGAGTGGGGTCTGCACCGCGTGCAACGTGTGCGAAAAGTGTGTTCTGGGCGCCTCGAGCAGCACTCGTGCAGTGGGTGGGCGTGGCAAGTGGACGGAAAATCGGTGCTCGGACCACCGCGTGGGGTCTCCGACGAGTACAAAGTGTGCGAAAAGTGTGTTGTGGGCACGTCGGCCAGCACTCGGGGGGTCGGTGGGCGTGCCAAGTGGACGGAAAATCGGTGCTCGGAGCACCAAGTGGGGTCTCCAACGAGTACAAAGTGTGCGAAAAGTGTGTTGTGGGCACGTCGGCCAGCACTCGGGGGGTCGGTGGGCGTGCCAAGTGGACGGAAAATCGGTGCTCGGAGCACCAAGTGGGGTCTGCACCGCGTGCAACGTGTGTGAAAAGTGTGTTTTCGGCGCCTCGAGCAGCACTCGTGCAGTGGGTGGGCGTGGCAAGTGGACGGAAAATCGGTGCTCGGAGCACCGAGTGGGGTCTGCACCGCGTGCAACGTGTGCGAAAAGTGTGTTTTCGGCGCCTCGAGCAGCACTCGTGCAGTGGGTGGGCGTGGCAAGTGGACGGAAAATCGGTGCTCGGAGCACCGAGTGGGGTCTGCACCGCGTGCAACGTGTGCGAAAAGTGTGTTTTCGGCGCCTCGAGCAGCACTCGTGCAGTGGGTGGGCGTGGCAAGTGGACGGAAAATCGGTGCTCGGACCACCGCGTGGGGTCTCCGACGAGTACAAAGTGTGCGAAAAGTGTGTTGTGGGCACGTCGGCCAGCACTCGGGGGGTCGGTGGGCGTGCCAAGTGGACGGAAAATCGGTGCTCGGAGCACCAAGTGGGGTCTGCACCGCGTGCAACGTGTGTGAAAAGTGTGTTTTCGGCGCCTCGAGCAGCACTCGTGCAGTGGGTGGGCGTGGCAAGTGGACGGAAAATCGGTGCTCGGAGCACCAGTGGGGTCTGCACCGCGTGCAACGTGTGCGAAAAGTGTGTTCTGGGCGCCTCGAGCAGCACTCGTGCAGTGGGTGGGCGTGGCAAGTGGACGGAAAATCGGTGCTCGGACCACCGCGTGGGGTCTCCGACGAGTACAAAGTGTGCGAAAAGTGTGTTGTGGGCACGTCGGCCAGCACTCGGGGGGTCGGTGGGCGTGCCAAGTGGACGGAAAATCGTGCTCGGAGCACCAAGTGGGGTCTCCAACGAGTACAAAGTGTGCGAAAAGTGTGTTGTGGGCACGTCGGCCAGCACTCGGGGGTGGGTCGGCGTGCCAAGTGGACGGAAATCGTGCTCGGAGCACCAAGTGGGGTCTGCACCGCGTGCAACGTGTGTGAAAAGTGTGTTTTCGGCGCCTCGAGCTGCACTCGTGCAGTGGGTGGGCGTGCCAAGTGGACGGAAAATCGGTGCTCGGAGCACCGAGTGGGGTCTCCGACGAGTACAAAGTGTGCGAAAAGTGTGTTGTGGGCACGTCGGCCAGCACTCGGGGGGTGGGTCGGCGTGCCAAGTGGACGGAAAATCGGTGCTCGGAGCACCAAGTGGGGTCTGCACCGCGTGCAACGTGTGTGAAAAGTGTGTTTTCGGTGCCTCGAGCAGCACTCGTGCAGTGGGTGGGCGTGGCAAGTGGACGGAAAATCGGTCCTCGGACCACCGAGTGGGGTCTCCGACGAGTACAAAGTGTGCGAAAAGTGTGTTGTGGGCACGTCGGCCAGCACTCGGGGGGGTGGGTCGGCGTGCCAAGTGGACGGAAAATCGGTCCTCGGAGCACCAAGTGGGGTCTGCACCGCGTGCAACGTGTGCGAAAAGTGTGTTTTCGGCGCCTCGAGCAGCAACTCGTGCAGTGGGTCGGCGTGGCAAGTGGACGGAAAATCGGTCTCGACCACCGAGTGGGGTCTCAACGAGTACAAAGTGTGCGAAAAGTGTGTTGTGGGCACGTCGGCCAGCACTCGGGGGTCGGTGGGCGTGCCAAGTGGGCGGAAAATCGGTGCTCGGAGCACCAAGTGGGGTCCCCACCGTGTGAAAAGTGTGCGAAAAGTGTGTTCTCGGCGCCTCGAGCTGCACTCGGGCGGTGAGTCGGCGTGCCAAGTGGGCGGAAAATCGGTCCTCGGACCACCGAGTGGGGTCTCCAACGAGTACAAAGTGTGCGAAAAGTGTGCGAAAAGTGTGTTCTCGGCGCCTCGAGCAGCACTCGGGCGGTGAGTCGGCGTGGCAAGTGGACGGAAAATCGGTGCTCGGACCACCGAGTGGGGTCTCCAACGAGTACAAAGTGTGTGAAAAGTGTGTTTTCGGCGCCTCGAGCAGCACTCGGGCGGTGAGTCGGCGTGGCAAGTGGACGGAAAATCGGTCCTCGGACCACCGAGTGGGGTCTCCGACGAGTACAAAGTGTGCGAAAAGTGTGTTGTGGGCACGTCGGCCAGCACTCGGGGGGTGGGTCGGCGTGCCAAGTGGACGGAAAATCGGTGCTCGGAGCACCAAGTGGGGTCTGCACCGCGTGCAACGTGTGCGAAAAGTGTGTTCTCGGCGCCTCGGGCAGCACTCGTGCAGTGGGTCGGCGTGCCAAGTGGACGGAAAATCGGTGCTCGGAGCACCGAGTGGGGTCTCCGACGAGTACAAAGTGTGCGAAAAGTGTGTTGTGGGCACGTCGGGCAGCACTCGGGGGGTGGGTCGGCGTGCCAAGTGGACGGAAAATCGGTGCTCGGAGCACCAAGTGGGGTCCCCACCGTGTGAAAAGTGTGCGAAAAGTGTGTTCTCGGCGCCTCGAGCTGCACTCGGGCGGTGAGTCGGCGTGCCAAGTGGGCGGAAAATCGGTCCTCGGACCACCGAGTGGGGTCTCCAACGAGTACAAAGTGTGCGAAAAGTGTGCGAAAAGTGTGTTCTCGGCGCCTCGAGCTGCACTCGGGCGGTGGGTCGGCGTGGCAAGTGGGCGGAAAATCGGTCCTCGGACCACCGAGTGGGGTCTCCAACGAGTACAAAGTGTGCGAAAAGTGTGCGAAAAGTGTGTTCTCGGCGCCTCGAGCTGCACTCGGCTGTTGAGTCGGCGTGGCAAGTGGACGGAAAATCGGTGCTCGGACCACCGAGTGGGGTCTCCAACGAGTACAAAGTGTGCGAAAAGTGTGCGAAAAGTGTGTTCTCGGCGCCTCGAGCTGCACTCGGGCGGTGGGTCGGCGTGGCAAGTGGACGGAAAATCGGTCCTCGGACCACCGCGTGGGGTCTCCAACGAGTACAAAGTGTGCGAAAAGTGTGCGAAAAGTGTGTTCTCGGCGCCTCGAGCTGCACTCGGCTGTTGAGTCGGCGTGCCAAGTGGGCGGAAAATCGGTCCTCGGACCACCGCGTGGGGTCTCCAACGAGTACAAAGTGTGCGAAAAGTGTGCGAAAAGTGTGTTCTCGGCGCCTCGAGCTGCACTCGGGCGGTGAGTCGGCGTGCCAAGTGGACGGAAAATCGGTCCTCGGACCACCGAGTGGGGTCTCCAACGAGTACAAAGTGTGCGAAAAGTGTGTTCTCGGCGCCTCGAGCTGCACTCGGGCGGTGGGTCGGCGTGCCAAGTGGGCGGAAAATCGGTCCTCGGACCACCGCGTGGGGTCTCCAACGAGTACAAAGTGTGCGAAAAGTGTGCGAAAAGTGTGTTCTCGGCGCCTCGAGCTGCACTCGGCTGGTGAGTCGGCGTGGCAAGTGGACGGAAAATCGGTCCTCGGACCACCGAGTGGGGTCTCCAACGAGTACAAAGTGTGCGAAAAGTGTGCGAAAAGTGTGTTCTCGGCGCCTCGAGCTGTCTTGTATACTGAGATAGGTCTAGGTATCACCCATTAAAATGAGATGTACTGGTCATGCACACTAAGCAATCACACCCATTATCCTGTCGACATGCGCACGAGACAGTACTGGACCTCTACTCGCAAACGTGCCGATGCCAAGCTCATTCGGCAATTCGCCATGTCCGAGCAACAAGATCAAGAACCAGTCGTCGTCATCCGCTCCAACTTGGATCCTACGAAGCGTACCATTGTTTCAAAGGTGTTCCGCGACCGTCAGTGGGATCTTCGCATCAATCTTCCAACTCAGTCAGAAGATGACCAGTATCTCAAACGCTTCCTCGCTTCATGCAGAGAGCAGCACGAGTCAGGACGACTTCAAAACGTTCTTATCTCAGGCATTGAAATTGGGACCACCGGCGGACACGATCGTGACGACTACGGAAGACCACATGTCCACGGATGTCTCATGGGCCAATGCTGTCTCCAAGTCAAGCATCTTCCAAAAACCTCAACATCTTGCCCAAAAACGGTTACTCTCTCGTTGGACGGGACCGCAATCAGCCTTACTCGAGATGGAGAGATCATCATCTCAAGGAGTTCTCCAAGGTCAATCCCGAACGTCTCTGTCTCCTTGAACTCGGTGTGCTGCCAAAAGATGCAAAGTCCATGCCAGCAGCTTCCAAAGAAGAGCGCAAGCGCAAAGCGACCGGCACGTATGACGAGCTCATCGGAGGGATATGGAAAGACGCGGAAGAAGGCAAGATTGACATCACCCAAAAGTACCGCAAAATCAGTCTGCAAGCTCTCTTCCGATTTGAGCACCATGTGAAGTCGCGCATTGATCAAGCTCGTGATCTTCGTGAAACTGGTCCTCGTAACCCACATATTTGGTTGTGGGGTTCAAGTGGTCATGGCAAGAGTTCAATCATGAACTTTGTCTATCCCACCTACTACAAGAAGAATTTGTACACCAAGTTTTTCGACTTGTACAATCCGCACGTACACACGCATACGATGCTCGAAGATTTGGACTACGAAGCTGTCAAGAAGTTGTCGTTCAACTTCATCAAGACGCTTTGTGACCCGCAAGGGTTTGCGATTGACAAGAAACATCAAGCAACGCAACTTACTCGCACGACTGTGCTTGTGACGTCGCAGTTCCAGATATCTGACCTTGCTGTGGATGGTGTAGGCATTGAAGAGCAGAAAGAAGCATTGTATCGTCGTTTTTGGCACGTCTCCGTGAACGAGTTCCTGTGATGGAGTGGTTTGGGAATTATCCCAGACGCAATGTAGATAGGCTGAAAACTAACTAGGAACCGTCCAGCGAAGGGGTCGCGCTAACCAGTTCTAGTTTGCCACGGTAAAGTTAATGAGAAATAACGATACTTATGGCCAGTAACTCACGTTGTGTACCCTTTATTTAGCAGCCCTTTGATGCTTTACGGCACCTATCTGATGGTCTACGTGCAGGAAGTAGGTTTAACTCTACCACTGACAGACTCAGTCAAGCTTGGGGAGCTCAGCTATTTGTTGGGAAACACAAGTCTTAGACGACTTTATATACACACAAGCTGGGAGCGGAGTATTACTCGGCTCCCCAGCTAACAATCGGGTCCTCGACCTCTTTTAACACTCTCAAACAAATATAAAGCGTCCAGCTGGTGTGAACCAGCTGATACGGGGTTGATATGAAGGCTAAGTTACTCTGGCGAGCCAGATTCCTCAGCAGAACACAGGGATTTTGCTCCACCTAATGCGCCTCAGGCCCAGGGGCTGGGAAAATACACACAGATGCCAACTACTAGTACTTAGACACGCAAGCTTACCTTGTACCGCGGCAGCAGGCCCGATACGCGCGCAGGAACCAAAGTCACTTGAGTCTGACGTGGCAAAAGGAGAAGTCTCTGTTGGTGGAGGAGGCCCTCTTGGACCCCCTCTTAACTGATACGAAGTGTCTACAAACTGACTACTGCTACCCTGTCCTGACTATGCCCAGCCTGGGGCACCCTGGGAAAATCCTTGAGGATCCCAGCTAGGCTGGGATCCAATCCTGGGAATGGGGTTGGGAAATTGTCCATCCCAGCCCTGGGAATGGGGCTGGGAAAACTGGACTCAACCCAGACTTGGGAACCTTGGTCGTATTTTCTGCCTGTACCGCTGGCGGGAGGGGAAACCCTGGGGCCGAACGCGAGGGGAGATGGACGGGGGCCACTTTTTGGAGGGCGCTACATCACAACCGCCCCTCGACTGGGACGGGCCGCTGAGTGACCGAACCGTCCCGTTCACAGTCGCTCAGCCCGAACATGAGCTCGAAACCCGGAAACGCGCGGAATACGCCCCTCCGCAAGGAGACGGCGAAGGCCACAGCACGCCCTCGCGCGACGTCGCACGCGATACTGACGCTGATGATGCCCGCTCGCTCGAAAGCGACAAGGGGCGAAGCTCGGGGGATCGCGACAACGGTGACGGCGACAAGAGCGCCAATGACGGCGACAACAACGGCGACGATGACAGTGACGGTGGCAGTGGCGGCGACGACGGTGACGACAAAAACACTGGTGGCGAGGGTAGTGCTGGCCGTGGTGCGAACGCGCGGGGCGCGGCTCTCGGAGGGACCACCAGTCCATCGACGGCTGCTTCTGTCTCCGGTGATGCGGAGGATGACCACCACCGTTCCAGTCTGCCCAGCCTAGCTGAGATCGAAAACAAGATCGCTCGAGGCGAGTCGGTTAGTCACGGTGAGTTCCGACAGATGGTAGATCAAGTGACCAGCGAGCTCAGCGACATCTTCGAGCAACGAGTGGACGTTGGTGGGTCGTTGTCGGCTCCCCTCGAACGCTGGGAAACGCCTCTGGGAGTCACGCTTGCTCCCGTCATCGCCCGCGAGGATTCTGAGGGAGTCGTGAAACCCTGGGATGAGATTCTGCTCGTTCGCCGTCCGCCGACAGCGCCTGGAGTTTTCCCAGACCCTGGGAATTCGACTGACCCACTCACTTCGGTGCTTGAAGCCTTGCAACTCGCTCGTGAGCTCCGGCGAGCGTATGGACCAGATCGTCTACTTCCGCGAATCGCCACGACTGCTCGGGTCTGTAGCTGGCTGACCCATCTCTCGGCACTCTATGAAACCTCGTGACCGCCATCTCTCTGCGCAAGTTGGACAAAACAGGCAAGGAGACCAGCAAGGCCGTGTCGGTCATGGCATTATCTGCCCAAGTACGCTCGTCTGAGGCTGAGAAGGCATTGGAGGTCGTTCAGATGGATTTGCGGACTTCCCAGGATCGCAACCAAGACCTTCAAGCTAAGCTCACTCGTGTCTCCACCCAATTGGCTGACTTCATAACGTCATGCCCGACGCGGCCATTTGGCGGCGACCTGCTCCACCAGCGGCTCTCCGCGGTCCATCGTGCCGACAGCGACTCTTCCCAGAGTGCGCTCAGGGTCCGAGTCAGAGAGCTCGAGAAGCGAGTAGAGGAGCTTGAAGAGGAGGCGGTGCGAGTGCGCAAGCGGCTATCAGCGTATGAAGATGGCGGATTGGGAGTCAAACAGCTCCAGCGAATCTATAATTTCTGCTGGTCCCAGGGGTTTGGGACGGGAATTCCCGAACTCTGGGGTCAGCTGCTGCAAGCCTGTGCCGACGACGCCCCAGGGGACATCACGACTGGTACGACACTCCAAGTTTTCTCGATACCTCGCTCGGCTGGTTCGGCTCCTCCAGCGCTACATCACATTCCTGCGTGTCTGTCAGCTTAAACTCAAGGATGCTTACGACCTCAAAGCTCTTGAAAAAGCAGGCAACAACGATTCAGCCAAGTGTTTTGTTACTTGGGATTATGCGCAAAACCAGCCTATGTGCCAACCAGTTCGTGAACCAGAGTACTATCAAGAACTCATTCGTGAGCACTACTACCGTTACGCAAAGTAGCTCAGTTTATAATTGTCCAATATGGACGTGAATTCATTTCTCTTTGGTGAACATCAGTACCATTGGCTTCCAGAAGATGTAGTCACTGCGTACGATGAATATGCAATGGCATATGATGCATGGACTGGTCGAGTTGCTCGTGCGAACTTGATTCGAAAACTTAAGTCTCTTGGTTTACCAATGGTTGCCATTGGTACAATTATCGCTTCATTTTCCAATTCGCGCAACAAGAGGAAGGCGGAAGATCAGATGACACGTTTGCGTGGCACTGTCAGTGACGATGAAGACGTCAATATTGAAGGTTCGGGCTCTCGTGGTGGTCAAGATAGCAGTCGGGCTGTTGTTACTACCGCTGCTGCTTCTAGCTCTGGTGGGGGCTGTGATGGAGTGGTTTGGGAATTATCCAGACGCAATGTAGATAGGCTGAAAACTAACTAGGAACCGTCCAGCGAAGGGGTCGCGCTAACCAGTTCTAGTTTGCCACGGTAAAGTTAATGAGAAATAACGATACTTATGGCCAGTAACTCACGTTGTGTACCCTTTATTTAGCAGCCCTTTGATGCTTTACGGCACCTATCTGATGGTCTACGTGCAGGAAGTAGGTTTAACTCTACCACTGACAGACTCAGTCAAGCTTGGGGAGCTCAGCTATTTGTTGGGAAACACAAGTCTTAGACGACTTTATATACACACAAGCTGGGAGCGGAGTATTACTCGGCTCCCCAGCTAACAATCGGGTCCTCGACCTCTTTTAACACTCTCAAACAAATATAAAGCGTCCAGCTGGTGTGAACCAGCTGATACGGGGTTGATATGAAGGCTAAGTTACTCTGGCGAGCCAGATTCCTCAGCAGAACACAGGGATTTTGCTCCACCTAATGCGCCTCAGACCCAGGGGCTGGGAAAATACACACAGATGCCAACTACTAGTACTTAGACACGCAAGCTTACCTTGTACCGCGGCAGCAGGCCCGATACGCGCGCAGGAACCAAAGTCACTTGAGTCTGACGTGGCAAAAGGAGAAGTCTCTGTTGGTGGAGGAGGCCCCTCTTGGACCCCTCTTAACTGATACGAAGTGTCTACAAACTGACTACTGCTACCCTGTCCTGACTATGCCCAGCCTGGGGCACCCTGGGAAAATCCTTGAGGATCCCAGCTAGGCTGGGATCCAATCCTGGGAATGGGGTTGGGAAATTGTCCATCCCAGCCCTGGGAATGGGGCTGGGAAAACTGGACTCAACCCAGACTTGGGAACCTTGGTCGTATTTTCTGCCTGTACCGCTGGCGGGAGGGGAAACCCTGGGGCCGAACGCGAGGGAGATGGACGGGGGGCCACTTTTTGGAGGGCGCTACATCACAGGGCTCACTCACTAAGAACGGTGTACGTGAAGCTCCGATTCTTAACATCCCAAGGCATTACGGCCTGCCCGACACCGTGACTCAAGTACATGACGACTCTATTTACTTTTCGGTTTACGCGAACAGTACTACTCCTGGCAAGGTTCAGATTCGATTGACGTCGCGTTTGGATCGTTTTGTATCCAATTTACTTGTACCAAGTGGAGGATCAGCCATTTCGCTGGGTTTGTACGACCGTGTTATTCCGACTCAAACGCTGTCACTTCAGTGGCCAGCTACCCCCCTTGGGATTCCCAAACGTTAGTACTGGGAATGATGCATTTCCAACGCGAGCGTGGTTTGGAAATATGTACCGCAAGTTTGCGGTACTTGGTGTCGAATGGGAGATGACTATTCAAAACGCCGTTCAAGCTTCTCAATCACCAATTGCTGTGGCAACGGATATTGATACGTATAGTGCCACGAACAACTCGAATGTGCATCCGTTTGGCGCATCCATGCACGATATGGCCCAGTGTTCGTTGGAGTACCGTTCACTCTAGCGCCGACGGCACGCTTGATGATGCAGTTCGTACCATTAGTGGTTACTACAAACCCGGCATGGTGAAGCAGAGCGTTGAAAACGACGAGGATATCAAAACCTGGACGAACACTGGGTCGAGTCCTGATCTAACGGAGCTCATGACGATTTCGTTTTTTCCCACGTGGAATTCAGCGTCTAACGTTGCTGCGTGCAACGTTTATTTCAAGTATCGTATGACGGTCCAATACCGTGATATCATTCCTACTGGTCGTTGGCCAAGTACTGGTGTCACCGCTACGACATTTGGTATGCCAAACGATCTCTTGTCTACATAGTCATTTTTCATTTGTCATGGTACATACCAGATGTCAATATAACAATTGGGTTGCAAGTCGAGGCGATGGGTATCAAACTAGTCAAAGCTCACAAGAGTCGTGTGAATCATGTTCACAGCGAAGTTCCGATTCCTACTCCTTTATCACGATGACCATATGTCCGACCTGCCGTCGTATCGGGCTAATGACAGATGCAAGCGACATCGAATGCGAGACTCCGAGCCCTATTCAGTATCCGTACAATCATATCGGCGACGCAAACCTACGTCTTAGATGAAGACATTTGATTGGTCAAAAATAAATATGGCACCTCTGTCTTTATTCTTCTATAGTCTTTTCTTCGGCATGGCCATATATATATAGAGTCTACTATAGAGCTCCCACTAGTGGGAGCTCTATAGTAGCCACCCGCCACCCACCGCCCGCAAAAGTGTTCCGGCGCCCTCTGCGAATGCGCCCTCCCCCCCCCCCCCGGAAGGTATTTGGGTTTGAATATTTGGGGAATGGGTTTGATTTTGTGTGGTGAGTGCGTGTGCAGAGTGTGACTTGATGTGTGGGATATTTTTTTCTTTCTTTCTTTCTTTTTCGCCTGAGTGTGGGTGGTGTCGTTTGGTGTTTAGTTATTGCGGCCGTGTACTGTGGCGCGTCGCTTGTTGCGTTGGGGATTGATCGGGAGGTATTTGGGTTTGAATATTTGGGGAATGGGTTTGATTTTGTGTGGTGAGTGCGTGTGCAGAGTGTGACTTGATGTGTGGGATATTTTTTTCTTTCTTTCTTTCTTTTTCGCCTGAGTGTGGGTGGTGTCGTTTGGTGTTTAGTTATTGCGGCCGTGTACTGTGGCGCGTCGCTTGTTGCGTTGGGGATTGATCGGGAGGTATTTGGGTTTGAATATTTGGGGAATGGGTTTGATTTTGTGTGGTGAGTGCGTGTGCAGAGTGTGACTTGATGTGTGGGATATTTTTTTCTTTCTTTCTTTCTTTTTCGCCTGAGTGTGGGTGGTGTCGTTTGGTGTTTAGTTATTGCGGCCGTGTACTGTGGCGCGTCGCTTGTTGCGTTGGGGATTGATCGGGAGGTATTTGGGTTTGAATATTTGGGGAATGGGTTTGATTTTGTGTGGTGAGTGCGTGTGCAGAGTGTGACTTGATGTGTGGGATATTTTTTTCTTTCTTTCTTTCTTTTTCGCCTGAGTGTGGGTGGTGTCGTTTGGTGTTTAGTTATTGCGGCCGTGTACTGTGGCGCGTCGCTTGTTGCGTTGGGGATTGATCGGGAGGTATTTGGGTTTGAATATTTGGGGAATGGGTTTGATTTTGTGTGGTGAGTGCGTGTGCAGAGTGTGACTTGATGTGTGGGATATTTTTTTCTTTCTTTCTTTCTTTTTCGCCTGAGTGTGGGTGGTGTCGTTTGGTGTTTAGTTATTGCGGCCGTGTACTGTGGCGCGTCGCTTGTTGCGTTGGGGATTGATCGGGAGGTATTTGGGTTTGAATATTTGGGGAATGGGTTTGATTTTGTGTGGTGAGTGCGTGTGCAGAGTGTGACTTGATGTGTGGGATATTTTTTTCTTTCTTTCTTTCTTTTTCGCCTGAGTGTGGGTGGTGTCGTTTGGTGTTTAGTTATTGCGGCCGTGTACTGTGGCGCGTCGCTTGTTGCGTTGGGGATTGATCGGGAGGTATTTGGGTTTGAATATTTGGGGAATGGGTTTGATTTTGTGTGGTGAGTGCGTGTGCAGAGTGTGACTTGATGTGTGGGATATTTTTTTCTTTCTTTCTTTCTTTTTCGCCTGAGTGTGGGTGGTGTCGTTTGGTGTTTAGTTATTGCGGCCGTGTACTGTGGCGCGTCGCTTGTTGCGTTGGGGATTGATCGGGAGGTATTTGGGTTTGAATATTTGGGGAATGGGTTTGATTTTGTGTGGTGAGTGCGTGTGCAGAGTGTGACTTGATGTGTGGGATATTTTTTTCTTTCTTTCTTTCTTTTTCGCCTGAGTGTGGGTGGTGTCGTTTGGTGTTTAGTTATTGCGGCCGTGTACTGTGGCGCGTCGCTTGTTGCGTTGGGGATTGATCGGGAGGTATTTGGGTTTGAATATTTGGGGAATGGGTTTGATTTTGTGTGGTGAGTGCGTGTGCAGAGTGTGACTTGATGTGTGGGATATTTTTTTCTTTCTTTCTTTCTTTTTCGCCTGAGTGTGGGTGGTGTCGTTTGGTGTTTAGTTTATTGCGGCCGTGTACTGTGGCGCGTCGCTTGTTGCGTTGGGGATTGATCGGGAGGTATTTGGGTTTGAATATTTGGGGAATGGGTTTGATTTTGTGTGGTGAGTGCGTGTGCAGAGTGTGACTTGATGTGTGGGATATTTTTTCTTTCTTTCTTTCTTTTTCGCCTGAGTGTGGGTGGTGTCGTTTGGTGTTTAGTTATTGCGGCCGTGTACTGTGGCGCGTCGCTTGTTGCGTTGGGATTGATCGGGAGGTATTTGGGTTTGAATATTTGGGGAATGGGTTTGATTTTGTGTGGTGAGTGCGTGTGCAGAGTGTGACTTGATGTGTGGGATATTTTTTTCTTTCTTTCTTTCTTTTTCGCCTGAGTGTGGGTGGTGTCGTTTGGTGTTTAGTTATTGCGGCCGTGTACTGTGGCGCGTCGCTTGTTGCGTTGGGGATTGATCGGGAGGTATTTGGGTTTGAATATTTGGGGAATGGGTTTGATTTTGTGTGGTGAGTGCGTGTGCAGAGTGTGACTTGATGTGTGGGATATTTTTTTCTTCTTTCTTTCTTTTTCGCCTGAGTGTGGGTGGTGTCGTTTGGTGTTTAGTTATTGCGGCCGTGTACTGTGGCGCGTCGCTTGTTGCGTTGGGGATTGATCGGGAGGTATTTGGGTTTGAATATTTGGGGAATGGGTTTGATTTTGTGTGTGAGTGCGTGTGCAGAGTGTGACTTGATGTGTGGGATATTTTTTTTCTTTCTTTCTTTCTTTTTCGCCTGAGTGTGGGTGGTGTCGTTTGGTGTTTAGTTATTGCGGCCGTGTACTGTGGGCGTCGCTTGTTGCGTTGGGGATTGATCGGGAGGTATTTGGGTTTGAATATTTGGGGAATGGGTTTGATTTTGTGTGGTGAGTGCGTGTGCAGAGTGTGACTTGATGTGTGGGATATTTTTTTCTTTCTTTCTTTCTTTTTCGCCTGAGTGTGGGTGGTGTCGTTTGGTGTTTAGTTATTGCGGCCGTGTACTGTGGCGCGTCGCTTGTTGCGTTGGGGATTGATCGGGAGGTATTTGGGTTTGAATATTTGGGGAATGGGTTTGATTTTGTGTGGTGAGTGCGTGTGCAGAGTGTGACTTGATGTGTGGGATATTTTTTTCTTTCTTCTTTTTTTCGCCTGAGTGTGGGTGGTGTCGTTTTGGTGTTTAGTTATTGCGGCCGTGTACTGTGGGCGCGTCGCTTGTTGCGTTTGGGGATTGATCGGGAGGTATTTGGGTTTGA